>CAUOFW020006002.1:416516-428360 GCA_963454935.2 Ilex paraguariensis | reverse complement strand
TACTTGGGTACTGCTCTCATATGGTGCTTCGGCTTATATGGGGGTGGGGAGACGACTCTTTCCCCGATGTGGGACAGAGGTAAAGGCTACTGTGGGGGTTTGACCCGCAGGTTAGCCGAAATCCTTTGGTGGAGGGTGGTGATATCCCGGTAATGGGACAGGGTCTTCACACACATAGACTCCAACTGCATCACCGTACATAACCTCATCTAAAGTCTCAACAAGGGAGGCACAAGAGGTAACATTCGGAGTAATGATAAGCACTGCTAAGTAGTACTCTGGTTCAAATTCGGAAATCAGCCTCTTCAGAAAAGTGAAGGCTATCACTACCTCTCCAAACACCCTTATAGGTGGGAGCCTTGTGCAACGATACTACTTTTACTTTTCAATACAGGATGCAAAGTTTGCTGTCCATAAATTCATTATCAAATGAGGATATCATCATGATTAGCTGTACTGCATGATCAAACACCTCACATACCAAAAGAAAGACACAAACATGCAAAGCACACATAAAGGCAGCACAACCCAAATTTTGTTCAGGTAAAATGCTGACCAACAAACCCAATGAAACTCAATATAGATATATTTCTGCACATTAGCCATTACATATTTCTACACCAGAACAACCTATTGTACCATTACATCTAATATTCGTTTTGTCCAAGTCAAGAATATTGCAAAAAATTTTATGCCAGCAGTCTTAGGTCCTTAGAAAATTATTCACATCAGGTATTCAGGTGTCATTCAGGTGCAAAAATTTCCTTCCCTTTTCAATTTGGTTTTAGAAGGATGAAGAAGAAAGATCAAACACATCCATCATTTTACCCATTTCAAAGAAACAACTAATCGCTACGTGTATATGTGTACCAACTATTTCATCATCTTGTAAATGTCAGTGTATCTGTGTGTGAGAGATTGACAAAGTGAAGGTGTTATATTGCAAACTGTTACGTAAGATAGAATTTTAGACTAGCCTGAGAAGGATTACATAGCTAGCATATTGATGATTACCTAGTAATAAATTGACAGAATCAATTTATTTTGCCTTTTTTTCGTTTTTCTGTTGGGGACTGGGTGTGTATAGGAGGTGGGATAGCAACACCACTGACCCAAAAATTTTCTAATTTGGTGGTTATGCATGCACACACATGTACTACAACGTATGGACATGAAAATGTCTGGGTCAGTAACCATTATGCAGTTGCCATCAAGTACAGTTGGTTCCTTAGTTCATTCTAGCTAAGCCACCACAATAATTAATCAAAAAAGGGTTGAATAGATAATAAGGGAAGATACTTGAGCAACATAAAAAACACACCAAAGGCAATAGATACTATAAGATTGCCAACCAGCATCTAATGTTGCAGGAACATGCCAGTTATCATGGCTATGTTAGAGTAGAATGCCATAGCAGTAGCATAAGAAACTAAAAAAATGATACTGTCTACTAAAGACAGCCAAGAAAATTTCACCTGTATTTGTGAGAGTATACTCCCATGCATTGCCATGACCATGAATGCACAATGCCGCAATGCACCACTAACTTTAACATAGTCACTCCAAGGATAGTTGAACATTTTGTAACGGCCATGAGGTGGTTCCCATACAGCAAAGTTTAACTGTGCGAAAAAGTTGAAACTAAATTATTTCTGTGTGCCATATAACCTAAGATAAAGCATTGCCATAAGCAGTAGCTTACAAGGGAATCCTCTTGGCTTGTGGACTCCACAGCAGATCTGTATCCTTTATAAACAAGGTCATCAGAAGCCTGGTAGAATAGAATTTTTGAAGGGATCCTCTCATATTCAACGCTGTCCAAGTACCCATTAACACAATCTGCACAAAAGCTCATGGGACTCGATCAAGCATATCAAGTCAACTGACAAAAATAAAAATTGAAAGTGTAAGGCAAACTAGTCGGGAATATTAATCTAACCTTCCAAGGAAGTAGCAACACCCTTAAAATTTTTCACCACCAATTTGTGTAAATCCTCCCCAGCCCAAATGGGATAAACACAGATATTAACAAGCAAACACACACCAGCTCCAACAGCAATTAGCAAGAACCGAGAAACAGCAGTTTGGATAAAATTTGAAGTCCCCGATACCAAGACGATACAAAATGTCAACAGGAAAACCCGAAACCCATATTCGTATTGCTTCATCGACGGGTGCAGCTTCAAATAACTTGCACAAAACCCTAAAATCCACACAACAAAAAAGATCCCAAATATGAAAAGGAATTCTTATGCACCAAGAAGGAAGCTTATAAAACAGACAATTTGAGCATCACATACAAAGACAATGTGATTAATGTAGAAGGGTACTGTTTGATACTATGTACTAAGATTCTGACCTGCCATAAAAATGCTGAAAACGATAACAAATTCTTGCCAATCTCCAGCCAACACAGATAGTTCAGCAATGCCCAGAGAAAGTGCGCCGGCAGATACTGTCCCCAAGGCGCGGTTAAATCCTTTGTTAAGTGTGGCTCCTACATATAATCACAAACACACGTTCGTGTGAATGAAAATAAAAAAAATCGAATTCAATGAATATAATTACTTGTATTGAATTAAAAAAACATGTGGATTACCTATGCTGAATTCGAAAACAACGACAACGGTGAGGATCGCCCAGATGGAGTGTTGCCCAATATAATTGAGTGGTTCTTTGAAGAATATGAGAACCGAAACGAGCACGAGAGCCAATCCCATTTTAGCTGCAAATATGACTTTTCGAGGATCAGAGCGACCCATTTTATATGCTTTAACTGCATTTTCTCGAACAGTAATCCAAAAATTTGTAAATTTATCGCCAACTGATCGAATACAACCGCATCTGAGACCTTCATCACCACCATAAGATTCACCCAATCCTAATTCTGAATACCCTTTTCTGGATAGCAACCTTTCTCTGCTTCTCTCTGCAAAACTTCGCCTCAAGGATGCAATATTGGCTGCCATTTTTTTGCTGCTGCTATTGCTTGAATATAGAATTCATGAAAGAAGAACAAATAACAATTGATTCAGAAAGGAGAGACGAGGTGGGGGAGAAAAGGGCAGCCGTGACTCCTCGTGATCCAAGTGTTTATACATAAATTAGTGTCTGTTCATAAGGTTGTTGAACTTTTGAAGTTAAAGTTAGAGAGAGAGAGAGAGTCTGTGAGCCAGGCGGGACATCGGTTGGAAAGTTGAAAGGTTGTTTGATAGTTAGATACTACAGTCAGGTACACCCGGAGGCCCAGGGCTCGACTTTCAAGCCGTCCGATCTTACACCATATGGGCTACAGGAGATGGCCGAGTCCATCATTCCCTTTACCTTTAATTAGGTTAGGTGGGACTAGAGGCGACAAATGAGCATATGGGGTTAGTTATGAGCTCATTTAAAATGAGTTTGATGTAAAATAAATTTAATTTGTTTTTAACTTGTTTAATAAATAAGTTATAATGAATTGAGTTAAATTCATTAATTTTTAAAATAATTAAAAATTTTAATATAAATATATATTAATACACTAAATAAAACACACACTAATACAAAAAAATAAAAATACATACTTGTTCGCCAAAGTTGGGTCGAGTCCGGTGTCTGAGGTCGGGGTCCAAGTTTGGGGTGGGATGATAACTAGTGGATAGAAATAGAGGGAGAATGATATTAGGGAAAAAACAATAAAATAGACGATGGTGAAGAGATGAAAAAAAAATATTTCCTCTAGGTTTCGACGGAGGTAAGATGATCTCTCACCAAATCTCTTTTTATTAAATAAGGTTTAGAGTTGGTTCGATCTCAATTTGCTTTAACCAACCCATGTTTGAAGTCCGTGGAATGGGTTGAACCGAACATCCAGAATCCGACTCTTCCTGTTAATTATCGAATTTTATCAATATCTATAGTTAGTGAACGAGATTGCAGGTAACCGGGTTTACTCCATGTAGAGATTCTAATTTGACCTTGCTTTCGAGAAGTTAGGCATCATCCAAAAGTCACAGCTATGAAAGAATCAAGTTATTGATAAAGTAACACTACAAGGACACTGCCATTCAAATATGTAGAGAGCCATCGTAGGAACGCAAAACCAAACAGATAATCAAGAAATCCCAAAATTCATACAGCTTAACACTGATATTACAAATGCTACTTCTAATCGTTCAGACAAAACCCAGTAATTAGACACGAACCCAATGAGCAAAAAAAAAAAAACAATGCAGGCATCAGCAATCAGCTAGAACTCACTATTTCTTCTCTTCCTTCTCAGCTTCTGCAGCCTTCTTCATCCTGACACCAACATGGCGCTTGTTCACCCGCTCCACGCGCAGCTTGTCATAGGCCTTAAATGACTTCATCTCATCTGTGACCTTAACAAGCTCAACACTTGGCTTCTCGCGTGCAATGGGCATGTAAGGACCTTGGACTTGTGTGGCCGTTGCCAATTCTTCGGGAGCAGAATCACCAGCCTGCAGCCAAAGAAATGTCAAGCAAATATCATATATGACACAAACAAATAACCACAGTTATCAGTATAAGTGAAGCAACAGGCAATGATACCTTGAACTTTCGAGCACGTCTTGGGAAGACAACTAATTTGGCCTTGAAAGTCTTCAACCTCTGGACATTAGTCTGGAGACCCTCTAGGGAGCGGTTTCTGCGACGATGATCAACTGCAATGCCAATAGTAGGGGCAAGTTTCTTTGGAATCCCCGCTGCCTGGTTGAATCAACACAAACAGTGGTCAGACCATCCCACAGAGCAGCTAGGTGATTAGAATATCAATATACCTCTACAGGGATAACAAGCATAATTGGGGGAGTCATCATAATAGTGTGTTTTCCAAGATTGTAGAAAGAGATGATATCTATACTAAATAAACAAACAAAAAGAAAAAGATCTGAGATGCATGCACAATGTGCTCTCTCCAACACTATTGTGATTAATTACAGCAATTGGGTCTCAAAACTAAACATCCCGTTTTAGTTCTGTCCTACACACACTAGGAGAAAGATGAGATGTGGATTTAAAAGAAAACAAGTATATAGGCCAGTATCAATAGCCCCAAAAGCAGACCCCTTATATCATATGATGAAAAGGGATTACAAAAATAGGCTTTCTTTTGGATATTTGGAAGGAATAACAGCAATCAAAAGAAAGAAAAATATTTATAAATGCACCAAGATAATACAATTTTGTACAGGCCAAAGCATTAAACTTTCTTGCCTATTCCCTCTGACGTACAAATAGAGGCTTCAAATTTAAACCAGATGCAACATACAAACATGCTTAACTAAGCTGGCGATGACATAAAACAACTCACCTTAAGCTCCTCAAGAGAAAATCCCCTACCAGCCCTGACTTTCATATTATACTTCAATGTCTGCCCATGGACAATAGGACGAAGTGGACCAGTTGTCGGTCGAGGGAAAATCTTCACAGCCTTCTTTTGTCTAGCTGGAAAAAGTTTCAAAAAAACAAATAATTTCACAGGTTGGTCATTTTTAACAGTAGACTGCTGCAGGACATTAAAGGAAAACACGAGTAGAAGGCAATCACTGATTATTTGCATAACTTACAAGGGGCCAGGTAAAATGGGAAAATGCTTACCGATTCTTCTCCTGGTTTTGCGTGCAGGTTGGTTGAACCAGGTCTTCACATAGTTCTGCCAGTGCTTCCTGAAGTGCCCACTGGGCACGACATTGTTATGCTTAACCATGACTTACCTGTAGACTCAAATCATAAGTAACAAATACCAACCACACTGAGTTAAATAATTGAAATAAAGTGAACCCAAAAATAAAATTCCACTTTCACATTATATACTCACCTCAGATTGAGTTCACAGGACTATTGTTATCTAATTATCTTTAAACAGTGCATTTGCACATTATCTATATGTCTGCTGTTCAGGAAAATTATAGAAATTGTGTATTTAAAATTCCCCTATTTAACATTGCAAGTCGACCACAACAGAGCTAAACCTAAAAAAAAATGATTACAAGTCTCTTCAGAAGGACAAGAAACTAAAGGATTAGTTTCAACAACATTAAAGATACCAGCACATGTTCAACTTCCAAAAAAACTAAAAAAAGGGGCACAAAAAGGAGGTGGAAATATGCTACTCAGAAATCCATTGCATTTAATACAAAGATATTGTTAACCCACGGTCCAGGGAACTTATAGTTGTCAAGGTTACCCCAGGAAAAATAAAGGGAAAACATGACCAATACCATTTCATTTCAGCGATCAATAAGTTATAAGATACACCAAAGGAAGAAAAATATAAAACTTACAATACAAGCAAATAGAAATAGAATCATTTGAATTCAGTTGAACAACCAAAAAACCACTACGTAAATTTTTTTTGAAAACATTTGATTTCAAATTGAAAACAACAACAAACAAATCAATATCCAACATATTCACAGAATAAAATAAACTATTTAATTAGTCCTACGCATTAAGAAACGAGTAGTCAATTAGTGCCCAAAAAAGCTGGAAGAAATCCCAAAAAAAAAAAATCAAGCGGCCAAGATACAATGCTGAAATCTGTAAAACCCCAGTCAAAGACATCGCAATCCCAGTGTACACAATCTAATCAAACAGATCAAACTCAAAGAAACTAAAAGGTTGTATAAAGTTAAATGGAGAGGCAAATATATTACATATATGTCGCATATACAAAATAAAAGGATTCAGGATGCTAATTTCTTTTAACTTACAACATTTTCTCAGAGAGAAAACATAGACGACGTCATTTTTTCAGCAAAAAACATATACGTTTCCATGCACATTCCCTATCGTTATACGAACTAAATCGCATAAAACGCATGAAATAGAAGAAGCTATCATTGACATTGATTTAGGCGTCAATACTTACAGAGCCGCCTACGAAGCTCGAGCTCAACCAGCAATGGACCTCTCTCATTTGGAGATTCAGGCGTTCTGTGGATTTTATAGATGGGATGATAAAACCCTAGTTTTGGAAGGGTTTTTTTGTCTATTGGGCCAAGCCTAAATGTTCCAGACAGCCCATTCTGAAATGCTTTAATGAATATGGGCTCAGCCCAGAGGTTTTCCTTTAGGGTAAATTATATCAAATTAGATTTATTTGGCAAAAAATATATATTAAAAAATATAGGNTTCAAACACCACAATCTTCGGCCTCTCCACTCTTCTTCACTTCAAATAACTACTTCTGATGTATTTTTTTTTTGTCACGTTGGCTTATACAGGTCATCCATAGCAAACTAAATTATTCATGAACGACTATTTGATTTTCTATCATTGTGTTGTTGACAAAAATCAAACCTACTTTAAGTCTATAAAACATTGATCAAGATAATACCATTATGTTATTATTTATTAACGAGAATCAAATTTTCTTTGAGTCTATCCAATTTTAATCATTTGGGTTGCCCTTCGAGTTTTTGATGTTAATTTTATGATAATATTAAANGTTGAGATTATCAAGTCTAATTTTTAAGTCTAGTTTTTAAGTCCATCTAGCATTACTATATATATATATATATATATATATATATATATTATTCTAAATTCATTTGTAAGTAGATTCGCACCCTAGCACCCAACCTTAATCCAGTCTATCAAGAGTACGTAAGCCGCACTTATCCCANCAAAAAAAAAAAAAAAAAGTGTGTCTATGCAACCTTGATTTTGCCCTTTTGATGCGTTTCAAGATGACACTAACCTCAAAAGTATGTTATTTTTTATACATTAAAGCAGACAATAGTTACCTTTTAGGTCTAGTTGGGAATACGAATNTAAGTCCCGTGTGAGGCAAAGAGTGGATCGCAGGCGAGAAGTTGAGAGAAATTGGAGTCAGATTAGGGGGTATGTCTAATGTCGTCCAACTTACAGATTAATTTAAAATTTGATAACAATTTAGATTTTAAAATGAGTAGATTATTCAGATCTAATTCTAGAGCTAGTACATCTAGATCTTCAGATTATTCTATGCCACATAGAGTAAATGAGGAAGAATTAGAAATAGAAGATGCTAAACTAGACTGGAAGAAATGGAATATTCCTCCAGTAAAAGAGAAAAATATTTATAGTACAACTTGGGTTCAAAAAACCTTTNAACAGACTGGAAGAAATGGAATATTCCTCCAGTTAAAGAAAAAAATATTTATAGCACAACTTGGGTTCAGAAAACCTTTAGTGAAGAACACCAAGTTAAAACTGTTGAACAAGTTCATCCTCTCAGGAAAGAAGATGAGCTTTGTGAGCTCCTCACTAAGGAGACTCTCAAAAAACACAAGGCTAGAGGATATAATTTTATCCACATAGGTCTTGTACAAGTGGCCATTAAACCACTTATCACCCAAGGCAGGAATGCTGCTGCCTTATTAGCCTTAAGAGATGCGAGGTTTCTTGATTGGGAGCCAAGTGTCTTGGGAATNCTCTTATTACCCAAGGCAGGAATGCTGCTGCCTTACTAGCACTAAGAGATGCGAGGTTTCTTGATTGGGAACCAAGTGTCTTGGGAATCATGGAGACAGGACTCCACCGAGGTCCAGTCTACTTTAACTGTTTCCCTGACTTTACCCTTGACCTCCATTGTCCAAACACTCATATGTCACTAACTCTTNAGAGATGCGAGGTTTCTTGATTGGGAACCAAGTGTCTTGGGAATCATGGAGACAGGACTCCACCGAGGTCCAGTCTACTTTAACTGCTTCCCAGACTTTACCCTTGACCTCCATTGTCCTAATACACATATGGCACTAACTCTTGGTATCCGTCTCACAGGCGATATTACCAGGTTAGTACAAAATACTAGTTCCTTAGTACTTATTTATAGGATTTATTACAAGTGTATTCGTACCAATTTGAATGTATAATGCCTTGACCCAAGTCCTAAAGGAAGTACTATGTTAATNCAAGTGGCCATTAAGCCTCTTATTACCCAAGGCAGGAATGCTGCTGCCTTACTAGCACTAAGAGATGCGAGGTTTCTTGATTGGGAACCAAGTGTCTTGGGAATCATGGAGACAGGACTCCACCGAGGTCCAGTCTACTTTAACTGCTTCCCAGACTTTACCCTTGACCTCCATTGTCCTAATACCCACATGGCACTAACTCTTGGTATCCGTCTCACAGGCGATATTACCAGGTTAGTACAAAATACTAGTTCCTTAGTACTTATTTACAGGATTTATTACAAGTGTATTCGTACCAATTTAAATGTACAATGCCTTGACCCAAGTCCTAAAGGAAGTACTATGTTAATACAATCTAGTTCTGCACAGACTAACATCCAGGTTCCAAAGCAACTACTTTGGAAAGATGTGACTTTACCTGAGTCATGGACTGTACAGAATGAGAACTTTGACAAGGAATCTAGTGCCGAGTCAACAACAACTGATCTGGAGACTATCAGACAGCTCCCTGATGGATCAGTAAAAATATCATTTGACACTGCCAGATCCAGTAGATCTTGTAGATTCACTTCCAGGCAAGATCAGTTTTCTAAAGGAAGAAAGTTTGATTTCTCATCTGTTTCCTATAGAGACAGAGAAATTGCCAAAGAACTTGACCATAGGTTGAAAGGAATCGCTAATTCCTCAGACCCAGTAGCTAGACATGTGTACACTCCCATAAGTGTCCCATTAAAGTCTAGATACACAGAGTTCAAACAAACAGAGAATGATAATTTTACTCCGTCGCCTTCTCTGTCACCCACAGCTAGTGCTTTTGATGAGCCCAGTAAAGTTCATCAATTGTATACCATTACTAGAGATAAAGGTTTCTTTATGCCTAACATTTATAGGTTAAAGAAAGACTTCAAAGATCCAGAGATTAGACCACTTAGGAAATCTTTTGAATCTTTACCTAGTAAAATTAGAGAGAAAATTCAAAAAGAATGGATTTCTCTAATGTATAAACTAGAAACTGAAATAGAGTTTGAAGACTACTTAAAAAACTTCCACAAAGAAGTAAAAGTAGTAACTCAGCATAACTGGAAAACAGAGTCTGCTCAGGTAACCTCTAGTCATCCTCCAGTAGAAACTATTCAAATCCAGTATGCCTCCAAAACTGTTTCAGCTACTCCCTTTAAGATTCCAGTTTTAGAATCTGAAAAGAAGGTAGTTGAACAAGTCAATTTCACCAACCAAAGCCTAATTACCATAGGTAAGCAGTTGGATAAAATTGAAATTAAAATTGACGAGATTAAACCTTCTTATGTAAAAAGACCAATAGTCAGCCTACCTGAAGAAATGAAGAATTTAGGTTTAAAAAACAAAAACCTAATTCAACAGATTGATGCACTTTTCCAGAGAAAGGAATCTACTAGTACTTCTCAGGTTACAGTCATCAACCAAACTGATGAAAGTTCAGAATCCAGTAGTCCATCTAGTACCACTGATTCTGACTCAGAAATTGAAAATTTAGAGAACCAGTTTAGGGATCACAATATGACCCAACCTGATTCACAAGTTAAAGCATTGGTTAGGTATCCGGTAAAAACCACCAAAAATTGGTATACTAGACCTACACCACCTGATCTTCAATTTGAAGAAAAAAATGTTTTAAATCAATTTTCTGTTCAATCTAACCGTTTGTATGAATGGAATATAGATGGTTTAAGTGAACAAGAAATTATTAATAAAGTTAGTCATCTGTCTATGGTATTAAATAATTATATGACCAATCTTGATATTTCTGAACCTGAAATTGTTAAACTAATAGTTTCTGGGTTTACAGGAGTTCTGAGAAATTGGTGGGATAATTATTTAACCCAGGAGCAGAGAGACAGTGTCATTAATGCTGTCCTCAAAGATGATGAAGGCATTCCAATCTTTGATGAAAGGATTGGAACAGCTAAACCTGATGGTTGTAATACACTTATATTCACAATCATCAAACACTTTGTTGGCACCCCTAGTAGCATTACTGCTAGGATTCATGACCAATTGACCAACCTAAAATGTCCCACACTTAGTGACTTTAGGTGGTATAAAGATGTATTTGTTTCCCGTGTTATGGTCCGACCAGACTGCCAGAAAGCATTCTGGAAAGAGAAATTTGTTAATGGTTTACCCAGTCTCTTTGCCCATAAAGTAAGAGAAACCCTTAGCAAAGACACAGGAATCATAGAATATGATAATCTTGCTTATGGAGAACTCATTAGCACCATCCAAAATGTAGGACTAAAATGGTGTGTTGATCTGAGAATCAATAAGCAATTAACAAATGAAAAACATAAGGCTAAATATGAATTAGGAAATTTTTGTGAACAATATGGGTTACAGCCATTAGCTCCTTCCCATAAGAAACACAGAAAATTTAAGTCACACAAGCCTTATTCTAAAAACAAATCTTATCAAAGATTTTTTCCTCACCACAAAACTGCCAAAAGATCTAAACCAGAATCTTCCAGAAAATCTAGAAGAAAATTTAGATCCAAAAGGACAGATAAAGGAAAAGGAAAAGTCCAAGATATTACATGTTTTAACTGCGGAAAACCAGGCCACATTAGTCCTGAATGCCTAGTTAAAAGACAAGTCAAAAGATTAAATTTATCTCAAGATGATGAGGACAGAATCCTTGAAATCTTTAGGATAAATAATCTTGAAAGATCTGAAGAATCAAATAGTCCAGTAGACACCTCAGATTCCTCAGATTATTATTCAGCCTCTGATCACCTTGATGCACCTAAAGTCAAAATAGGATGCTCTTGCCAGAAACAAGTCAGGGTAATCACTAAGCAAAATGAAGAACACATACTTATAGACTTGATCTCCAAGATAGAAGATCCAGATCTAAAAGATAAGTATGTCAAACAGCTTAGAAACCTTTTCAGTAAAAAGGATAATAAGCAAC
>CAUOFW020006002.1:392117-416220 GCA_963454935.2 Ilex paraguariensis | reverse complement strand
ATTATTATTAATGATAATTTTGTCCTTAATTCTGTAGCTCTTCTTGATACAGGTGCAGATGTTAACTGCATACAAGAAGGATTAATCCCTACAGTGTATTATGAAAAAACACTGGAAAGGATTAGCTCTGCTAATGGTAGTAGAATGAATGTTAAATACAAACTCCCAAAAGTACATGTCTGTCAGCAATATGTCTGTTTTAAAACATCATTCATACTTGTTAAGGATATGACAGATCTTGTAATACTTGGTATGCCATTTATCTATCTCTTGTACCCTTTTAGTACAGATACAGATGGATTGACTACTAAGCCTTTTGGTCAAAAAGTTGTATTCCCATTCATTACTAAACCACAGAGAAAACACTTAAGGCAACTAAAAGATGCTTCTGTGTCTAAGTCCCTTAATATAATTAATAGAAAAACTAAACAAGTGGAATTTCTTAAACAAGAGATTAACCACCTCAGAATTAAAGAACACTTAACCAACCCAATCTTACAACAAAAGATTGAAAGGTTTCGTGAAAATTTGGAAATAGAAGTATGTTCCACTCTTCCTACAGCCTTCTGGCATAGGAAAAAATATATGGTCAGACTTCCCTATATTAAAGGATTTAATGAGGACAAAATCCCTACGAAATCCAGACCTATTCAGATGAATTATGAAACCATGGAACTCTGCAAGAAAGAAATTACTGAGTTATTAAACAATGATATCATAAGAAATAGTAAGTCACCCTAGTCATGTCCTGCTTTCTATGTTGTAAAAAATGCAGAATTAGAAAGAGGAGTTCCCAGGCTTGTCATTAACTATAAGCCTCTGAATACAGTTCTCGAATGGATTAGGTATCCTATACCTAATAAACAGGACTTGATAAAAAGACTCAGTAAGTCTACTATCTTTTCCAAATTTGACTTAAAAAGCGGATTTTGGCAAATACAGATCCACCCTATGGATATGTATAAAACTGCTTTTACTACTCCTTTCGGACATTATGAATGGAATGTAATGCCATTTGGATTAAAGAATGCTCCAAGTGAATTCCAAAACATAATGAATGAAATATTTAACTGCATTAGCCATTTTTCTATTGTTTACATAGATGATATTCTCATCTTCTCTAAATCAATAGAAGAACATTGAAAGCACCTCTACGTTTTCCTTGAGATTGCTAAGCAGAATGGATTAGTAATCTCAGCTCCTAAGATTAAGTTATTCCAAACCTCTGTAAGGTTCTTAGGATATAACATTCAGGAGTCAACTATAGTACCCATCAGTCGAGCTATCCAATTTGCAGACAAGTTCCCTGATAAAATATTAGACAAAAATCAGCTTCAAAGGTTTTTAGGTTCTCTGAATTATGTTTCTGACTTTTATCAGGATCTCAGAAAAACTATCAAACCTCTGTATAACAGGCTCAAAGGAAATCCTTCTCCTTGGACCACTGTTCATACTTCTGTTGTTCAACAGGTCAAGCAGTTCATCAAGACTCTTCCCTGTCTTGGTATTCCATCTGTTGATTCCTTCAAAATCATCCAGACTGATGCTTCTGACATTGGTTATGGTGGAATCCTCCTTCAGAGAGAATCCCCTAATTCTCCTGAACAACTTGTTCGTTTCCACTCTGGCATAAGGAATAAAACCCAACAGAACNCTTTTCAATTTGGTTTTAGAAGGATGAAGAAGAAAGATCAAACACATCCATCATTTTACCCATTTCAAAGAAACAACTAATCGCTACGTGTATATGTGTACCAACTATTTCATCATCTTGTAAATGTCAGTGTATCTGTGTGTGAGAGATTGACAAAGTGAAGGTGTTATATTGCAAACTGTTACGTAAGATAGAATTTTAGACTAGCCTGAGAAGGATTACATAGCTAGCATATTGATGATTACCTAGTAATAAATTGACAGAATCAATTTATTTTGCCTTTTTTTCGTTTTTCTGTTGGGGACTGGGTGTGTATAGGAGGTGGGATAGCAACACCACTGACCCAAAAATTTTCTAATTTGGTGGTTATGCATGCACACACATGTACTACAACGTATGGACATGAAAATGTCTGGGTCAGTAACCATTATGCAGTTGCCATCAAGTACAGTTGGTTCCTTAGTTCATTCTAGCTAAGCCACCACAATAATTAATCAAAAAAGGGTTNATTGAATCAAAAATTCCTTGTGCGGGTTGACTGTAAATCAGCCAAGGATGTTTTAACTAAAGATGTAAAAAATCTTGCTAATAAGCAAATTTTTGCACGTTGGCAATCCATTTTGAGTATTTTCGATTTTGATATAGAATATATCAAAGGAGAATATAATTATATTCCTGATTTTCTAACTCGTGAGTTTTTGCAGGAACCACATGGAACCCCACAAACCTAGTTCATCTGGAACTTCCTCCAAAAACCGGGGGGAAAGGAAGGACAAACAACCTAAATCTGAACCGGACTTGCCAGTAGCCTTGTCCAACAGATTTGTAACTTTGGGATCTACCAAGCCCATTAGGCCAGTAACCCAACCTAAACTGAGTCAGATACTTGCCAAAGAAATAGCCCGTATGGACTCAGAAAGCACTAAATCNTTGAATAGATAATAAGGGAAGATACTTGAGCAACATAAAAAACACACCAAAGGCAATAGATACTATAAGATTGCCAACCAGCATCTAATGTTGCAGGAACATGCCAGTTATCATGGCTATGTTAGAGTAGAATGCCATAGCAGTAGCATAAGAAACTAAAAAAATGATACTGTCTACTAAAGACAGCCAAGAAAATTTCACCTGTATTTGTGAGAGTATACTCCCATGCATTGCCATGACCATGAATGCACAATGCCGCAATGCACCACTAACTTTAACATAGTCACTCCAAGGATAGTTGAACATTTTGTAACGGCCATGAGGTGGTTCCCATACAGCAAAGTTTAACTGTGTGAAAAAGTTGAAACTAAATTATTTCTGTGTGCCATATAACCTAAGATAAAGCATTGCCATAAGCAGTAGCTTACAAGGGAATCCTCTTGGCTTGTGGACTCCACAGCAGATCTGTATCCTTTATAAACAAGGTCATCAGAAGCCTGGTAGAATAGAATTTTTGAAGGGATCCTCTCATATTCAACGCTGTCCAAGTACCCATTAACACAATCTGCACAAAAGCTCATGGGACTCGATCAAGCATATCAAGTCAACTGACAAAAATAAAAATTGAAAGTGTAAGGCAAACTAGTCGGGAATATTAATCTAACCTTCCAAGGAAGTAGCAACACCCTTAAAATTTTTCACCACCAATTTGTGTAAATCCTCTCCAGCCCAAATGGGATAAACACAGATATTAACAAGCAAACACACACCAGCTCCAACAGCAATTAGCAAGAACCGAGAAACAGCAGTTTGGATAAAATTTGAAGTCCCCGATACCAAGACGATACAAAATGTCAACAGGAAAACCCGAAACCCATATTCGTATTGCTTCATCGACGGGTGCAGCTTCAAATAACTTGCACAAAACCCTAAAATCCACACAACAAAAAAGATCCCAAATATGAAAAGGAATTCTTATGCACCAAGAAGGAAGCTTATAAAACAGACAATTTGAGCATCACATACAAAGACAATGTGATTAATGTAGAAGGGTACTGTTTGATACTATGTACTAAGATTCTGACCTGCCATAAAAATGCTGAAAACGATAACAAATTCTTGCCAATCTCCAGCCAACACAGATAGTTCAGCAATGCCCAGAGAAAGTGCGCCGGCAGATACTGTCCCCAAGGCGCGGTTAAATCCTTTGTTAAGTGTGGCTCCTACATATAATCACAAACACACGTTCGTGTGAATGAAAATAAAAAAAATCGAATTCAATGAATATAATTACTTGTATTGAATTAAAAAAACATGTGGATTACCTATGCTGAATTCGAAAACAACGACAACGGTGAGGATCGCCCAGATGGAGTGTTGCCCAATATAATTGAGTGGTTCTTTGAAGAATATGAGAACCGAAACGAGCACGAGAGCCAATCCCATTTTAGCTGCAAATATGACTTTTCGAGGATCAGAGCGACCCATTTTATATGCTTTAACTGCATTTTCTCGAACAGTAATCCAAAAATTTGTAAATTTATCGCCAACTGATCGAATACAACCGCATCTGAGACCTTCATCACCACCATAAGATTCACCCAATCCTAATTCTGAATACCCTTTTCTGGATAGCAACCTTTCTCTGCTTCTCTCTGCAAAACTTCGCCTCAAGGATGCAATATTGGCTGCCATTTTTTTGCTGCTGCTATTGCTTGAATATAGAATTCATGAAAGAAGAACAAATAACAATTGATTCAGAAAGGAGAGACGAGGTGGGGGAGAAAAGGGCAGCCGTGACTCCTCGTGATCCAAGTGTTTATACATAAATTAGTGTCTGTTCATAAGGTCGTTGAACTTTTGAAGTTAAAGTTAGAGAGAGAGAGAGAGAGAGAGAGAGAGAGAGAGAGAGAGAGTCTGTGAGCCAGGCGGGACATCGGTTGGAAAGTTGAAAGGTTGTTTGATAGTTAGATGCTACAGTCAGGTACACCCGGAGGCCCAGGGCTCGACTTTCAAGCCGTCCGATCTTACACCATATGGGCTACAGGAGATGGCCGAGTCCATCATTCCCTTTACCTTTAATTAGGTTAGGTGGGACTAGAGGCGACAAATGAGCATATGGGGTTAGTTATGAGCTCATTTAAAATGAGTTTGATGTAAAATAAATTTAATTTGTTTTTAACTTGTTTAATAAATAAGTTATAATGAATTGAGTTAAATTCATTAATTTTTAAAATAATTAAAAATTTTAATATAAATATATATTAATACACTAAATAAAACACACACTAATACAAAAAAATAAAAATACATACTTGTTCGCCAAAGTTGGGTCGAGTCCGGTGTCTGAGGTCGGGGTCCAAGTTTGGGGTGGGATGATAACTAGTGGATAGAAATAGAGGGAGAATGATATTAGGGAAAAAACAATAAAATAGACGATGGTGAAGAGATGAAAAAAAAATATTTCCTCTAGGTTTCGACGGAGGTAAGATGATCTCTCACCAAATCTCTTTTTATTAAATAAGGTTTAGAGTTGGTTCGATCTCAATTTGCTTTAACCAACCCATGTTTGAAGTCCGTGGAATGGGTTGAACCGAACATCCAGAATCCGACTCTTCCTGTTAATTATCGAATTTTATCAATATCTATAGTTAGTGAACGAGATTGCAGGTAACCGGGTTTACTCCATGTAGAGATTCTAATTTGACCTTGCTTTCGAGAAGTTAGGCATCATCCAAAAGTCACAGCTATGAAAGAATCAAGTTATTGATAAAGTAACACTACAAGGACACTGCCATTCAAATATGTAGAGAGCCATCGTAGGAACGCAAAACCAAACAGATAATCAAGAAATCCCAAAATTCATACAGCTTAACACTGATATTACAAATGCTACTTCTAATCGTTCAGACAAAACCCAGTAATTAGACACGAACCCAATGAGCAAAAAAAAAAAAACAATGCAGGCATCAGCAATCAGCTAGAACTCACTATTTCTTCTCTTCCTTCTCAGCTTCTGCAGCCTTCTTCATCCTGACACCAACATGGCGCTTGTTCACCCGCTCCACGCGCAGCTTGTCATAGGCCTTAAATGACTTCATCTCATCTGTGACCTTAACAAGCTCAACACTTGGCTTCTCGCGTGCAATGGGCATGTAAGGACCTTGGACTTGTGTGGCCGTTGCCAATTCTTCGGGAGCAGAATCACCAGCCTGCAGCCAAAGAAATGTCAAGCAAATATCATATATGACACAAACAAATAACCACAGTTATCAGTATAAGTGAAGCAACAGGCAATGATACCTTGAACTTTCGAGCACGTCTTGGGAAGACAACTAATTTGGCCTTGAAAGTCTTCAACCTCTGGACATTAGTCTGGAGACCCTCTAGGGAGCGGTTTCTGCGACGATGATCAACTGCGATGCCAATAGTAGGGGCAAGTTTCTTTGGAATCCCCGCTGCCTGGTTGAATCAACACAAACAGTGGTCAGACCATCCCACAGAGCAGCTAGGTGATTAGAATATCAATATACCTCTACAGGGATAACAAGCATAATTGGGGGAGTCATCATAATAGTGTGTTTTCCAAGATTGTAGAAAGAGATGATATCTATACTAAATAAACAAACAAAAAGAAAAAGATCTGAGATGCATGCACAATGTGCTCTCTCCAACACTATTGTGATTAATTACAGCAATTGGGTCTCAAAACTAAACATCCCGTTTTAGTTCTGTCCTACACACACTAGGAGAAAGATGAGATGTGGATTTAAAAGAAAACAAGTATATAGGCCAGTATCAATAGCCCCAAAAGCAGACCCCTTATATCATATGATGAAAAGGGATTACAAAAATAGGCTTTCTTTTGGATATTTGGAAGGAATAACAGCAATCAAAAGAAAGAAAAATATTTATAAATGCACCAAGATAATACAATTTTGTACAGGCCAAAGCATTAAACTTTCTTGCCTATTCCCTCTGACGTACAAATAGAGGCTTCAAATTTAAACCAGATGCAACATACAAACATGCTTAACTAAGCTGGCGATGACATAAAACAACTCACCTTAAGCTCTTCAAGAGAAAATCCCCTACCAGCCCTGACTTTCATATTATACTTCAATGTCTGCCCATGGACAATAGGACGAAGTGGACCAGTTGTCGGTCGAGGGAAAATCTTCACAGCCTTCTTTTGTCTAGCTGGAAAAAGTTTCAAAAAAACAAATAATTTCACAGGTTGGTCATTTTTAACAGTAGACTGCTGCAGGACATTAAAGGAAAACACGAGTAGAAGGCAATCACTGATTATTTGCATAACTTACAAGGGGCCAGGTAAAATGGGAAAATGCTTACCGATTCTTCTCCTGGTTTTGCGTGCAGGTTGGTTGAACCAGGTCTTCACATAGTTCTGCCAGTGCTTCCTGAAGTGCCCACTGGGCACGACATTGTTATGCTTAACCATGACTTACCTGTAGACTCAAATCATAAGTAACAAATACCAACCACACTGAGTTAAATAATTGAAATAAAGTGAACCCAAAAATAAAATTCCACTTTCACATTATATACTCACCTCAGATTGAGTTCACAGGACTATTGTTATCTAATTATCTTTAAACAGTGNATTATTATTAATGATAATTTTGTCCTTAACTCTGTAGCTCTTCTTGATACAGGTGCAGATGTTAACTGCATACAAGAAGGATTAATCCCTACAGTGTATTATGAAAAAACACTGGAAAGGATTAGCTCTGCTAATGGTAGTAGAATGAATGTTAAATACAAACTCCCAAAAGTACATGTCTGTCAGCAATATGTCTGTTTTAAAACATCATTCATACTTGTTAAGGATATGACAGATCTTGTAATACTTGGTATGCCATTTATCTATCTCTTGTACCCTTTTAGTACAGATACAGATGGATTGACTACTAAGCCTTTTGGTCAAAAAGTTGTATTCCCATTCATTACTAAACCACAGAGAAAACACTTAAGGCAACTAAAAGATGCTTCTGTGTCTAAGTCCCTTAATATAATTAATAGAAAAACTAAACAAGTGGAATTTCTTAAACAAGAGATTAACCACCTCAGAATTAAAGAACACTTAACCAACCCAATCTTACAACAAAAGATTGAAAGGTTTCGTGAAAGTTTGGAAATAGAAGTATGTTCCACTCTTCCTACAGCCTTCTGGCATAGGAAAAAACATATGGTCAGACTTCCCTATATTAAAGGATTTGAGTCAGATACTTGCCAAAGAAATAGCCCGTATGGACTCAGAAAGCACTAAATTAGCATTAGTCAATAGGCCTGTAGCCATTTCGACTACTGTCAACCCATTAACCTTTACCCAGATGGCCCAAAGACCACCAGCTAGTGGCTTAACCAATCCTTATAAATCAGCCCAATCTTTTGTAGCCCAATCAGGCCCAAGAGTTGAATATATTAAAGCCTATTCTCAGAATGTTCTAGCCATTGAACTAGCCCATTCCAAATACAAGGAACCTACAGACCTTGTGAAGGCCTACCTCCCAAAAGGTTGGACCTATGTACCAGTAGACTTGGAGAAACCCCATAGTTTCTATCAAGATATTCTCTACTACACTGATTCCATCTTTACTAAACCTATATTTGATAAAAATGATCCAACTAAGATCCTTTATCATAGTATAGTCATTAGTAAGATCATTTCTATTGAGGAATGGAATTCTCACCCATCTACACTCAGAGAATTACCATTTCACACTAGACAGTTTAACTACTATGACTACATTGAGTCATGGTCTAAATTCTTACTCTACCAGAATGAGGATTTGTCTCATTCATGGTTCATTAATTTTCATAAGAATTTCAAGAGCCATATTCCAGCATGGTTCGTACAGTGGTGGCATCAACACGGCCCCATTGATGAAATTTATCCAGCTGATCTTAAAGATCAGATTAACATCTTCTCATCCCTTTATCATCCTAGTAAACAGGAGTCTCCACTACCCTTTTTACTAATGTTTATTTGCAGGTACAAAGTCCCCTGGATACTTAAGTGGCAATGGGAAATTGTTGGATTCAACCTAATCCGGCAATTCTATGCTAAATGGTGGCCCAGGTTTAGCTATAGTGACATTATTACTATAGTTAAAAAGGATTTCCCTGTTAAGGTACCGGTTCCAGTAAAGCTCCCAAGTACCTCTCAGGCAATTGCTGCTGCAACAGAGACTTCACCAGCTCCACAAAGCCGTGATAGTCCTCCTATTAATCCATTGGCTTCATCAGCTCAAAAAAGTCATGACAGCCATCACTCCAGTACAGCAAAGGAAGGGTCCTCATCTAAGGATTCTAAAAGTAAGAAGAAGAAGAAGGCCAAGGCAAAATTCCTGAAATTCCTTGCCCAACTTGACTCAAGCAGTGAATCATCATCCCAAGAATCTCTAACCTCTGAACTCCCAGCAGGATATGCTCAGGATCCTTATGGAGGAATTGAAGATTTTGATATTGATGATCTCACCCCTGACATAGCACTCCCATGAATTATGCTTTAGACAGAGTGGCTTCAATCAATACTTTCTTTGACAAAAGAAAGAAAAGCTGACCACTTCGTTTAAATCATAATTTCATTGGATTCTGCTTTTCCCGAAAGTAAGATGCCTCTTGCANTTTCTGGATAGCAACCTTTCTCTGCTTCTCTCTGCAAAACTTCGCCTCAAGGATGCAATATTGGCTGCCATTTTTTTGCTGCTGCTATTGCTTGAATATAGAATTCATGAAAGAAGAACAAATAACAATTGATTCAGAAAGGAGAGACGAGGTGGGGGAGAAAAGGGCAGCCGTGACTCCTCGTGATCCAAGTGTTTATACATAAATTAGTGTCTGTTCATAAGGTTGTTGAACTTTTGAAGTTAAAGTTAGAGAGAGAGAGAGAGTCTGTGAGCCAGGCGGGACATCGGTTGGAAAGTTGAAAGGTTGTTTGATAGTTAGATANGCCGTGACTCCTCGTGATCCAAGTGTTTATACATAAATTAGTGTCTGTTCATAAGGTCGTTGAACTTTTGAAGTTAAAGTTAGAGAGAGAGAGAGAGAGAGAGAGAGAGAGAGAGAGAGAGAGTCTGTGAGCCAGGCGGGACATCGGTTGGAAAGTTGAAAGGTTGTTTGATAGTTAGATGNAGTGAGGTTTATTAAAGCGCATGGTATGAATTTTTGGTTCGAGCCCGTGGATGGGTATAATTTGTCAATGTGTAGGGAGTTTTACCAAAGACTCCGGGTGACAGAGGTGAATGGGGTGGAGGTCTTGAAATAAAGTGTACAGGGGTAAGGTATTTGTGGTTACTCTCGATGAACTTGCCACCTAACTTGGAAACTACAAGAGACCACCTCCTACCCCACCAGTTTATTCCCATAATGTTCCTCGACCCAAGAAGATGCCTGAATTGGTTGAGCTGATGTATGAGGATCCAAGTACCTTCAAGGGAATAGTTCAAACTGGGAGGTTGAAGCCCACTTATGGACTATTGAATAAGCTCCTCCATTGCAATCTTTCACCAAGGGGTGCGGAGAAAAAACCAAACGTGGAGAAGTTGAACCTTGTGGATGTGGTCGTGTTAGGGAAGACAATAGACTTTGCTCTTCCCATTTGGCAAGAAATGAAAGAGTTTGTTGAGATGCAGAAGTCCATGATCAAGCTGTCATTCGGGAGCTTAATAACCCACATGTGCATGCCCAAAGTCAAGGGTTATGCTTTTCACAAGATCACGTCCCTAGAACTTGGAGCCATTGGCAAGACTAGCAATAAGAAAAGAAAGGCAATGAGTAGGGGGAAGCGTGCCAAGACCTTGGGTGCTGGTTCTGAGGCCCCCGGTGCATCATCATCGGCCAGGCCATCCACCGTTGCACCTGAACGTTCAGTTCCCCAGCGCCTCGATGCACTAGAGGGTATGGTGCATGGGATTGAGGCAATGATGAAAGAATTGTTTAAGCATACTTTTCCTGGGAGGCCTATCCGAAGAGGATCCTCACCACCTACAACTACTCCCTCTGCATCTAGGCCCTCCGCTTCCACAGTGGTTAAGGTAGGCGATGATGAGGATGATTCTGACAAGGATGAGCAGGGTGAGAGTGAGTATGAAGAGGTTGATGACAACGATGATGATGATGGAGAGGAGGATGAAGAGTAGTTGTGCAGCCTTTGTCTTTTTCTTTTGTGTTGGGTTGTATTCAATTTAGGATGGGGTCATTAGCCTGGTAGAAGAATCTATAGGAAATAGGCCAATTTTTGACTGTTTGACTCCATGTACTCCAACTTTGAAACATAGTAATGAAATACCATAATTCTATTCCATATTGTCCATATTTATTTTGATTATTGCATTACGATTTTGTATTTTGATTGGCGGAGGATTGTCATGTGTTAGTCTGGCTATGCTGTTCTGAAATTAAATTTTGCTAAGGGACTAGCAAAACCTAAGTTGTGGGGTGTAATTAGCACAAAACTTTGTAGATTTTTATGTGCTAATCATCTTATTTTAATTGGTTTTTGAGATTAAATAATGGGAGTTGTGTTAATTGACTTCTTAACGATGATATTTGGCATTTGCAATTAAAAACTGCTAAATGAGGCCTCTTAAGACTTCCCAAACCACTTGGGATGAATGGGGATGAAAAGGTAGCTTGGGGACAACTCAGGACAGCTCAGGAGAGGAGGAAATCAAAAAATCAGAAAACCAACCAAACCGTACTGGTATGCCAAGGCTACTGGAGTTTGCCGTACTGGTACACGTACCGGTATGCTTTACCTCATCTGCTCAAATGCTCTACAACTCAGATCTGCTACTTTGAGGCTCCCACCAAGACATCCTTTTGCAACTCCCTGACATGCCCAATACTCAAAACCCCCTTTGGACACCTATCTTGGACTTTTGGAAGCTTAGCCATCAATGAGGAAAGAGAAGAGAAGAGGAGCTGGGTGTGCAGACAAGCTCTGCAACCCCTCTGTCCTGGCCATTCCTCTTGCACCCCTACAGATAGAGGTCACTTCTGGAGTCTAGGGCACCTTTGCATGCACGCTTCTAGTAGGCAAAGATTCCATTATTCAACATTCTACATTACACAAAGACATAGAGAGAGAAGGTCTGGTAGAAGATAATGAATAGTGTCTAGTGAGAGAAAATTGAGATTTTTGCATTTCTTTCAATACATTGTTTTGTAATCTCTGGTATGAATCTTTAGAACTTCATTTAATGTCATTAATGTTGTTTTCTTTCAAGTTCAATGCAAGTTTAATGCTCCTTTAAAGCTTTCACCATTAATGCATCAAACTTCTTCATTTCCTTAGTTTTCAAATGGGTATTCAATATACTCTCTTATAGCTTATGCTTTCTTGTATCTAGTTTCTCTAGAACTTCATATCTCTGCAATGCACTCTCATTACATTGTCAATTTCATTTTAAGAATGAGTAGCTAAATTTCTTAGTTGTCAAAACCAAGGAGAACCTTCACTTGGGTATACCATTTCAACTTATTCTCCTCCATTCTTTCAAAGTCCAATGGTTCGGTTTAACTAGGTTGAGGGTGGATAACTTGGTGAGTCTGTGATATTCCGTAGGCCTAGTCACGGTTTATGCTTAGATGCTCACCAATTTTATCCCTAGCTTCCCACAAATCAATTGTACATTCATACTCTATTGGAGGAGGGTTTCGAGTTGAGATGGTATTCCTATTGGAGTGACCTCTTAGATTTGCCAACATTTGTTTCTCATTTTATTAGCATCAAAACAAACTTCACCAAACAACTTCCAACAACTCAAGATTTTACACTTTCGTTTTCCCAAAATCACCTTCCCTTCGGTTTACTTCCTTCCCCGTGGAAACGACCTTGGAATACCAACAAGTAAAACACGATCCACGAAAGTCTCCTTGCATTTGGGGAGCACTTTTGTACACACATACATTTTTGTGCATTTACACATCACATTACCTTCGTTTCATTTTCTCCCATCTCCTTGCCCTTTCTTTGGACATCACCCATAGGACAGTGACACTCCCTTTCATCCATAAACTATACATGCTAAAAGGTGATGTTTAGACGTTAGGAAACTACAAGGAATTTTTACAAGCGCTTCTACACTCAAGTATGCATTTCTAGGGGAGCACAAGAGATTCCCGATGGTGATAAGCTTTTCCTTGTAGCCGAGGCAAGAAGAGGATTTATTGAAAGTGTTGAGGAGGCATAAGGGAGCAATCAGTTGGAAAATTGCCGATATCAAGGGGATTAGCCCACTCATTTGCACACACGAAATCTACTTAGAGAAAGACTCTAAACCGTTTCAACAACCACAAAAGAGGATAAATCCTACCATGAAGGATGTGGTGAGGGATGAGGTGCTCAAACTACTTGATGTGGGCCTCATCTTTGCAATTGCCCATAGAAAATGGTTTAGTCCCACTCAAGTAGTGCCAAAGAAATTGAGGGTCACTGTGGTAACAAATAAGGAGAATGAATTGATTCTAATAAGGGTGGTCACCAGTTGAAGAGTTTGTATCGACTATGAAAAAATGAACTCATGCACAAGAAAGGATCATTTCCCCTTGCCATTCGTTAACCATGTATTAGAGAGAGTAGTCGGACATCTTTTTTATTGCTTCTTTGACAGCTACTCCAACTACAACCAAATATAGATTACTTTAGAGGACCAAGAGAAGACAACATTCACGTGCCCTTTTGGTACCTTCGCCTATCGCTGAATGCCATTTGGGTTATGCAATGCCTCGGGAACTTTTCAGAGATGCATGAAAGGAACCTTTAGAGATATAATGGAGAAAATTGTGAAGGTCTTCATGGATGAATTTTTTGTATTTGGAAAGTCATTCGAGGGGTGTTTGAAAAATTTGAGAGAGTGGTAGAAATAAGTGAAGAGAAGAATTTGGTGCTCAATTTGTAGAACTGCCACTTCATGGTGACCCACGGGATTAAACTTGGGCACATTGTATCGGTAAAGGGGATTGAAGTAGACAAATCGAAGGTGGAAACAATTTCCAACCTACCCATTCCAAAGGTCATCAAAGATATCAGTTTGTTTCTTGGCCATGCCAATTTTTATCGTAAATTCATAAAAATATTTAGTGCATTGGCAAGACCTTTGTCCAATTGGTTAGCAAATGATGTTCCTTTTGTGTGGTCAGATTATTGTGAGGCATCTTTTAAAAAACTCAAAAGCATTCTCACTTCACTTCCAATCATGCGACCACCCAACAGGGAACTACCATTTAAGCTCACGTGCGATGCGAGTGATTACACAATTAGCGTAGTGCTTGGTCAAAGGGAAGAAAAAATACCATAAGTAATATACTACGCTAGTAAGACACTAAATGAATCACAAATGAATTACATTGCCACCGAAAAAGAGTTGCTAGTTGTAGTGTCTGCATTGGACAAATTTAGGTCTTATATCATTGGTTCGCCTATTGTAGTCTACACTGATCACTTTGCTTTGAAGTATCTATTATCTAAGTAGTACGTGAAACCAAGACTCATTAGGTGAATCCTCCTCCTTCAAGAATTCAATTTGATCATTAAAGACAAAAAAAAGAGTCGAGAATGTGGTGGCAGACCATTTATCATAGCTTGTAGTCCAAGATGTCAAAGAGCATATCCCTATTCCTGAATCTTCTCTTGATGAGCATTTTTTTCTATTCATTCTATTTGTCCGTGGTACGCTAACATTTGTAATTATCTTGTTGCAGGACAAATACCACCGCATTGAAACCAGGAGGACAAATGAAGATTCAAGGCAAATGTGAAGTACTTCTACTTCGACAACTCATATCTATTCAGTTATTGTCAAGATCAAGTTTAAATATGATGCCCCTTTAAATATGATGCCCCTTTCCCCAATGCTAGTCGTTGAAATATTCGATTGTTGGGGCATCGGCTTCATTGGTCCATTCCCTATGTCTTTTGGCTCCCTCTATATTCTGCTAGTAGTGGATTACCTGTCCAAGTGGGTAAAGGTCATCCCAACCAAGACCAATGACCATTGAGTTTTGGTCAAGTTTTTAAAGGGAAACATATTTTCAAGGTTTGGGTAGCTCATGCAATGATAAGTGACAATAGGTCTCATTTTTCAAAAGGCTATATGCATCCTTAATGCATTAATATAGCGTAACACATAAGGTGTCCACCGCTCATCACCTACAGATTAATGGCCTAGCCAAATTGGCTAATAGGGAGATAAAAAACACAATAGAGAAAACGATGAACCCAAATTGAAAGGATTGGTGACTTAGGTTAACCGACGCCTTGTGGGCTTACTACACCACTTACAAGACCATCCTAGGTATGTCTCCCTATAGGCTAGTGATTAACCCTAATTAGTGCATAATTGTAATAGGTTAATCAATTAACTAAGACAATTAAAAGAGTTAAAAGAGTCAGTCTAAGTCAAATTAGGGTTAGTGCGTAAATTAGGGTTAATGCATTTAACTTTGTTATTGTATGGTTTTGTGCAAAAATTGTACAAACTAGGAGGAAGTAACTGTCAAAGCTTCAAAGCAAGGGGGTGTAAGGGTAATTCAAGCATCAAAGCAATCAAGGCACCACACCAACAAACCAGTTACTTAGGGGCATCAGATAGTCGTGGCGGCGTATGGACGGTCCCCTTAAACCGCCTCAAGCTCATTCCCTTCTATTGGTTGGAATATGCAACAATTATTCCTATTGGGCAATTCTACCACTCTGTCACCTTAAGCCCTCTATAAATAGGGCCCTCCAATTCATTTCCAGCATGTTCAGAAGAGAGAAATCTATAGGGAGGGAGAGAACCCAGGAGAGTCAGAGTGACACCAGTACATCCAGAGGGAGTTAGTAAGAGTGAAAGAAAATCAACAAAAGTGCGGTGAAGCCCTGTCGAACTACTTCCAGCTTACCTCCGACCAAAGCTTTCCTTATTTCTATAGTTTTGTTATACCTTTCTACTTGGAGAATTGAACCTCTGCCACTTTTGTGCCCTAACCGATACTAAGGGTGGTTGTATTTTTGATATTCCTCGGGGAAGGAGTGTTTGTATTTTGTTTAGTATTGTAATGGAACAGTCTTACACCTCTTGCTTGTCTGTAGCAATGGGGTGTGAGTAGTCCATTTTTACCCTACGGTGAAGGGTGAACATATGTAAGATATTGTTTGTGTTATTGGAATGCCGATATTATAACTATGCTTTATTGTCATATATACCTCCCATACTGATGGAAGGTTACATTTATAATATACTCATGATTAAGAACATCGAGCAGCACCTAATGCTATATATCATACTATCTACTAGTTATGTACTTCATGCATGATATAGTGACGTGCATGATTGGGTTTTACGTAACAGTCGATTGATTGGTTATACACAGGTTAAGTCTCAGCATTGTCAATGCTTTTGATTCATTGCGTAAATTGGAATATCGTCATCAGTAAATCATCAACCTGCTGGTTGAATAATTGTAGTCCTCCTTCTGAATAGCTTGCCTGCTGGTTTACTGTAGTCGTTTAACTATTCCATGGTACAGATATGCTAGTTGGGTAATTCAAGTATTCCTCTTGAATGGCTTGCCTTCTAGTCTATTTGGGTTATTTGATTATGGATAGTGATATACCTATTAGTTAACCTAATCAGTGGTTGGATAGGATTTATACATCATACCTACCGATTGACTTTCCAGTGAAATGGGGTTAATTGTTGTGAGGTGGCATTTCCAATACTTAGCCAATATAATGCATATGGAATCCCCAAACTAAAGGGTATCTTTTAATTATTACATTTCAAGTACCTATTACTTATTGCACTTTGTATCTTTTAATTACTATAGTTTTAATTTAAGTTTATTTTACTTGTTCTAAGCTCACACCACAAGTTCGTTTATTTCAATTTGTAACCGTAACAACTTCACCATTTTCATTTTGATTTCCAATATCAGTTCCTTGTGAGTTCGACCTTGGACTTAAATCGAGTAATTTATTACAATTTGACCACTTATACTGGGGTGTAATACCACTATTCAAATCGAAAGTGAGTCAAGATTTCTAGCACTATTGTGGGGAACCAAATAGTGATTTCAAAATAAAAAATTGAAGTTGTTTAGTTTGTATTATATGTTTATATATTGTCTGTTGCATTTTCATAGTTTATGTCTATTAAGTCATCTGTAGGGTCTATAATTCAGTCTAATCCTTCATCTCCATCATCTGCATCTTCATCGCACGCATCATTTGAATTAAGCATGTCACACAATAATCAAAGAGAACAGGAGGCAGTCCATAATGTCCAACCATTAAGAGAATATCTGCATTCTGTATGCTCTATTGTACCATAATTCTTTGCTTTTCCCACAAATGCACCAAATTTTAACATTAAGGAAGGCACAATACAATTCTTACTAGAGGTTTATGGCCTGGAGTCTGAAAATCCATATCTACATATTAAAGAATTTGAAGAAGTCTGTGGAGCTTTACAAGATAATTTTGAAATGGCCCAGTTGAAATTTTTTCCTTTTTCTTCGAAGGACAAAGCTAAATAGTGGCTAAATTCTTTAAAAGCGCAATCTATTCCGACTTGGCAAGTGTTGCAAACTAAGTTCGTAAAAAAAAAAAATTTTAGTGCATCGCACTAATGCATTGAGACGTCAAATCATGAATTTTTCTATAAAAGAAGGGAAAAATTTTTATCAATGTTGGGAGAGATTCAAGGATCTTCTCCAAGCTTGCCTGCATTATGCATTTCAGAGTTTAACTCTCGTAGGTTTTTTCTATGATGCCCTTCCATCTACATTTCATCAGTTTGTTGAAATGATGGCCTAAGGAGAATTTATGAATAAAAGTCTCGAGGACGCATTCAAGTTTTTTGAAACCATTTATGAGAGTTTCCAAATATGGGACTCGGCCTCTCCAAGCGTTGTTGAGTCTAAGCCATCAACATCCCAAGGAGGGAAGTATGTTTTAAAAGAAGATGATGACCAAAGGACTAGAATGGCTACTTTGTCCCCAAAGTTAGACGCATTAGAAATGAAGAAAAAAGAAGGAAGTGTCTACCATTGAGTAGTCATGTGAAATCTTTGCATTGAAAGGATATTCCATGGGGGAGTGTCCTACCATTATTTCATTCAAATAAGTTTTGATGGAATAGTTCAATGTCATTTCCAACTTTAACAAACCGTATTCCAATCCTTACTCTGAAACCTATAACCCAAGGTGGCAGAATCACCCGAATTTTAGATAGAAGAATACACAGCCTATGAGTCAACCACAAGGTCCACCTTCAGGTCAATCCCAAACTCGGTAGTCATATCAACCCCAAACAAAGCATTCATATCAACCCCTACACAAAGGTGTGTAGATGATACCATGAACTAGTTTATCCAAAGTCAAAATAATTTCAATACTCAGTATTCTCATGCATTTAATGATTTTAAAGTTCAAACTTCACAGAGTATTGAATATATGAAGAGTCCTAACCAAGTTGACCTAGTCTTTGAGTACACCAGAGAAGAGAAAATTCTCATCTCAACCAAAACCCCCACAGAGTCAAAACCAAGCCAATGTTGTGTCTTCCGAACAATCTCCAAGTCAAGTTCAAGCAATTAGCACACTGAGAAGTGGTAAGGTAATTGACAAAACCATTAAAGACATGTTAATTCCAAAGCCAAAAACTAAGTCAATCCCACTCAATGAACCAGTTGAGCATGAACCTGTGACTAAAAAGGTACTAGAACCACCAAATGAAAAAGAACCTTCATGTTCTATTCCTTTACCTTTTCCTCAAGTAGTCAAGAAATCCAAAACACCAGCTAACCATTCTAAAAGTTTAGAATTGTTCAAGCAAGTAAAGATTAACATCCCCATGTTGGATGCAATCAAACAAGTTCCATCTTATGCCAAGCTTTTGAAAGACCTTTGTACAGTGAAAAGAAAGAACAATGTACAGAAGAAAGCATTTTTAACTGAGCAAGTTAGTGTTATCATCTAGCACGAGGCCCCTCTTAAGTACAAAGATCCTGGAAGTCCAATAGTGTTGTGTATAATCAAAAATTTATAGATTGAGCAAGCATTGACCCAACCTAAACTGAGTCAGATACTTGCCAAAGAAATAGCTCGTATGGACTCAGACAGCACTAAATCAGCATTAGTCAATAGGCCCGTAGCCATTTCGACTACTGTTAACCCATTAACCTTTACCCAGATGGCCCAAAGACCACCTGCTAGTGGCTTGACCAATCCTTATAAATCAGCCCAATCTTTTGTAGCCCAATCAGGCCCAAAAGTTGAATACATTAAAGCCTATTCCCAGAATGTCCTAGCCATTGAACTAGCCCATTCCAAATACAAGGACCCAAAAGACCTTGTAAAGGCCTACCTCCCAAATGGTTGGACCTATGTACCAGTAGACTTGGAGAAACCCCACAGTTTCTATCAAGATATTCTCTACTACACTGATTCCATTTTTACTAAGCCTATATTTGATAAAAATGATCCATCCAAGATCCTTTATCATAGTATAGTCATTAGTAAGATTATTTCTATTGAGGAATGGAATTCTCACCCATCTACACTCAGAGAATTGCCATTTCACACTAGACAGTTTAACTACTATGACTACATTGAGTCATGGTCTAAATTCTTACTCTACCAGAATGAGGATTTGTCCCATTCATGGTTCATTAATTTTCATAAGAATTTCAAGAGCCATATTCCAGCTTGGTTCGTACAGTGGTGGCATCAACACGGCCCCATTGATGAAATTTATCCAGCTGATCTTAAAGATCAGATTAACATCTTCTCATTTATTTATTGTCCTAGTAAACAGGAGTCCCCACTACCCTTTTTACTAATGTTTATTTGCAGGTACAAAGTCCCCTGGATACTTAAGTGGCAATGGGAAATTGTTGGATTCAACTTAATCCGGCAATTCTATGCTAAATGGTGGCCCAGGTTTGGCTATAGTGACATTATTACTATAGTTAAAAAGGATTTCCCTGTTAAGGTACCGGTTCCAATAAAGCTCCCAAGTACCTCTCAGGCAATTGCTGCAACAAAGACTTCACCAGCTCCACAAAGCCGTGATAGTCTTCCTATTGATCCATTGGCATCATCAGCTCAAAAAAGCCATGATAGCCCTCACTCCGGCACATCCAAGCTAAAGGAAACCTCTGCTAAGGAATCCACAGCAAAGGAAGGATCCTCATCTAAGGATTCTAAAAGTTCTAAGAAGAAGAAGAAGGCCAAGGAAAAATTCCTGAAACTCCTTGCCCAACTTGACTCAAGCAGTGAATCATCATCCCAAGAATCTCTAACCTCTGAACTCCCAGCAGGATATGCTCAGGATCCTTATGGAGGAATTGAAGATTTTGATATTGATGATCTCACCCCTGACATAGCACTCCCATGAATTATGCTTTAGACAGAGTGGCTTCAATCAATACTTTCTTTGACAAAAGAAAGAAAAGCTGACCACTTCGTTTAAATCATAATTTCATTGGATTCTGCTTTTCCCGAAAGTAAGATGCCTCTTGCAGATAGGGCCCTCTAGTCCCTTCAGGTTGATTACTTTCCACCGAAAGCAAAGATGCTCCAGACAGCCAGGACCACTAGTCCACTCTGCCTGTCCTTTTGCCCTAAGTAAAAGTATCTTACTTTACTTTCTAGCCGAAAGCAGCCGAAAGTAATGAAAGAAACTTTTATTCAATTTGAAGACCCAGTTGAAGTCCGGAAGCCCCTTTCTCTATATAAGGCAGCCTCCTCTTCTCTAAGATCTCAAGTCTTCAGAGACTACATTACAAGCCCTCTCCTAAGTTCTTGTAATCCTAACCCTATAATTCTAACCCTAACTGTAAAAGCCTTCTTCACTTATAAAGAAGTGCTTCAACCCCGTAGCATACACACTTATGTCTGCTACAACTATCACCACTTATCTCCACTAGACCATTAGTTCTAGTGTTGTAAGTATATTTTGTTTATTGTAATATTTTTCTAATTTTGTGAATTATTCCAGCATTTCATTCTGATTTGCATATTCTGTCTATTTCCATGAATTCCGCACTTCCCTCTTATTTNTGCTACAGTCAGGTACACCCGGAGGCCCAGGGCTCGACTTTCAAGCCGTCCGATCTTACACCATATGGGCTACAGGAGATGGCCGAGTCCATCATTCCCTTTACCTTTAATTAGGTTAGGTGGGACTAGAGGCGACAAATGAGCATATGGGGTTAGTTATGAGCTCATTTAAAATGAGTTTGATGTAAAATAAATTTAATTTGTTTTTAACTTGTTTAATAAATAAGTTATAATGAATTGAGTTAAATTCATTAATTTTTAAAATAATTAAAAATTTTAATATAAATATATATTAATACACTAAATAAAACACACACTAATACAAAAAAATAAAAATACATACTTGTTCGCCAAAGTTGGGTCGAGTCCGGTGTCTGAGGTCGGGGTCCAAGTTTGGGGTGGGATGANAATAAATAAGTTATAATGAATTGAGTTAAATTCATTAATTTTTAAAATAATTAAAAAATTTAATATAAATATATATTAATACACTAAATAAAACACACAAAAATACATACTAGTTCGCCAAAGTTGGGTCGAGTCCGGTGTCTGAGGTCGGGGTCCAAGTTTGGGGTGGGATGATAACTAGTGGATAGAAATAGAGGGAGAATGATATTAGGGAAAAAACAATAAAATAGACGATGGTGAAGAGATGAAAAAAAAATATTTCCTCTAGGTTTCGACGGAGGTAAGATGATCTCTCACCAAATCTCTTTTTATTAAATAAGGTTTAGAGTTGGTTCGATCTCAATTTGCTTTAGCCAACCCATGTTTGAAGTCCGTGGAATGGGTTGAACCGAACATCCAGAATCCGACTCTTGNCTTATTTATGTGTGTGTATATAAATAAATATATATATTTGTATATACATATATATATGTATATATATTCATATATACATGTGTGTGTGTATATATATATTAATAAATACACATGAATTAAAAATGCANACCAAATCTCTTTTTATTAAATAAGGTTTAGAGTTGGTTCGATCTCAATTTGCTTTAACCAACCCATGTTTGAAGTCCGTGGAATGGGTTGAACCGAACATCCAGAATCCGACTCTTCCTGTTAATTATCGAATTTTATCAATATCTATAGTTAGTGAACGAGATTGCAGGTAACCGGGTTTACTCCATGTAGAGATTCTAATTTGACCTTGCTTTCGAGAAGTTAGGCATCATCCAAAAGTCACAGCTATGAAAGAATCAAGTTATTGATAAAGTAACACTACAAGGACACTGCCATTCAAATATGTAGAGAGCCATCGTAGGAACGCAAAACCAAACAGATAATCAAGAAATCCCAAAATTCATACAGCTTAACACTGATATTACAAATGCTACTTCTAATCGTTCAGACAAAACCCAGTAATTAGACACGAACCCAATGAGCAAAAAAAAAAAAACAATGCAGGCATCAGCAATCAGCTAGAACTCACTATTTCTTCTCTTCCTTCTCAGCTTCTGCAGCCTTCTTCATCCTGACACCAACATGGCGCTTGTTCACCCGCTCCACGCGCAGCTTGTCATAGGCCTTAAATGACTTCATCTCATCTGTGACCTTAACAAGCTCAACACTTGGCTTCTCGCGTGCAATGGGCATGTAAGGACCTTGGACTTGTGTGGCCGTTGCCAATTCTTCGGGAGCAGAATCACCAGCCTGCAGCCAAAGAAATGTCAAGCAAATATCATATATGACACAAACAAATAACCACAGTTATCAGTATAAGTGAAGCAACAGGCAATGATACCTTGAACTTTCGAGCACGTCTTGGGAAGACAACTAATTTGGCCTTGAAAGTCTTCAACCTCTGGACATTAGTCTGGAGACCCTCTAGGGAGCGGTTTCTGCGACGATGATCAACTGCGATGCCAATAGTAGGGGCAAGTTTCTTTGGAATCCCCGCTGCCTGGTTGAATCAACACAAACAGTGGTCAGACCATCCCACAGAGCAGCTAGGTGATTAGAATATCAATATACCTCTACAGGGATAACAAGCATAATTGGGGGAGTCATCATAATAGTGTGTTTTCCAAGATTGTAGAAAGAGATGATATCTATACTAAATAAACAAACAAAAAGAAAAAGATCTGAGATGCATGCACAATGTGCTCTCTCCAACACTATTGTGATTAATTACAGCAATTGGGTCTCAAAACTAAACATCCCGTTTTAGTTCTGTCCTACACACACTAGGAGAAAGATGAGATGTGGATTTAAAAGAAAACAAGTATATAGGCCAGTATCAATAGCCCCAAAAGCAGACCCCTTATATCATATGATGAAAAGGGATTACAAAAATAGGCTTTCTTTTGGATATTTGGAAGGAATAACAGCAATCAAAAGAAAGAAAAATATTTATAAATGCACCAAGATAATACAATTTTGTACAGGCCAAAGCATTAAACTTTCTTGCCTATTCCCTCTGACGTACAAATAGAGGCTTCAAATTTAAACCAGATGCAACATACAAACATGCTTAACTAAGCTGGCGATGACATAAAACAACTCACCTTAAGCTCTTCAAGAGAAAATCCCCTACCAGCCCTGACTTTCATATTATACTTCAATGTCTGCCCATGGACAATAGGACGAAGTGGACCAGTTGTCGGTCGAGGGAAAATCTTCACAGCCTTCTTTTGTCTAGCTGGAAAAAGTTTCAAAAAAACAAATAATTTCACAGGTTGGTCATTTTTAACAGTAGACTGCTGCAGGACATTAAAGGAAAACACGAGTAGAAGGCAATCACTGATTATTTGCATAACTTACAAGGGGCCAGGTAAAATGGGAAAATGCTTACCGATTCTTCTCCTGGTTTTGCGTGCAGGTTGGTTGAACCAGGTCTTCACATAGTTCTGCCAGTGCTTCCTGAAGTGCCCACTGGGCACGACATTGTTATGCTTAACCATGACTTACCTGTAGACTCAAATCATAAGTAACAAATACCAACCACACTGAGTTAAATAATTGAAATAAAGTGAACCCAAAAATAAAATTCCACTTTCACATTATATACTCACCTCAGATTGAGTTCACAGGACTATTGTTATCTAATTATCTTTAAACAGTGCATTTGCACATTATCTATATGTCTGCTGTTCAGGAAAATTATAGAAATTGTGTATTTAAAATTCCCCTATTTAACATTGCAAGTCGACCACAACAGAGCTAAACCTAAAAAAAATTGATTACAAGTCTCTTCAGAAGGACAAGAAACTAAAGGATTAGTTTCAACAACATTAAAGATACCAGCACATGTTCAACTTCCAAAAAAACTAAAAAAAGGGGCACAAAAAGGAGGTGGAAATATGCTACTCAGAAATCCATTGCATTTAATACAAAGATATTGTTAACCCACGGTCCAGGGAACTTATAGTTGTCAAGGTTACCCCAGGAAAAATAAAGGGAAAACATGACCAATACCATTTCATTTCAGCGAT
>CAUOFW020006002.1:353094-390431 GCA_963454935.2 Ilex paraguariensis | reverse complement strand
ATATATATATATATATATACGAATATATATACTTATTTATGTGTGTGTATATAAATAAATATATATATTTGTATATACATATATATATGTATATATATTCATATATACATGTGTGTGTGTATATATATATTAATAAATACACATGAATTAAAAATGCATTAAATACATATTTATATGTATTAATAAACACACATGAATCAAGGTGCATTAAAGGTAAATATTTTGAATTAAATGACCCTAAAATAGACATTTATGTCTTTTTAATTCATATTTTATTCTATGTACTTTTTGTCAAATAAGTCTAATTAGCACTGTTATTAGGACCGGACCGGCCAGTCAGACCGGTTCAACCGTGAATNAGGAACGCAAAACCAAACAGATAATCAAGAAATCCCAAAATTCATACAGCTTAACACTGATATTACAAATGCTACTTCTAATCGTTCAGACAAAACCCAGTAATTAGACACGAACCCAATGAGCAAAAAAAAAAAAACAATGCAGGCATCAGCAATCAGCTAGAACTCACTATTTCTTCTCTTCCTTCTCAGCTTCTGCAGCCTTCTTCATCCTGACACCAACATGGCGCTTGTTCACCCGCTCCACGCGCAGCTTGTCATAGGCCTTAAATGACTTCATCTCATCTGTGACCTTAACAAGCTCAACACTTGGCTTCTCGCGTGCAATGGGCATGTAAGGACCTTGGACTTGTGTGGCCGTTGCCAATTCTTCGGGAGCAGAATCACCAGCCTGCAGCCAAAGAAATGTCAAGCAAATATCATATATGACACAAACAAATAACCACAGTTATCAGTATAAGTGAAGCAACAGGCAATGATACCTTGAACTTTCGAGCACGTCTTGGGAAGACAACTAATTTGGCCTTGAAAGTCTTCAACCTCTGGACATTAGTCTGGAGACCCTCTAGGGAGCGGTTTCTGCGACGATGATCAACTGCAATGCCAATAGTAGGGGCAAGTTTCTTTGGAATCCCCGCTGCCTGGTTGAATCAACACAAACAGTGGTCAGACCATCCCACAGAGCAGCTAGGTGATTAGAATATCAATATACCTCTACAGGGATAACAAGCATAATTGGGGGAGTCATCATAATAGTGTGTTTTCCAAGATTGTAGAAAGAGATGATATCTATACTAAATAAACAAACAAAAAGAAAAAGATCTGAGATGCATGCACAATGTGCTCTCTCCAACACTATTGTGATTAATTACAGCAATTGGGTCTCAAAACTAAACATCCCGTTTTAGTTCTGTCCTACACACACTAGGAGAAAGATGAGATGTGGATTTAAAAGAAAACAAGTATATAGGCCAGTATCAATAGCCCCAAAAGCAGACCCCTTATATCATATGATGAAAAGGGATTACAAAAATAGGCTTTCTTTTGGATATTTGGAAGGAATAACAGCAATCAAAAGAAAGAAAAATATTTATAAATGCACCAAGATAATACAATTTTGTACAGGCCAAAGCATTAAACTTTCTTGCCTATTCCCTCTGACGTACAAATAGAGGCTTCAAATTTAAACCAGATGCAACATACAAACATGCTTAACTAAGCTGGCGATGACATAAAACAACTCACCTTAAGCTCCTCAAGAGAAAATCCCCTACCAGCCCTGACTTTCATATTATACTTCAATGTCTGCCCATGGACAATAGGACGAAGTGGACCAGTTGTCGGTCGAGGGAAAATCTTCACAGCCTTCTTTTGTCTAGCTGGAAAAAGTTTCAAAAAAACAAATAATTTCACAGGTTGGTCATTTTTAACAGTAGACTGCTGCAGGACATTAAAGGAAAACACGAGTAGAAGGCAATCACTGATTATTTGCATAACTTACAAGGGGCCAGGTAAAATGGGAAAATGCTTACCGATTCTTCTCCTGGTTTTGCGTGCAGGTTGGTTGAACCAGGTCTTCACATAGTTCTGCCAGTGCTTCCTGAAGTGCCCACTGGGCACGACATTGTTATGCTTAACCATGACTTACCTGTAGACTCAAATCATAAGTAACAAATACCAACCACACTGAGTTAAATAATTGAAATAAAGTGAACCCAAAAATAAAATTCCACTTTCACATTATATACTCACCTCAGATTGAGTTCACAGGACTATTGTTATCTAATTATCTTTAAACAGTGCATTTGCACATTATCTATATGTCTGCTGTTCAGGAAAATTATAGAAATTGTGTATTTAAAATTCCCCTATTTAACATTGCAAGTCGACCACAACAGAGCTAAACCTAAAAAAAAATGATTACAAGTCTCTTCAGAAGGACAAGAAACTAAAGGATTAGTTTCAACAACATTAAAGATACCAGCACATGTTCAACTTCCAAAAAAACTAAAAAAAGGGGCACAAAAAGGAGGTGGAAATATGCTACTCAGAAATCCATTGCATTTAATACAAAGATATTGTTAACCCAGGGTCCAGGGAACTTATAGTTGTCAAGGTTACCCCAGGAAAAATAATGGGAAAACATGACCAATACCATTTCATTTCAGCGATGAATAAGTTATAAGATACACCAAAGGAAGAAAAATATAAAACTTACAATACAAGCAAATAGAAATAGAATCATTTGAATTCAGTTGAACAACCAAAAAACCACTACGTAAATTTTTTTTTGAAAACATTTGATTTCAAAACGAAAACAACAACAAACAAATCAATATCCAACATATTCACAGAATAAAATAAACTATTTAATTAGTCCTACGCATTAAGAAACGAGTAGTCAATTAGTGCCCAAAAAAGCTGGAAGAAATCCCAAAAAAAAAAAATCAAGCGGCCAAGATACAATGCTGAAATCTGTAAAACCCCAGTCAAAGACATCGCAATCCCAGTGTACACAATCTAATCAAACAGATCAAACTCAAAGAAACTAAAAGGTTGTATAAAGTTAAATGGAGAGGCAAATATATTACATATATGTCGCATATACAAAATAAAAGGATTCAGGATGCTAATTTCTTTTAACTTACAACATTTTCTCAGAGAGAAAACATAGACGACGTCATTTTTTCAGCAAAAAACATATACGTTTCCATGCACATTCCCTATCCTTATACGAACTAAATCGCATAAAACGCATGAAATAGAAGAAGCTATCATTGACATTGATTTAGGCGTCAATACTTACAGAGCCGCCTACGAAGCTCGAGCTCAACCAGCAATGGACCTCTCTCATTTGGAGATTCAGGCGTTCTGTGGATTTTATAGATGGGATGATAAAACCCTAGTTTTGGAAGGGTTTTTTTGTCTATTGGGCCAAGCCTAAATGTTCCAGACAGCCCATTCTGAAATGCTTTAATGAATATGGGCTCAGCTAAGAGGTTTTCCTTTAGGGTAAATTACATCAAATTAGATTTATTTGGTAAAAAATATATATTAAAAAATATAGGGTTATTAAGTACTTAATTTTGATATTTATTTATATCCAAGTACATAATTTGAATTTATCNAATATATATATATATATACGAATATATATACTTATTTATGTGTGTGTATATAAATAAATATATATATTTGTATATACATATATATATGTATATATATTCATATATACATGTGTGTGTGTATATATATATTAATAAATACACATGAATTAAAAATGCATTAAATACATATTTATATGTATTAATAAACACACATGAATCAAGGTGCATTAAAGGTAAAGATTTTGAATTAAATGACCCTAAAATAGACATTTATGTCTTTTTAATTCATATTTTATTCTATGTACTTTTTGTCAAATAAGTCTAATTAGCACTGTTATTAGGACCGGACCGGCCAGTCAGACCGGTTCAACCGTGAATCGGGACCCTAACCGGTCCGGTTCCTTAGTTGAACCGTTTAAGGAAGCGAACCGGCTAAAAACCGAAAAATCGATCGATTTTTAAAAATTAAATTACATAAATAAATTTGTTTGCCCTAAATCAGTAAATAGTTGATTTTTTTTAACTTTATTCTTGAAAAAATTATAAATGACACTCCTTCTTTTTCTTTATAATTTACTTGAACCTCTTTACTTTGCTTTAAAATACAATAACCCCCACTTTGTTACTTAATTTCATTAATTTTATGGCAAATTTTATGTATTTTATACATATTATATATTTTTTAGCTAAATTATTAAGTTTTATAATTATTATATATTTTTTTTTATTATATGACCGGTCCAACCAGTTGACCCAAATGTTGAACCAATGAACCATTGACTCGATCCCCTTGCCGGTTCGATGACTGATCCGATTCTGATAACATTGCTAATTAGATGTACTGGCTTCCAAAAAACCCTTTTTTTTAACTGCATATGGATCCTCCGGAGTAGCTTGTAGCCCAATGCTTTACGTAGTTGTTTCGCTAATGTCCTATTTGATAGAATGGNTGTTGTTAAATTGATTATCTAAATTTTGAATTATCTTTTAATGCGCCTTGATTCATGCATTTTTATTTTTAGAAAGTGGTTTTATTTTTAAATTAATTTAATATCTTAACAGTGTAATAGTATAACAATAACAGTGTAACACTGTAACAATAACAGTGTAACACTAATAATGTAACAATATAACAATAATAGTGTAACAAGCTATTTATACAAAATATTGAACTATTACATTTTCTCAAACATATATTTTCCTATAATTTCATTCAAAATAGTTCATCTCCGTTTTGAAATTGTTACCATATACACAAAATTACTTAAAACTGTTTTTGTTACATTATCTTTGTTACAGTGTATTTGTTACACTGTTATTATTATACTATTACATTATTCGGATATTAAATTAATTTGAAAATAAAACTATTTTTCAAAAAAAAAAATACTTGATTCAAGGTGCATTAAATATAATTTGAAAGCAAAATCACTTTTCAAAAAAAATTACGCATGAATCAAAGCGCATTAAAGATAATTCAAAATTTAAATAAGAGATTTAACAACAAATATATATATATATATATACGAATATATATACTTATTTATGTGTGTGTATATAAATAAATATATATATTTGTATATACATATATATATATGTATATATATTCATATATACATGTGTGTGTGTATATATATATTAATAAATACACATGAATTAAAAGTGCATTAAATACGTATTTATATGTATTAATAAATACACATGAATCAAGGTGCATTAAAGGTAAATATTTTGAATTAAATGACCCTAAAATAGACATTTATGTCTTTTTAATTCATATTTTATTCTATGTACTTTTTGTCAAATAAGTCTAATTAGCACTGTTATTAGGACCGGACCGGCCAGTCAGACCGGTTCAACCGTGAATCGGGACCCTAACCGGTCCGGTTCCTTAGTTGAACCGTTTAAGGAAGCGAACCGGCTAAAAACCGAAAAATCGATCGATTTTTAACAAAAATCGATTTTTAAAAATTAAATTACATAAATAAATTTGTTTGCCCTAAATCAGTAAATAGTTGATTTTTTTTAACTTTATTCTTGAAAAAATTATAAATGACACTCCTTCTTTTTCTTTATAATTTACTTGAACCTCTTTACTTTGCTTTAAAATACAATAACCCCCACTTTGTTACTTAATTTCATTAATTTTATGGCAAATTTTATGTATTTTATACATATTATATATTTTTTAGCTAAATTATTAAGTTTTATAATTATTATATATTTTTTTTTATTATATGACCGGTCCAACCAGTTGACCCAAATGTTGAACCAATGAACCATTGACTCGATCCCCTTGCCGGTTCGATGACTGATCCGATTCTGATAACATTGCTAATTAGATGTACTGGCTTCCAAAAAACCCTTTTTTTTAACTGCATATGGATCCTCCGGAGTAGCTTGTAGCCCAATGCTTTACGTAGTTGTTTCGCTAATGTCCTATTTGATAGAATGGAAAAAAAAGAGGATGGAAAAGTGAAGATGAAAAATGAAAGGGAAAGAAGTATTTTTTATTGTTTGGTGAGAAAGAAAAAGTGGGTAGAAAAGAAAAAGGGTAGAAAAAAANAATAGTGTAACAAGCTATTTATACAAAATATTGAACTATTACATTTTCTCAAACATATATTTTCCTATAATTTCATTCAAAATAGTTCATCTCCGTTTTGAAATTGTTACCATATACACAAAATTACTTAAAACTGTTTTTGTTACAGTGTTTTTGTTACATTGTCTTTGTTACAGTGTATTTGTTACACTGTTATTATTATACTATTACATTATTCGGATATTAAATTAATTTGAAAATAAAACTATTTTTCAAAAAAAAAAATACTTGATTCAAGGTGCATTAAATATAATTTGAAAGCAAAATCACTTTTCAAAAAAAATTACGCATGAATCAAAGCGCATTAAAGATAATTCAAAATTTAAATAAGAGATTTAACAACAAATATATATATATATATATACGAATATATATACTTATTTATGTGTGTGTATATAAATAAATATATATATTTGTATATACATATATATATATGTATATATATTCATATATACATGTGTGTGTGTATATATATATTAATAAATACACATGAATTAAAAGTGCATTAAATACGTATTTATATGTATTAATAAATACACATGAATCAAGGTGCATTAAAGGTAAATATTTTGAATTAAATGACCCTAAAATAGACATTTATGTCTTTTTAATTCATATTTTATTCTATGTACTTTTTGTCAAATAAGTCTAATTAGCACTGTTATTAGAACCGGACCGGACCGGCCAGTCAGACCGGTTCAACCGTGAACCGGGACCCTAACTGGTCCGGTTCCTTAGTTGAACCGTTTAAGGAAGCGAACCGGCTAAAAACCGAAAAATCGATCGATTTTTAACAAAAATCGATTTTTAAAAATTAAATTACATAAATAAATTTGTTTGCCCTAAATCAGTAAATAGTTGATTTTTTTTAACTTTATTCTTGAAAAAATTATAAATGACACTCCTTCTTTTTCTTTATAATTTACTTGAACCTCTTTACTTTGCTTTAAAATACAATAACCCCCACTTTGTTACTTAATTTCATTAATTTTATGGCAAATTTTATGTATTTTATACATATTATATATTTTTTAGCTAAATTATTAAGTTTTATAATTATTATATATTTTTTTTTATTATATGACCGGTCCAACCAGTTGACCCAAATGTTGAACCAATGAACCATTGACTCGATCCCCTTGCCGGTTCGATGACTGATCCGATTCTGATAACATTGCTAATTAGATGTACTGGCTTCCAAAAAACCCTTTTTTTTAACTGCATATGGATCCTCCGGAGTAGCTTGTAGCCCAATGCTTTACGTAGTTGTTTCGCTAATGTCCTATTTGATAGAATGGAAAAAAAAGAGGATGGAAAAGTGAAGATGAAAAATGAAAGGGAAAGAAGTATTTTTTATTGTTTGGTGAGAAAGAAAAAGTGGGTAGAAAAGAAAAAGGGTAGAAAAAAAAAAGGGAAGAAAAGAATTTCCTCTAGGCCCACCATTTTTGATTCATTGAAAATGCGAGAAAATTGTTAGCTCCCAAAAGGTAATTAGATTAATTTATATTTATATCCTTATTAATTGCATATTCTTTATAATTGTCATGTTAAGTATCATTTGTATAAGGGGCACAATTTTAAAATACTNTGTATTATGAAAAAACACTGGAAAGGATTAGCTCTGCTAATGGTAGTAGAATGAATGTTAAATACAAACTCCCAAAAGTACATATCTGTCAGCAAGATGTCTGTTTTAAAACATCATTCATACTTGTTAAGGANTATCATTGACATTGATTTAGGCGTCAATACTTACAGAGCCGCCTACGAAGCTCGAGCACAACCAGCAATGGACCTCTCTCTTTTGGAGATTCAGGCGTTCTGTGGATTTTATAGATGGGATGATAAAACCCTAGTTTTGGAAGGGTTTTTTTATCTATTGGGCCAAGCCTAAATGTTCCAGACAGCCCATTCTGAAATGCTTTAATGAATATGGGCTCAGCTAAGAGGTTTTCCTTTAGGGTAAATTACATCAAATTAGATTTATTTGGTAAAAAATATATATTAAAAAATANATAAGAGATTTAACAACAAATATATATATATATATATACGAATATATATACTTATTTATGTGTGTGTATATAAATAAATATATATATTTGTATATACATATATATATATGTATATATATTCATATATACATGTGTGTGTGTATATATATATTAATAAATACACATGAATTAAAAGTGCATTAAATACGTATTTATATGTATTAATAAATACACATGAATCAAGGTGCATTAAAGGTAAATNTTTATTTGGTAAAAAATATATATTAAAAAATATAGGGTTATTAAGTACTTAATTTTGATATTTATTTGTATTCAAGTACATAATTTGAATTTATCTATTTTTATTGTGATATTTTTGCCCTCCATTAACCCATATGTATTTAATGCACCACTTTTTTTTAANTTAAAGAACACTTAACCAACCCAATCTTACAACAAAAGATTGAAAGGTTTCGTGAAAGTTTGGAAATAGAAGTATGTTCCACTCTTCCTACAGCCTTCTGGCATAGGAAAAAACATATGGTCAGACTTCCCTATATTAAAGGATTTGAGTCAGATACTTGCCAAAGAAATAGCCCGTATGGACTCAGAAAGCACTAAATTNGTGGAAATATGCTACTCAGAAATCCATTGCATTTAATACAAAGATATTGTTAACCCAGGGTCCAGGGAACTTATAGTTGTCAAGGTTACCCCAGGAAAAATAATGGGAAAACATGACCAATACCATTTCATTTCAGCGATGAATAAGTTATAAGATACACCAANCAAAAAGGAGGTGGAAATATGCTACTCAGAAATCCATTGCATTTAATACAAAGATATTGTTAACCCACGGTCCAGGGAACTTATAGTTGTCAAGGTTACCCCAGGAAAAATAAAGGGAAAACATGACCAATACCATTTCATTTCAGCGATCAATAAGTTATAAGATACACCATAGGAAGAAAAATATAAAACTTACAATACAAGCAAATAGAAATAGAATCATTTGAATTCAGTTGAACAACCAAAAAACCACTACGTAAATTTTTTTTTGAAAACATTTGATTTCAAAACGAAAACAACAACAAACAAATCAATATCCAACATATTCACAGAATAAAATAAACTATTTAATTAGTCCTACGCATTAAGAAACGAGTAGTCAATTAGTGCCCAAAAAAGCTGGAAGAAATCCCAAAAAAAAAAAATCAAGCGGCCAAGATACAATGCTGAAATCTGTAAAACCCCAAGTCAAAGACATCGCAATCCCAGTGTACACAATCTAATCAAAGAGATCAAACTCAAAGAAACTAAAAGGTTGTATAAAGTTAAATGGAGAGGCAAATATATTACATATATGTCGCATATACAAAATAAAAGGATTCAGGATGCTAATTTCTTTTAACTTACAACATTTTCTCAGAGAGAAAACATAGACGACGTCATTTTTTCAGCAAAAAACATATACGTTTCCATGCACATTCCCTATCGTTATACGAACTAAATCGCATAAAACGCATGAAATAGAAGAAGCTATCATTGACATTGATTTAGGCGTCAATACTTACAGAGCCGCCTACGAAGCTCGAGCACAACCAGCAATGGACCTCTCTCTTTTGGAGATTCAGGCGTTCTGTGGATTTTATAGATGGGATGATAAAACCCTAGTTTTGGAAGGGTTTTTTTATCTATTGGGCCAAGCCTAAATGTTCCAGACAGCCCATTCTGAAATGCTTTAATGAATATGGGCTCAGCTAAGAGGTTTTCCTTTAGGGTAAATTACATCAAATTAGATTTATTTGGTAAAAAATATATATTAAAAAATATAGGGTTATTAAGTACTTAATTTTGATATTTATTTATATCCAAGTACATAATTTGAATTTATCTATTTTTATTGTGATATTTTTGCCCTCCATTAACCCATATGTATTTAATGCACCACTTTTTTTTAAAAAGTGGTGCATTAAACATCTTCTAGTTTTATGAGAGAACTTTAATATATATATATATATACTTGTTGTTAAATTGATTATCTAAATTTTGAATTATCTTTTAATGCGCCTTGATTCATGTATTTTTATTTTTAGAAAGTGGTTTTATTTTTAAATTAATTTAATATCTTAACAGTGTAATAGTGTAACAATAACAGCGTAACACTGTAACAATAACAGTGTAACACTAATAATGTAACAGTATAACAATAATAGTGTAACAAGCTATTTATACAAAATATTGTACTATTACATTTTTTCAAACATATATTTTTANAATAGAATCATTTGAATTCAGTTGAACAACCAAAAAACCACTACGTAAATTTTTTTTGAAAACATTTGATTTCAAATTGAAAACAACAACAAACAAATCAATATCCAACATATTCACAGAATAAAATNAAGGAAGAAAAATATAAAACTTACAATACAAGCAAATAGAAATAGAATCATTTGAATTCAGTTGAACAACCAAAAAACCACTACGTAAATTTTTTTTTGAAAACATTTGATTTCAAAACNCTCCGTTTTGAAATTGTTACCATATACACAAAATTACTTAAAACTGTTTTTGTTACAGTGTTTTTGTTACATTGTCTTTGTTACAGTGTATTTGTTACACTGTTATTATTATACTATTACATTATTCGGATATTAAATTAATTTNGTAAATTTTTTTTGAAAACATTTGATTTCAAATTGAAAACAACAACAAACAAATCAATATCCAACATATTCACAGAATAAAATAAACTATTTAATTAGTCCTACGCATTAAGAAACGAGTAGTCAATTAGTGCCCAAAAAAGCTGGAAGAAATCCCAAAAAAAAAAAATCAAGCGGCCAAGATACAATGCTGAAATCTGTAAAACCCCAGTCAAAGACATCGCAATCCCAGTGTACACAATCTAATCAAACAGATCAAACTCAAAGAAACTAAAAGGTTGTATAAAGTTAAATGGAGAGGCAAATATATTACATATATGTCGCATATACAAAATAAAAGGATTCAGGATGCTAATTTCTTTTAACTTACAACATTTTCTCAGAGAGAAAACATAGACGACGTCATTTTTTCAGCAAAAAACATATACGTTTCCATGCACATTCCCTATCCTTATACGAACTAAATCGCATAAAACGCATGAAATAGAAGAAGCTANAAAATTGTTAGCTCCCAAAAGGTAATTAGATTAATTTATATTTATATCCTTATTAATTGCATATTCTTTATAATTGTCATGTTAAGTATCATTTGTATAAGGGGCACAATTTTAAAATACTTTTATATAACTCATTCATGGTAAGACACTTGGTCACATTATTTAATTTTTTTTTTGTTTTTATAATAAAATTCTAAATCACATGTATTTTTTTTTTTTGTTTTCTCATACCGAACAATAAAAAATAAATTCCTATACTATAAATTCAAGCAAAGTCAATTGTATATAAGTGACTTAAATATTGATTAACAATAAATGATTTATCAGCAAGAAATGTATAAGAAATTTAGATAATTGGATCCATATTATATTAAATCACAACATTTCTTAAAGATTCATTGATGCAAATTCAAATCGATTCTAATTCTAAAATTTTATATTTCTTTTAGGGTCCTATTAGCTTTATGATTAGGTATAATGATTTATTTTACTTTGAGAGATTAAGATTTTACGTTCTACTTAAATAATATGGACTAATATTATGCTCTATAAAAACTTGATATTGTGTTTAATTATAGAGATTTTTTTCGATATTGTACCCAAGTTATTAGTGCAAAAGTTTAAAGTTAAGTGGAGTAATTTGCTTCCGTCAAGCTATTTTACAATTAATCCTATAAATTATAAGGGGTACATTTGGTTATTGATATCAATCCCCACAGCTGACAATAAAATACCAGTTTGTCCCCCATTAAGATTACACCCATCCACACCAATTAAAAGCCTGCATCCTTCAATCAAACCTCTCTTTAATGCACCAAAACAAAGGTATAATCTTTTGAATTTGACTTTATCACCCCCTATAGATTTGGTTTTAATAATACATGTGGTTCCTGGGTTAATTATCCTTAGTTCTTCACAATAATCCCAGAGAATAGCATATTGCTCGTTATTAGTCCCACTAACATATGTCATTGCTTTAAGTTTTCCCCTATACACCTGACTTTTATGCATTTTCAGAACATTTTCCTTCTCAACTGTTTCCTTAAGTGATTTCATTGGCCATGTTGGATTTGATCTAATCCTCTCAACACATGTACTAGCTAGCTGCTTAGCATTTGCAGCCTTCACCTTCAAAGATCTGTTGCAGTTGTGATTGTTAATGTGTGTTTTAACCTGCATTGTTTTCTAACAGCCGCTCNTATTAGTCCCACTAACATATGTCATTGCTTTAAGTTTTCCCCTATACACCTGACTTTTATGCATTTTCAAAACATTTTCCTTCTCAACTGTTTCCTTAAGTGATTTCATTGGCCATGTTGGATTTGATCTAGTCCTCTCAACACATGTACTAGCTAGCTGTNCGTCAAGCTATTTTACAATTAATCCTATAAATTATAAGGGGTACATTTGGTTATTGATATCAATCCCCACAGCTGACAATAAAATACCAGTTTGTCCCCCATTAAGATTACACCCATCCACACCAATTAAAAGCCTGCATCCTTCAATCAAACCTCTCTTTAATGCACCAAAACAAAGGTATAATCTTTTGAATTTGACTTTATCACCCCCTATAGATTTGGTTTTAATAATACATGTGGTTCCTGGGTTAATTATCCTTAGTTCTTCACAATAATCCCAGAGAATAGCATATTGCTCGTTATTAGTCCCACTAACATATGTCATTGCTTTAAGTTTTCCCCTATACACCTGACTTTTATGCATTTTCAGAACATTTTCCTTCTCAACTGTTTCCTTAAGTGATTTCATTGGCCATGTTGGATTTGATCTAATCCTCTCAACACATGTACTAGCTAGCTGCTTAGCATTTGCAGCCTTCACCTTCAAAGATCTGTTGCAGTTGTGATTGTTAATGTGTGTTTTAACCTGCATTGTTTTCTAACAGCCGCTCTGAACTCACTTGAGTCTTTAAATAGCATACCTAACTTGAATTGTGGATCACTCATGTCAGTCTTGGCATTAAACACTAGGTATGTCACCCTATCTTCATCTTCCTTTGATGATGAATTTGGAATACTCTTTAGTTCATTTGAATCACAATCTTCACAAATATTTTCATCAGCAATACCCATTGTTGTTGTATTATCTTTCTAAAACCATTGTATCATGCAGCAGTACTCCATCCAAATCATACTCACTGTCATAGAAGTACTCATCATCTGAAGTCAAGTTGTCTGAGTGTTCCTCATACTGTGATGAATCACTGTCTAATTTATTATCAGAAGCCACAACATTACCACCCACATTATTTCCCCCATCAAATTGTTGTGCAGTTGGAATACAATTTGACTTTGATTGGCTCTGATCAAGGACATCTCCTCGGGTGTGTTCAACATATACATCAAGCATTTTGTGCTTGTTGACCCAACTACCCAAAATCAAGACATCCTCATCGTCATCTAAACCTTTCCATCCATTATGAATTCTAAGATGGAAATTGACAATCCCGCAGTACCCCAATCCTAGTGCTTTCAACATATTATCCAGTTCTATCAAAGAAAGCTCGTCTATGTGACATAAATCAGTGTGATTCACCTTCCCTCCAACATACACTTGATCATTCCCATGTTGGAATTGGCCACCATGATGCATTTTGATTGTGAAAAAACCATCCCCATGGTCTGCAGCCAAATTCAAACAAACAAAAAGACAACATTCACATGGGTATGTCTGATCCTACAAACAAAACAACCCAATTTGCAGTCATCGCTTTCAACACTCACGTGAATCAGATAAAAACAAAACAAAAACAATATAAGACAAAACACAAATCCATTTTTAAATAATATAATACAGAACACATACACTCAAATTTGAATAAAAGCTTTACCATAAACACTCACACTACACAAGGAATCTCTTACCATAATTTAGGGCTTATTGTTTGTATTTCTCTTTCTTTACCACCCAAGATATTTTTCAATTTTCAAGCTTCAATTCACTCANTGACCCAACTACCCAAAATCAAGACATCCTCATCGTCATCTAAACCTTTCCATCCATTATGAATTCTAAGATGGAAATTGACAATCCCGTAGTACCCCAATCCTAGTGCTTTCAACATATTATCCAGTTCTATCAAAGAAAGCTCGTCTATGTGACATAAATTAGTGTGATTCACCTTCCCTCCAACATACACTTGATCATTCCCATGTTGGAATTGGCCACCATGATGCATTTTGATTGTGAAAAAACCATCCCCATGGTCTGCAGCCAAATTCAAACAAACAAAAAGACAACATTCACATGGGTATGTCTGATCCTACAAACAAAACAACCCAATTTGCAGTCATCGCTTTCAACACTCACGTGAATCAGATAAAAACAAAACAAAAACAATATAAGACAAAACACAAATCCATTTTTAAATAATATAATACAGAACACATACACTCAAATTTGAATAAAAGCTTTACCATAAACACTCACACTACACAAGGAATCTCTTACCATAATTTAGGGCTTATTGTTTGTATTTCTCTTTCTTTACCACCCAAGATATTTTTCAACTTTCAAGCTTCAACCTTCAACCAAATCAGCAATGGAGGCCTTTGGAAAATGAACAAAACTGGTCAGCATTTGCACCACGTGAATAGGAGTTGAGGCAAAATCAATTCCATCGATCAATGGAGCCATGTCACCAAAATAAAAGAGGGAATTGGGTATGTGGGTTTTTACATGATTGCCCTCCAGGTTATCACGTGCATCTCACGTGATAGTTTGGGTTAACAGCAAGTTCGACGTCCATCAGTCTTGGAGCCATATTGTTACCAAATATTAACATTGAGAATGCAATTTAGAACAATTAATCTTTCGTGGTGCAAATTAAATTTTTTTAAATCTTTCAGGGGGCAAAGTGTCATTTTCCCTTCTTAATTTTGGTTTTTTTTTTATGGACTTTTTGCACTTTGGACCCTAAAAAATTTGAAATTTTTACTTTACAGTCTCAAATATTAAATTTTTCATATAACACCCTCAATTTACCAGAAGTATTGCAATGTAGTTCTTCTGTTATTTTTTCTATCAAAAACCAAACTCATTAATACTAACGAAAAAATTAATAGAAAGCTAACAAAAGAATCATATTATAATAATTTTAACACATTAAAGATGCAATATGAAAAATGTAATCTTTAAAAATATAAAATAAAAATCTTAAAATANAATCTTTCAGGGGGCAAAGTGTCATTTTCCCTTCTTAATTTTGTTTTTTTTTTATGGACTTTTTGCACTTTGGACCCTAAAAAATTTGAAATTTTTACTTTACAGTCTCAAATATTAAATTTCTCATATAACACCCTTAATTTACCAGAAGTATTGCAATGTAGTTCTTCTGTTATTTTTTCTATCAAAAACCAAACTCATTAATACTAACGAAAAAATTAACAGAAAGCTAACAAAAGAATCATATTGTAATAATTTTAACACATTAAAGATGCAATATGAAAAATGTAATCTTTAAAAATATAAAATAAAATCTTAAAATCTTTTAAGATACAAAATAAAATTCGTCTTTTTTTTTTTTTAAGTTCGCTTTCATAATAAAGGGTTAAATACAAATTGGCCCATATACTTAGAGGCGGCGGCAAATTAGCCCACTTTTCCTTTCTCACCAAACAATGAAAAATACTTCTTTCCGTCCCCTTTACTAGCCTCATTTTTCCATCTACTTGTTTTTCCCTCCTACCAAACAAGACATAAATCTTATAAATGCCCCATAAACCATAGTCTTTATCCTAATTTGTCCCTTTAATTTTAAATGTTCAAATTTATTTTTTGACTATGTAATTTATTTCAATCAACCCATTCTATCAAGATTCACCATTAAATAAGATAAATTAACGATTAATCATAACGAAATTTATCTCATTAATCTTAACGAAATAGATCAATTGCAATAAATTATATAATTCAAGAGAAAAATTAGAACAATTGAGNCCTAATTTGTCCCTTTAATTTTAAATGTTCAAATTTATTTTTTGACTATGTAATTTATTTCAATCAACCCATTCTATCAAGATTCACCATTAAATAAGATAAATTAACGATTAATCATAACGAAATTTATCTCATTAATCTTAACAAAATAGATCAATTGCAATAAATTATATAATTCAAGAGAAAAATTAGAACAATTGAAAGTTCAAGGAACGATTTAAAATAAAGGTCATAGTTTAGGGAACATTTAGAAGAGAATAAATCGTAATTAGATTGATGAGAAAATATAATGTTTTCCCTTGAATTTCAAATATAATGTTTTCCCTTGAATTTCAAAATTTTCAAAAATTATTTTATTTTTTGGGAAAAGGAGTTTTGATTCGGCTCTTTGGTAAATTTAGAAAGAAAAATGACATGTAACAATAAAATAAAATGATTACCTACCTCTAAAAGGTTCCAAAATTTTAATTTTTTTTTTCAAAAGGAGTTTTTATTCAGCTGTTTGAAAAATGCAAAAAGAAAAAAATAATGTGTGAGACTAATAAGATCAAGGAATTGACAAGGCTATCACATAAGCATGCTGGTGATGGGGGATTTGCAAACCTTCCATAACTGAGGTTTCATATAGCTGAATAGTGAAATTTCCACCATAAAACCAAAATGAGATAAGTGATTCCTGGGCAAGAAAGTATAGGATTCTCTCACTCACCTCTTGAAGAGTGAAGAGACAACCCCTAGAATCCTCAAACATTTAAAATGTACCATAATTTCAAACCTACACCACAGCATAATGTCCTCAAATTCTGTCCAGAACTTCGAAAAGTTGCAGGTAGATGACCAAAATAACCGATAAAATTTCTAGACAGCCTGAAGTTTTGAGGCGTTGCCGGAAATCTCATTTCACAGAGAAGGTGAATTTCGAGAGAGATGGAAAGTTGACAAGGCAATACGTATCAAACTACGAAGATTCTCCACGCAGCTCTGCCCAGGGCACTGATTATTGGCCAAATTTGAGGTAGTCAGCCTGTTAACAGAAAAACAAAATAACTTCTCAGTACTTACCTGACTAAATTCATGCAGATGCAATGAACATGTTCATATTACAACATTATCACACAAAACTCAAATAACAGCATCTCAGGGATCTCAAATTACCATGCTGTGTTGGAACTCAACACAGAACAGCAGAAATAATCCTCTCAACTGGTGGGAGATTGGAGGAGCCGATGATGGTAGCTAGCTACATAATAGATATCCAATACTGAGCCAACAGTGATGCAAGGCAGATTGCCAGGTGGAGCCACTATTAGTTGTATCACAATAACCTGAGGGCACCAAGTAAGCAGTACAACAATAGCACATCCCTGCGCTAGCCTCCAAATGACAAACTTGTGGTCTTCTCTTTACATCAAATAGTTGGCCTCTGATTCATTGTTAGGAGCCCTTCTTTCAATATATACGTTTGTTTAGGAACTTCTAATTGGACTGTTGGATAGAACTATTCGATGATACTGCAGTAACTGCACCATGCTGACTGTTTTGAACATGCAGCCAGGTAAAGATAAGAGTTACAAACCACAAAATAAACATACCATGGATTTGTGGGCACCACTATTCCCGAACACAGTTTTCTGACCTCATCTGTTCACTATTGGACAGCACAGTGCTCCTAACAAATTTTTTCTTCCCAAACTTCACGATAGTTTTGTTCCTTGTAACACCAGTTTTCTTCGACTTTGCCAACTTCTCTTTCCTCCCCTGAATGTCAGCTTGTATAGCTTTGTCTCTTTTCTCATCTGACAGCAAAGCCAGCCTTGCAAACTTCCTTGGCCTGACTTGCCCAAGCCTCTCATTTATATCCTTGAAAGCAGGAACAAGGCCTTTCCTAATGTAGCATCCCTCAATGAGCTGCATTGAGTTTGTCTGAGGGAGGGTAGGGCTGTTTTTCAACTCAAGGTCCAAGCAAAACGAGGAATCCTTCAACCACATCCTTAGGGAGTGAGCTTTTGCCACAAGGAGCCCGCTTCGAGTTCTACAGGGCAAAAATGGGGATCCCATTTCCCAAAGGAATGCCTTCAATGTGCTGTTCAAAGAAACATTGTTGTACTCTGATGTCCCCGTAATCAGAACAACAGATTTTGGAGACTCGGGGAAGCCCTCCAATGATGCGTCCTGCAAAAATTTAGTAGTCTGTCAGATGCACATAAATGGTGGCTTTAAGCTCCAGGCAAAGGAGGCTCATACCAACGATGCTCCGATGACATTGAACTAAGACCAATCAAGGGTTCAAAATTAATTGGAGAGATGATGATTCAGAGAATAAACTAGTCTATATAACAGTTGAACCAGATCCATGTGTATTATAGAGCATATATAATGAGATGGACAGATCTGTACTCAATAAATCATTCCTGTACCTTCAACTAATGGAGATCAACTAGGCAATGATCAATATTTCATAGCTTGCTACAGCCTATATTTTAAATCAGCACAATTTTAACAAACGACCACGACTTTTTTGGATGATGTCATGAGATGCCTCAAATGGCCTGATTTTGTGACTTTGTTAGTGGTTTTATTTTATATTTGTATGTTATTGAGATGAACATCTTGTATACATTTGATTCGGATGTGTAATCCTTTTTCTTTATTTATTAATATTAATAAAAGTATTGTTTCCTATCAAAAAAATTTTAACTAATGACCAAGGCGGCCAACCACATCTTATAAGATAAAGTATGCAAACACAATTTACAGGTTTGCATGTACTCTGATTTTAATCTTTGGACAAGTCAGGAAATTGGTTCAACTAAGAACTACATAGGACAATGCTGGACCACAACATTAGTAGAGAAGAGAGAGCTTATTCATGATAAATTGAAAATAAATATATAGAGAGCTAAAGAAACAGGATATGCAACCCCCAAATTGAAGATATGAGTAGATTTTTGAGATAGAGATTTTGCCTGCATGAGGTCAAGCCATAAAGTAAGACCAACCAAAGCAGCACCAGCAGACAACTTTCTAAAATCAGCCCCCCAGTCCTTGTCAGCTACCCTGAATAAGCAGAGAAGTTAGGGGCAAATAGATTCAAAGAATTCAAATTGCACTGACAAAGGCAAAAATTGGCATGAAAAGAACATAGTTTGATCGATAAGTCCAAACAAGTTAAATTCCTCTATCTTTCTAGTAATAGGTGCCACCGTCTTAAAACTAATGACAGAATCCAACTATTCAATGTCAGCTAATAAAAACTCCTCTATCTTGTCTGTCTGTAAGCTAAAAAAATCATATCTTTTGATGTCAGAAAGTTGTATATCATTATCAAGGTTCCTTAAGGCCCTTCCTAAAACTTTCAACTGTGGCTCATTTCCGCATAACCTGCCTCAAAAGTTTTCTACTGCCAAGAATATGAAATCCATATTCATGAATTCACCAACTGTCAAGAATATTATATCTTTTGCATCTTATAGGATGGGATCTCACATCAATGTTCCGTTAGCATTAGGCTCCTTGAAATAATGTTTGGCGGTAATCTCAGAATTTGCAAGCTCTTTTTTATATGAACATGACTAAATATGACAAACACATTGCATCCAGAGTTTGTGTGATAAGCAGCTACCTGAACACATTCTGGTCATAAATGTCTCTTTTAATCGCCAGCTGGAACACCAGTGAAGCAGTGGCCCGAAGTTCAAATGCCCACAACAGGTCTTCCAAAGCATTCACAAAATTAAATGCCACCTTATCATCTACTGGTTCCAGTTTCTCCAGATACTGGTCTATCTCCAGGACCAATGACTCTGAACTCTCAGTGAGAGTCCTGCAAAATTATAGTCAATTGTTTATTTGCATTCTCAGAGAATACGTTAAGAAAGACCTGAAGAAAAAGATCACAGTAGAAGTGACAAAAATCAAGGACCTGATTGGAAGATCAAATCCAGCATCTCTAATAGCCGTTAACAGAATTATGGCTTCGCTAATACTCTGGGACAAACTAGCAGCTCTAATAAAGCAAGTCCATATTCTGTGGTCTGGCTCTAGACCTTCTCTCTTCATCTCCAAAAGCTTCTGAACTCCTATATTGTAATCCCCATTCTTAAGATAGGCATCGATAACTGAACTATATGGTAGCACACTTAGAATTTCACCAGTTGATTTCAAACTATTAAGCACTTCTTCAGCTTCGGTGGGATGTCCAGAGCTGCCATAAGAGGTCATAAGCAGATGCATTGTAGCAATGGTGGGTTCTACTCCTACTTCTTTCATCGTGAAAAGTAACCTTTCAGCTTTAGAATGATTCCCAGAGCTTCTAAATATCTTCATCATTATGTGATAAAAAGAGCGGTCCAGTTTAAGTCCTTCAGATTGCAACCCTTCAAAAATCTCCTCGGCTTGTTCCAGCATCTGCTGTTTACCAAACGCTGTAATCAGGCTTTTGTAAGAGTCCAACTTAGGATTTAAACCAAGCCTTCTCATTTCATGCATCAGAGACAGACCTTCTTCTGGTTGGCGATCTCTACAGTACATTAAAATTAAAGTATTGTAAGTATCCTCATCTGGTTTCAGTCTGGCTTCTTGTATCCGTTGATATACTTGAACTGTCTTCCTAAAATCTTCAATTTCTGTATATAACTTAAGCATAGAATTCCAAATAGTTAGATCGGGATTAAATCCTGCTTGCTCCATCTCGGAAACCATGGCTTCAACATCCCTTACTCGTTTCCCCTTAGACAACAAACAAATAATAACTCTGTACAGATGCATCGTAGGAAAATACCCTGAAGCCTTCATTCCATGGTATATTTTCTTCACTTCGAATATGTTCCCCACTCGGGCAAATGCATCAAGCATCAAAAGAATAGAACTCTTACTAATCTTAAAACCCATGTCTTGCAATTCTTCAATTACCACATAGAGCTCATTTAATCTCCCATCAACAATCAAAGCTTGTATGAGACCATTAATGGAATCTACAGTTGGGGGAGGACCATCTCTCATCATCGTATTGAAAGCAGCTCTTGCCTTCTCATAGCAACCACTTGCAGCGTAAGCTTGTATTAAAGCATTCCAAGCCTTCCGGTCCACTGTACTACATCTCTGTCTAAGTCTCCCCACGACACTCTCTGCTTTCTCCAGTAGCTTCAACTTACCATAGACCTCAATAAGACCAACACAAATAGGAATATCATTAATAGGAATGCCCTTTGCTTCTGCCTGAAGAACCAAATAATGAGCCGTTTCTGGGAAGCCCAGGGTACAATACACAAGCGCCATGCATCGATAGAGATCCTGAGAAGGTTCCAAACCAATGAATCTCATGTCAGAAAACACCTGAGAAGCTTCCGCAAACTTATCATTGTCCTTGCAGGACTTTATAAGAGCTTCATACATGGCCAAACTGCCACTAAACAAACCAGAGTTCCAACCTTTGTTATACTCATCCAGCGCAGCATCCAACTGATGAGCCTTGCAATGAACAACCACCAGAGCTTCAATTATCAACTGACGGGATCCAGATGTCTGTTTTTTCATGAAATTTACCAATTCTTGTGCATCTGAGTGCCTTCCCGATGAACTATAAGAACTCAAAATTGATAATAAGTTCGCACAGTCCAAATCATAACCCTGTGTAATTGCTAATCTCAACATCTTAGCTGCATAATCGTAGCACTGCCCCTTAACTAAAAGGGATGAAATAACTTGCGGATTCAAGTCACATATTTCTTCCATATCCCTGACCACTTTTTGAATACCTTCTTCGTTGTTTTCTCTTCCAAGCACTCTAAGCATATCTTCATAAAGGGCAAGATCTGGGGTGAACCCATCACGAAGCATGTTATGATATAAAATCATTGCTTTCTTAGTGTCGTTAGACCTCAAATGGATATCCAACATAACTGAGTAAGCTAGATGATCCGGTTTGATTCCAGACCGCAGCATGCGATCAAACATCTCTTCAGCCTCCACTCGCTTCCCAGCCTTTGCATACCCACAGATCAAAGCACTGTGAGTACGCAAAGTGGGTTTAACACCTGTGTTCAGCATCTCTGACATCACATTTGCAGCCTCTGCTATTTTATTTCCTTTTCCAAGTGAATCAATCAGGATGGTGTATGTAACTACATCAGGATTTAGACCAGAGGATTTCATGTCTCTATAAAGTTGTGAAGCAAGATCATGCTGACCCTGCTTTCCATACAAGTGTATGATGGTATTATACGTCATCTCATCTTTCCCAAACCCCACTTTCTCCATTTCCTCACAAATTTTCTTTACTTTCTCTACATTCCCTTCTCTTGCAAATGCATAGAGCACAGAATTATATGTCACTGCATCTGGGAAAAAACCTTTTGATTCCAACTCGAAAAAGATCCGTTCAGCTTCGCTAGATAGGCCACATCTCCCAAACACCGAAATCATGGCATTATAGGTCCATAGATCAGGTTGGCATTTATGAGCTTCCATATCATCAAAAACCATTACTGCCTCCTCTAAATTGGATTCGCGTGAACAAGCACTGATTAGAGTGTTGTAAGTAATTATATCAGGTCGAAGGCCCGACCTCCTCACTTCATTTAGGAGTTCAATCGCCAAGTTTGGCACCATAGAGCTTGATTTCAAACGTGCATTTATCAAAGTATTAAAACTCACAAGGTCTGGCTCACACCCACGTTCCCTCATCAAATCAAGCAACTCTTGAACCTTAGTAAACCTACCATTCCGAGCATAAACACCCATCATCGCATTGTACACTTGGACCGTATTACCAACCCCTGGTTCCGCCCGGGTGAAAATTTCCACGGCCAATGATTCCTGATTGGCCTTGCCAAGGACTGCCAATATTGTTGCAAGCATCCGGGCATTAGGGGAGTACCAATGCCGAAGGTTCAGCCACTCGTAAACCTCCAATGCCCGGTGCCAGCTTGACTGGCCAACCCATTTCACCACAAAACAATAATCAGTTGGGGTCATTTGCACCATCTTTTCATCCAACACATCAGCCACAAATTCCTCTGATTTCAACTGTAAGATCCTATCAGTAAAAAATTGAACCCTCTGTCGCCAATCTTTAGCCCTCTTTAGTGCTAATTTAGTCATTTTCTTAGCCTTAGTCCTACTTGGCCTGCCCAAAACCTCCAGAGTTTCATCATTCATTTCCAAAGACTCCTCTCCAGATACCATCTGGGTTTCAGCTTTGCCCTTGGAATCTTTGGTGTTTATTGGAAAACAGGTACCGTCGACGACATGGGTCAGTGGGGGAGAGGCAGGGGTGAATTGGGACTGATCCGAACTGTGGTGGGTGTCTTTGAATTTCAAATGGGGCCATCTCACAGACGGGGAAGCTCTACTATAGCTAAATTTCTTTGTGGTTTCCTGTTCTGTAATTGTTGTTGAATTTGAAGTAGAAGAAGTTGAGGAATCTAAAGAGCAAGATACAGAAGTGTCCCCACGCACCTTTGATTTTGTAACGGAAGAAGTTGAGCAATCTATAGAGCAAGATACAGTAGTTCCCTTACACACCATTGATTTTCTGTTCGATTGTAATGGTGTCGTTGCAAGAGCCAACACTNCAGAAGTGTCCCCACGCACCTTTGATTTTGTAACGGAAGAAGTTGAGCAATCTATAGGGCAAGATACAGTAGTTCCCTTACACACCATTGATTTTCTGTTCGATTGTAATGGTGTCGTTGCAAGAGCCAACACTCCTTTGCATGCCATGCCTCATAGATTTCTTTTCCTTTTCGGGGATTCCTGGTTGTTCAAAGTTCCTACCAAATGAACGTTAGGGGTTTAATTTGGCTCCGGATGATCTGGTTGGGATACATATGTAAATATCTGGTTTAATATCTGTGTTGTCTATCTTGTCCCAACCCCTTGAATCTCCGGGGCATGTTTGAATGGTTTAGAAGGGAGGAATTGGATTACTTTTACCAAACCCTTGCAAATCTAAAGCTTTCTTGTTGCACATGGGATTTATAGTCCCCTCTAATCGTAGCATTACTATTTGTAGGACACGCGAATTAATTATAATTATAACTAAATACTTGTCATGCAATTAATTAAATTGTCTTATCCAATCTTTGTAATTGGATAGGTTAGGGATAGAAAAATTATCTTACCATTATATCGTAAGTAGGCTAATTTCAAACTTACCCATGATCTGAATCTTTGATTTAAAAATTTTAACCAAACATGAAATTAAGTTTTATATCGGACTATTTTACTTAAATTCACTATTCTAAAGCCACCCGAACTCATCACACAAACAACTCCTAAATGTCTTGAGTACGTAATATAAAAACGGGCATCGCTATGCATACCAAATTGTTACCAAAATTTATGTACTAAATTATTATAAATTGTTGAAGTAATGAGTCTCACTCATTACCATTAAATATTCAATACATACAATTTCGCCGCATCATTTTGGTAAACTCATTTGGAGGAAAGACAACTTTTAGATAAATTCCAAAGCTAAAACAGATGTCTATTAGCAACAGAATTTGGAAACTACAAAGAGGGTACTCCTCCATTTGATCATACTACAAATTATCCTAACTGCACTGAAATCTCTAGAAGAATTGCAGAAAATCCTTTAATTCATTTAAACCAACTTCTGTAATGACTTTCCTTTCTACTTGATAGCAACTTGATTTAATAGGCTATCCCATGAGGATGAGCAAAATGAAGTTTCACACATACTAACAATTGAATTCCAGTTGCTAGTAGGGTGGGTACATGCAATCAAAGAACAAATTGACAATGGTTCTGGTGCTGCTTTGCATAATATGCAATGAGGATCAATGTTTTTGCAACAAACAAGTGTTCTATTTTTAATTATGAGTTTCCTTCTAATGACTAGCCACATAATAAAGCTCTATCTGGGAACAACTTTGCCAAACCAGAGAAGGTGAGCCATACTGACACAAGGGGAAGAGGACCTGATGTGTTTCCAGGCAGATTCAACTGCAACCATTCGAAAAGGGAACCCAATGAACCATATCCTTTCTCTCATTGCAGGGTTTGTAAGCAGTCATTCCTCTCTGAATTGTTCTTAAATCAAGTGAATTAGCGGAAGGCCAAAGTGTTGGGCATTACACATGTGTGAATCCCACATCAGATTAAAAAATAAATTAAAGTGTCATAATATACTCTTGATTGGTTCATCACTTATAGGCTTAAGTTTTTAAGGAGGTATGAATTCAAACATGTATACTGAGTATTGGATTGATGAGCTCCTAGTCTCCCAACAAATGATATTAGAGCTGATGACTGATGATTCTTAGTGAACTCTTGAAGAAACGGTGTAATGTGTCGATGTTAATGGTGGCTCTTAAAAAAAGTGACGGGCTCNACAAATGATATTAGAGCTGATGACTGATGATTCTTAGTGAACTCTTGAAGAAACGGTATAATGTGTCGATGTTAATGGTGGCTCTTAAAAAAAGTGACGGGCTATTAATATTGAAGTCACAGAAGGAAAAGCACAGTGTGCGGTCCTGGGCGCAACGATTCTTAGAGAGTGGTAATATGGTAACTCATAAAGGGCAATAAAAACTTGGTAATTTGAAGGGCGGATTCTCACAAAAAAAAAAAATGGTTGAACCCAGTACTTGTGAAGAGTTATGGATCAAACTCAAGAGGGAGCTAAATCCAATGTGGTTTACACATGAGAGGGAGATTATTGGGTATAGCATGTATGGGAATCCAACTCCAGATAGAAAAATAAGTTAAAAGTGTTATAACATACTGTTAATGAACTCATCACCTAAACTTAAGCTTTTAGGTGAGTTTTAGTTCAAGACATGTATATAAAGTGTTAGATTAATAAGCTCCCAGTCTCCTAACATAAAGCCACTGGTCAGAGGCCTTGGATTATGAGAGGGCCATGGGGATGCCAATCATCAAACCAAAGTTTTGTATCTCTGCCATCACCAATTAAATGTTGGTAGGTGATCTTCTTGTTTAGCAAGAAAATCATATTAAAATCCTTCAGCTGAATGGTTGATCAATGCATGTGGAATTGCTGGAAGGCGTAAGCGTGGTCCACGCTTAGTTTCGTGCCCTTTATGATATGGTGTGAAACTATGGTTCCAAACAGAAGCTCCAAAGGAGAGGCAGAGGCAGAGGCAGGTGACATCTAAAACAAAAAAATTCTATGGGAGGACCACCACTGTAGATTGTCTCTCAATAGGGATCTGAATTTGGTTGAGATTCTAATAGTGAAGCCACAGTTGCTGATGGCTAGTGGGACCCCTCTCTTAGTTGGGGAAGGTCCCACTGCGTATTGGCAAATAATACCAACCACTCATACGCCTTTACTGTTGTCCACCTTATCTATTGAATGGATGATTGTGAATGATGACCGTTAAACACATTAAAGACAAATAAATATCCATTAAGGAACTCTCGCAACTGAGAACTTCTTCCATGTCAAAAGCTAGAGGACCAAATTTAACTGCCTACGGAATTTTCCCTTTTTCGCCATCACCCTACCCTTTTCACGTACATGTGCCTTCATTGCAGCCCAAGCAGAGTAAAGTGGGTGTAAAAAAGAGAAAAAGCCGAGTAAAGCAGAGTGGTGGTGGTGGTGGTTCGGGTTCGATACTTTCTAGATCTCATAAGTACTGTTATCTTTATTCTGCAAGAACATTTCAAATTAATGTGACTGATTCAGGAATCAAGAAAATAATCGACACAAGGTTAAATACCAAAAAAAAAAAAAAAGAGTGAAGTGACCGTGGGACTGATGGAGGTCACCATCAAAAGCCATTTTTCTCTTTACATAAGAAGAGTCATTCCTAAGGTCAAAGGCGAGTCAAAAGTACTGCCTTGTTAATGAAACTTTAAAGCAAGCAAATCATTACTGGGTATAACGAAGCAGAGGGGGTGAATCACAAAAAGTAACAAAGTAATTTCCATAGCAAACACCATAGTATCATAGCATATGGCCTTATGTACATAACCAGATAGCATGAGAGTTGCATGTGTGTCCTTCATCATTGCCTTCCTAGTTAGTTACAACCCCATACTATGGACATAAGAAGGCTATTATTCTACCGTACTTGATATATTTATAGTAGACTACTAGGGCAATCCAATCCACAAAACCAAACTTATTATAGAGTAGTTTCTTAACTGTCCTCTATTTAAGCTATATATTTAGATGAGGACAGCCAGCCAGTGACTTTCTCGTCAAGGATGGGGAGGCTTTTCCAAATCCTCCAGGGAGCGGAAGAAGGCCTTCTGCTCCAACACAGAACCCTCACTGGCAACCACGTGCGAGGTGTGGAAGGCACGCTCTCCACCGTCAGTCGCCGGTCCAAACACACCAGTTTTGGGGTGTGGAGCCCAATACTTGTCAGATTGGGGCTCGATTACTTCATCTGGGACCACTGTTGAATGGATCTGATCATCCGGGTTCTTGTCATACACCGAGACATGCACAGCCCTCCTGCACAAACACATACAGATTATTGTGATCACAATTTATATCAATGCAGCTGAGAATCCTTTGACTAAATTATATAAACACAGTATCCTTATCTTAGCTCTGGAACAAATATGAATCTGATAAGCAGGCAGTTTGAATTGACAAAAGGATACACATAATTAAATGCTGAACAAGGATACGATAGTCATTTGGTCATTTAGAATCATTTCCTTTGTCCCCATCACCCCTATTCAACTACCCACCTTCCATTCCCAAGTTGTAGTTAAATAATAAAAAACCTAAATACACGCAACAAGATAAGGACTAGCCACAGACCACCACAAAAACAAATGACAAGTGTGAAGTTTTTTTTTTATGGGCAAATGACTAAGTCTGAAGTTGATAGCAAGCAAAAACAAGAGGTAAATGACAATAACAATATTAAAAGTGGTGACCACATTTCCATTCTCCACCGTAGTTAAGTAAAACAGTAAGCATGTTAACTCATCAATATCCACCAGTGATTATATCGCTTGCAACATGAGAACCAAGGCCACGAATAAGTACATATATTGGAACAGGAAGATGTTATACAACCCAAATGACTCTATTGGAATAAATTAAATGATGGAGGTAGTGAGCCTACCAGCAGCCAGATTGTGACCATCTAGGAGTCAAAGCATGAATCCCCAAAAGAGAGGCCGTGCGACACAACTATTGGTTACAAGTCAAATTTGGGTGCTTTGAATTGATGAAAAAAATTATCCTAATGTGGAAAGTTGTAATTTCCTTGGAAAATTTAAACTACGGATCCAACCTCTTCCTCTTGGAGAGAAATCAACAAAAAGTAAGACACGGTAAAAACAGGATAAATATCTAGCATAAGAGTTTCCCTTCCAACAAATCCCACCACCAAACAGGTCACATGCATCCCCCACTACTGATAGAGAAATCAAATCCAATACAAGCATGAGCAATTTTGTTGCTTCATGGAGGGAAAAAATGGTAGAACCCCACATGTACAGACATACTACCTTTCAATCTTTTTCTGATGCTTCGAAGTGGGCCAAGAACACGCACTATCCACCAAGACGAGCCAAATCTTATCAAAAATATAAATATAATGTCGAATTTTGCAAAATAACATAAATACCCCTCAACAGGCAACCTGCGGTAAATCATGTCACGTACGGACACCCACAAGGGTAGGCAAGAAGCCATTATCAAGACACATCCCAATTAATGAGCCGGAAAAAACTGGAAATAAATTAAATCCGAAAGGACATGGCTATATATCTCGTTAAGGATAGAAGTCTTGGAAATTCTCCTCCATCACGAAAAATGTTTTCCAACAAACATATAAACAATGCGAACAACTTTTTTGTGATATAGAGCGATGTTCCCAGCTTAGACAGAAAGGGATGGGATCTGCTAATCAGGTTAAAGAGATGAACTCAATTCATAAACCTACTAGTTTTTTCCACCACCTACAATCCCCAGCAAAACGAGAGGATCCACAATACTTCGTAGCTAAATCTATTAATCTACGTTTTTCCCTTTTGTTGACGATCATAGAATTCCAGAAGGCCAGTGTAATCAAATTCACTCCACGCACAGATTTAGCAATGAAGTTTACAAATAAATGAGACAAAAATCATCAGTAGAGTGCCATTTTTTCAATGCATAGTCAGCCATAAATAATGGGAAAAAATGCGCAGATTTCCAAAAAAGCTGTGTAAGGATCAGAAACTAAGACGGAAAACCATACGAAATGAGATAATCAATGAAAAGTCCGCATCAACCTACATAGTTATTTGGATTCTCAGATATACACCTCTGGCCTATACACATATATCAAAACCGAAAAACATGTGGATTTGCCCAAAATCTTCAAGGATCAGGAATTAAATCATTAGACATCAAACAATCTTGAAGTCTCCACCTCATTGAACGTATAATCAAAACTCTCACAACATAGCAGCCAAAAGAAAAAATGGAGCAACACAAAAAAGGTATTCAGTAAAACAATACACGTACCTCAGAGTGAGTGAAGAAGACTGAGTTGAATCGCGAGCACTTCCAGTGCAGATCTGATTGACGAATCGCTTCCCCAAGCTCACGAATCTCCGACTCTGCAAATTGGAGGCCATACAATACAAACTCTACGTGGAGAGAGAAAGTGGATACAGCAACCAGACAGTGAGCAAATGAAAGAATAGCTTGTACTTGTCTATCAACAATGACCGTAACACCACCTTTTTATAGAGTTGTTGGTGTGCTGTTCGCCCCCAGCCAACTAACTGCCTCTCTTCCTCAGTCCGCACCTACCCCGTACGATGGGTACAATATCCCATCCAAACGGACCGTCCTTTTTAACGGTTGCCGTTAAGTAACGGAATCTAATTGGCCCAAGAAACGACGGGTGCGTGTAATTAAAATTAAAGATAAACCTCTTCATAGTTTACCTCAAACCTCCTTAAAGTGTTAAACCACAACTAACATTGGAATTGGAGAAGGTAATGAGAATCAAAAAAGAATATTCGGTTATTTTAAACTTGGAAAGTCGCCGGTAACTCTAGGCGGTGCCATAAACTCCATTAATTATGGGGTTGATTATTTTATATTGTTGGTCATAGAAAACACATGAATTATTGAAGAATGACCACTGTGTCCTCTGACCTTGGCGACTTTGATTTGTCATGGACACGTCAAGAACGCTGGTTACCTATTTGAGGAAAGATAGAATGGCTGCGCCCTCAGTTTGATGCTGTGGGTCGGTCTCTCTCTCTCTTTAGAGAAAAGAAGATGCTTGATTTGATTGTCAACGCACCATAGCACTCCATTCTTTTTTCAAAAGCAATCACATCCAAATTCAAATAAAACAATGTTCGGAGTTTCTAATTCGTCTCAATTCGTTGTCATACATTGGGTCGAAGAACACTTGTAAATTGACGTATCATTTACTTTAAGGCATTTTCATCTTTCGTTTAACTTGATAGTTGTTGCTTTATTTATGATGGTGTTCGAAATCAATTGGATCAAACTACAAAACAAGTTACAATGTGATTTAGAGAATAAATGTACTTGTGTATACATTAGAAAATGTGTTAAGTGTTAGATGTAAGATGAAAATAATAGTATGAGCTGTTCACGCTAACCGAATGACTAAAGTTACGTCTATTACAAAGGAAGCTCTTCCTACTTGTAAATTGTATTACTTGAGAAAGAAAATTGTTATTACAAAGAATTTGGCCGGAAGCCTTTTACATAAATATTGTCTAAGTTTCTATTGGGTAGTTTTTCTCTATTTGTTTTTGTGTGGTATCGTTAGCTATTTATATATCCAGCTCTTAGGATTTTGGTTCTGATACCTTTGTGTTGATTTTGTGTTCCCCTCTATATTTGTCTTCTTAGAGTTGTTATCCTTGATGTTTTTTTACACCCATTACGCATCGATAGGAATATGTGAGTCATCTTTATTATCGGTAGGTATTAGTTCATCAGATATTGTCCCCTTATCCGCTGTCCATATGTCATGTTGCAGTTCTTGTTAACTAGTCTGGTGTAGTGCTCCCATTCCCCAAGCTGGTACTTATATTGGACCTATCAATATCGAGTTATCACATATTTCGAACTANTTTAAACTTGGAAAGTGGCCGGTAACTCTAGGCGGTGCCATAAACTCCATTAATTATGGGGTTGATTATTTTATATTGTTGGTCATAGAAAACACATGAATTATTGAAGAATGACCACTGTGTCCTCTGACCTTGGCGACTTTGATTTGTCATGGACACGTCAAGAACGCTGGTTACCTATTTGAGGAAAGATAGAATGGCTGCGCCCTCAGTTTGATGCTGTGGGTCTCTCTCTCTCTTTAGAGAAAAGAAGATGCTTGATTTGATTGTCAACGCACCATAGCACTCCATTCTTTTTTCAAAAGCAATCACATCCAAATTCAAATAAAACAATGTTCGGAGTTTCTAATTCGTCTCAATTCGTTGTCATACATTGGGTCGAAGAACACTTGTAAATTGACGTATCATTTACTTTAAGGCATTTTCATCTTTCGTTTAACTTGATAGTTGTTGCTTTATTTATGATGGTGTTCGAAATCAATTGGATCAAACTATAAAACAAGTTACAATGTGATTTAGAGAATAAATGTACTTGTGTATACGTTAGAAAATGTGTTAAGTGTTAGATGTAAGATGAAAATAATAGTATGAGCTATTCACGANCTATTACATCAGCCAAACTATCCAGAAATTGCGTACTTGTCAACCCAACTCCTCCCCCCATCCCACCCAACAACCAAAAAAAAAAGTCAGCCCATTTTTTAATATGTTTTTGTTATAAAACGTTCAGGTTTGTGTCGATTACTATCGTTATTGAAATTGAATTAGAGCATGTTACTAAAAAACAAAAAAGAATCAACCCTGTGACATTTGAGTTACAAAAAATTAAACTCTCAACTACTGAATTAAATTAAAAGTTCTCATCTCATCTCTCGATTTTACCCTTCTTTTCTTTTCTTCAAATTCNAGGAAGCTCTTCCTACTTGTAAATTGTATTACTTGAGAAAGAAAATTGTTATTACAAGGAATTTGGCCGGAAGCCTTTTACATAAATATTGTCTAAGTTTCTATTGGGTAGTTTTTCTCTATTTGTCTCTGTGTGGTATCGTTAGCTATTTATATATCCGGCTCTTAGGATTTTCGTTCTGATACCTTTGTGTTGATTTTGTGTTCCCCTCTGTATTTGTCTTCTTAGAGTTGTCATCCTTGATGTTTTTTTACACCCATTACGCATCGATAGGAATATGTGAGTCATCTTTATTATCAGTAGGTATTTGTTCATCAAATATTGTCCCGTTATCCCTTGTCCATATGTCATGTTGTAGTTCTTGTTAACTAGCCTGGTGTAGTGCTCTCATTCCCCAAGCTGATACCTATATTGGACCTATCAATACCGAGTTATCACATATTTTGAACTGGTTTGTTTTAGGGTTCTATGGAGTTGGGCTACAGTTCAATTTGTGCCCAATAAATGCTATCTAAATAAAATGCTTAGGTCACATTATGTGAGTCCAAAGAATTTTGGGCACTATAAAGGACCTAAACTTAAATTCATACGAAAGATTTTATGCAACAAATCTGAGTAGTCATTGAAGAGTATTTTTTTTTTTTTCTATGTAAGTGGTTGTGTGCCGTGTGCAGATGTGGACAAGGGGTGTATGGGAGCTACAATGATGGATCTGGGGGTAGGCTAACTTGTTGGATCCGCCCCCACCGGAAACGATGTTATTTATGGTCATGTCACCACCCACCACGCCCACTGGCCTTTCCAAAAATTGTATAATCTATGTTCCTTGGACCAAAGGCATGAAACCTAGTTTATTATAGTTGCAGCCCCTTCAAAAAAAAAAATTATAATTTATATCCTTAAAATATGTACCTAATTTTTATTTGACCCTTCAAGTTTTAATTGCAACAATCAAGCGAAATGACCTTCCGTGACTAGCACATTATGACTTGGGGAAAGATTGTATTTTTTTGGTAAAAAAACCTTTTTACATATAGATTAAAAAATCTTACTTTATTTCATCTGATTTGAAAAAGATAACAAGCAAAAAAAGAAGAAGATGCAATGTAAGAATTTGATAGATACTACGAGATAAAAAGAGAAATATCCATGTATTTAAGAGATATATTTTTTTTAGATAAATATACTCTTATGGGCAAATCTTGTAACGTTCTTCTGTCGGATCAAATTAATAGATTTAGATGGAAGGATTGGATTGAAATTTGATTAAATGTTTCAATTGAAACTTCGAAGACTAAATAAAAATTATGTATATATTTTTTGAGTGTGTAAATTATAAAGTACCCTAAAAACTATTATAACAAAACAATACTGTATGAAGTTTAGAAATAGACATCTTATCTCTATCCTAAAAGTATAGGTAATACATAGCGTCTATCCAATTGCGAATTTGTGTCGGTTATAAAAATCTAATGAAGATTGGCGTGTGAGCTTCCGTAAGAAATGAACCTTATACTTATAGGGCTTACCCAGAAACTCCCTACTTTACGGGAAGGTACTATTTGGCTATTACATCAGCCAAACTATCCAGAAATTGCGTACTTGTCAACCCAACTCCTCCCCTACCCCACCCAAAAAGCCAAAAAAAAAGTCAGCCCATTTTTTAACATATTTTTGTTATAAAACGTTCAGGTTTGTGTCGATTACTACCGTTATTTGAATTGAATTAGAACATGGTACTAAAAAACAAAAAAGAATCAACCCTGTGACATTTGAGTTACAAAAAATTAAACTCTCAACCACTGAATTAAATTAAAAGTTCTCATCTCATCTCTCGATTTTACCCTTCTTTTCTTTTCTTCAAATTCTCTGTCAATCCCAACCACAAAATGTGCAAAAACCACGCACGTAAGCTGGATTAATTACGAATCATTCAACATGATTATTTGAATAGTGTGAGTTATAATTGACTAATATTCAACATACATTCAATATGATGCAACGACTAACTTCAGGGGCAGAGCTAGAAAGTCATGTCAGGGTGAGCACAAATATTTTAATAAAATAAATTTTTTTTTTACAATCAATAGAAATAGGACAATAATTTATTGTAAAACCCAAAAAAAAAAATAAAATTTTTTTTATTATTATTATTATTAAAAATCTAAATTAAATGGGTCACATAATAATTAATTGTTAGTATAAGAGTCAAAAACGTAAAAGTTTTTTTTTTAAAAAAAGGTAAATTTATATATATATATATATAAATGTGTGTGGAAGACTTAGTCTTTCACTTTTTCCTTTCTCCAGCCAGTGCCGAGTGAGTGGGAGAGAAAAAAGAGTTTAGTTTTTTTTTTTCTTTATTTTACTCATTTCTTCTTCTTCAGATCTACAAAGATTGGACAGTTAAATCGCTTCGGACCAAGAATTAAAATTGCTCTATGCAGTAAGAGCTACGCAACTACACCAAATATCGTATTTTTCTCTGAAAGAATATCAAAGTCGATAATCTAATCCTAAGGTTTAGAAAGTTAAATTTGAGTTTCCTTGTAGTTCTAATAAGTGGGCTCACGCTACAAGAGGTAGGGTTTCTCCTATTTAGATTTAATTTCAACTTAAAATATGACATATGGAATTGGTAGGCTATGAGTGTATATCACATGTTAGGTTTTGACTAGTGTAATTAGTGGGTCAAATATAGGATTTATAATTAATCTTGTGATTAATAAAATCATATTACGATTAACTTGGTGTAAGTTAATGTTAGTGGTTTAAAGCATGCTAATTGTATATTAGCATTATTTTATGTTTTAATGGCATAACAAGTTTAATAAAATTATTAGCTTGTTATGTGATTATGAAATAATATATATGTTAAAAGATTATTTAACATATGATTATTTTGGTGAACTTATACTTATGTTTATATAATTAATAAACATGTTGTCATGTTGAAAGTCATAGCATGCTAGTTGTGTAAATTGATGTACTCTTTAAGTGTTTAATTTAATGCCTAGATGAATACAAGTATGTTAGTTGAGTTTATTATCTTACATAACATGCTTGAGATAGTATTAAAATGTCATTATATTGTATTTATTATGTAATGGACATTGTATTGCATTATGCATGAGTTGCACTACATTTATGGGTATTGACATGGGTGGGAGTGTATACATGGTATGAAATCAATCACCACATAGGTGGTTGATCGTGGGCTCGAAAAAATCACACCAAAGTTCGGCTAAGTCGGTACGAAAAATTAAATAGATAAATGTGTTGAGGACAGCAAGAAGGGCTAGATTCTCTCTCGGGTGCAAGACCCGCTTACTTGGTTTATACACTTTTCGGCGGTGAAATTCCAGAAAAGTGTAACGGCGGAAACGGAGCCACAGATGAGATGTCCTGAAGATCCGTTGATGGTTGGTGTCCCATTGGTGTAATCCCATAAATCACCTCCCCATAAAGACACAAGAAAATGAATTAATTAGTCATTGAGTGTACATAACACCAATGATGAGGGCTTGGAATGCCCGGATACATACGCATAAACATTGCATGTATTATGGGAGCTTAGGATAGGGCTCGGGGTTGGTATTGTTTGCGTGAGTCTCATTTTATGGCATGACATGATTTATGACATTCGATCATAATAGACATATTTGAATGAATACATCAAATGATTGTTGCATGTGACATTCTATATGCATTTAGGTTGGGAAATATTCTCTATAGGAGTTACCCTATTGAGCATTGACTCACCTTTTATGGGAACATTTTTCAGGTATCGCACAGGCGTCCATCGAAAGTGAGGCCATGGGCCCGCTTTGACCACAGAGCCGGTCTGTGGCTCTCATTTTGACATTGTAATCGTTTGTTTATATTTACTTTTGGCCTTGTATAATTTTTGTAACAAAAACTTGTTTATATTTACAAAGACATGTATATGAGACTCTTTTGGGACATTTATTCTTTTACGAATAAATGTATGTACTGATGATGATTATGGTAGTATTCGATATTATACAATTGTGAATGGATGGATAGACCCGGTGTGGTCAATATTGTACAGGTTGCGTTTTGGGTAGAGCTCCTCGTACAAAGGAGACTCTGCCCAAATTTTGTTAACTTATATATCCCGAGAAATGGGGTATAACGGTGTGGTATCAAATTACACGATATCCACAAGTATTCTGCGGGTCGATGAGTAATCAATCGGATAATTACAGTCACTCACATTTATATTTAATCATATCCTATTTAATACTTAAAAGTTCATTAAATCCAATATACCAAAATTTGGTAAGCTTAGTATATATACAAACGACACTAATTTTTTTTTTTTTATAAAATATAGACTAATTAAAATCATTTAGAATTGACTCCGGTGAATTTTCATACTTTGAAACCGTTTCTTAACAACTTTATTATTTTTTATATACACCATCATTTTATCACTTGGGTCTTTTTATACATAACATGTCCAAAATGTGTCAAAAAAATTCATATTTTTTTTGATATAAGTGTACACTAATTGATGTGTCAAAAAAATAGAGTGGACATAATTAAAAAAATTGAAGAAATACTTGAAATACATATAGGTAATGTTAAGAAAAAAAAATTGAAGGTGGACATGTGCCCCCCCGGGGCATATGCTGGCTCCAACCATGCTCTCTACTAAACTCATCAACGGTGCAAGGAACGATCAAAAAATCCAAGGAATTGAGGAAGCAGCTTTATTCTATTTCTTCTAGTTGGGCAACTGGGAGTGAGTGAGACAGAGAGGGAAAAAAAAATAACTAATAAGATAGGTATTACTGATGTTTGTCAAGTGGGCCAAAAATGTTGTTTTTTAATGGTGGGCCAAAAATTTTATTTTTTGAATAGATTTGGGTGGGTTGTGATAGGTTAAAGATTTAATTTTTTAAAAAGTTTTGGTAGATAGTAGTGGGCTCAAATTTTTTTATTTTAAATGAGCTTCATTTTTTAATTATTTTGAGTAAATAATGTGGGTATAATATTTTTATCTTAGATTTTGGATGAGCACAAATAATATATTATACAAATATATAATATATATACTTAACTAAATTTTTTTTTTGGGTGGGGGGGGGGGGGGGGAGCTGTTCCCCCCTGCCCTTTTCCCCCCCCCCCCTTGAATAGTC
>CAUOFW020006002.1:301260-345965 GCA_963454935.2 Ilex paraguariensis | reverse complement strand
AAAAAAAAAAAAAAAATCTTTCAATTCACTGGCATTAAGGGCTTTACATATCAAAGGGTCTCATTTTCGTATAATAAAAGTAAATGCTTATCTAAAACGCTCGACTTTGAACAACTTGATTTTTTTAAATGCTCCACCAAGATTTGAAAGTTGCTAATGTACTTTTTTTTCTTCTCTCAAACTTTATTTTTAGTTTTTGGGCAAATGGAAGTTGTTTGGAGACCCATTGACTTGGTTAGCTATGGTTCTTATATGCAGTTTACTTTTCTTCACTTCACTTCTTGGCCTTGGTCCAAATCTCTTGGTACTTGAGGAATTGGATTTTCTTTTGCAGGGTTTGTTTTTCTTTTTCTTTTTTCTTTTTTTTTTTTTTTTGGGGGNGGGTGGGATATGTGTGGGATGATCTCTCATTGTTTAGTAAACTGATGCTCTACCTCCACCATCATCGGCATAGTAATTTTTTTTTGTACTAATACTAGTCTCTGTTATTTCTTTACCCGATGTAGGTTGCTCGGCTACAAAACCAAAGCATATAGCTCTTCTGCTTCCATGTTTCATGCATTGTTTGAATGTTCTTCATTTTGTTTCATGATCTTGCAGGGTTCTCAGGTTCAGTTTTCCTCTCGTTCTGACTGTGTATATCCCAGGAGTCCAGCTCTGGCACTTGGATTAACTGCGGATGTGGCTCTTATGATTGCGCAAATTATCATCAATGTTGCAGCTGGGTGTTTCTGTTGCAAAAGAGGTCCTCATCAGTCAAACTCTAAATGGACACTAGCACTTGTCTGCTTTGTTGTCTCCTGGTAATATGGAACTTTAATTCCAAATTTATTTTGATATTGTTATTTTTTGTCTGAACACATGGAATACACAACAAACTGAAATAGATTACTACTGTTATCGGAATTGTGATGCTTGCTTTACTGCCAACACGGGTGTCATTGGGTTGAAGCTTCAAATATTATCACCAACCCAGGTGATTTGGATAACACAATGTAGATTTTGGTGATTGGCTTACTGTAATAGGGCCGAATGGCATGACAATCCATTCATATAACCTTGCCTTGTCTTTAACACGGTCTTCCAACACCTTCCACCACTTGGTGGTATCCTGACTTTAAGTCTATCTTGGTGAAGTAACGGGCTCCCTCAACTAGTCAAATGGGAATCAGACATCTAAGCCAAACTTTTGATTGTGTACTTGCGTTTGTTCTTAAATTGTCCACCATTGAATCCATCATAAAATCAAAAAAAATTGACACAAATCAGTATGCAAGGCATGCCAGCGGAGCAAGCCAAGGTTTTTATACTTGAAGCTATGTTATGATGGCTGCCTTCTTCCCAAGCAATCAACTTTTCTGTAATTTTTCAATTGCATGAGACCTGAGACAAACCTAGAAATTAATCATCATAGCATCTGGAAATAGTGGCCATGATGTACATGGCACTTAGGAGGAAAGTCATAAGTAAAGATTCTTAGCTTTTTGGTTGCATACCCATCTTCCAACCTAATTTTGCCTGGTTTCTTTGCAAAAAGGGGCAGAGTTGACAGTTCCATTGCATGCAGGTTCACTTTTGTTATTGCATTCCTTCTGTTGCTAACTGGTGCGGCACTTAATGATCAACATGGCGAAGAGAACATGTACTTTGGCAACTACTATTGCTATGTTGTAAAGCCTGGAGTCTTTGCAGGAGCTGCTGTCTTGTCTCTTGCAAGTGTTGTTCTCGGAATTCTCTATTATCTCACCTTGACTTCAGCAAAGAACGTGAATGATCCATGTAGTGGACTTGCAGTCCCTAATCCCAGTAGCATTGCCATGGGACAACCCCAATTACCAACACAAAACATTCACAATCCAGTATTTGTGCATGAAGATACCTATATGAGGCGGCAACTCACTTGATCACTTCTAATGGTAGCAAAAATCTCTGATCGGTCTCGTATGATTTCCCTCTGATAGTTTCAAAGATGAATATTGGACGTTTTCTGGCACATATTTTTGAGGCATACAAGTATATTTTTGTTGAATTATGTAAGATTGTTGGTTTGTGTTAGTGCAGAAAGAGCCTATTCTTCTCAACATCTCCATTAAGCCTGGTTAATTTGATTATTTAGCAAAATGACATTTCAAAGGTTAGGCATAGTGCAGATCACGAACAAATATCTAGTAAACCAGTAGAGGAATGAATAATTTGATTTATCGATTAACTTAGACAAGTTTTTAGAATAGCAAAATTGATTGAAGGCCCATTTACATGGTTAGCCACAATGAGTGTTGTTGTGTCCACGCCACGGGCAAAGGATGGGGAAAGGTTCCACCAAGTAAATGATTATATATGTACAGAGAATCTCCCCTAATGATCTACTACTGTATCACTTCAAAATTCAGAGTACAATATAGTAAGGAATAACAAGCAAAGCGGTCGAGCNTTGCATACCCATCTTCCAACCTAATTTTGCCTGGTTTCTTTGCAAAAAGGGGCAGAGACTCTTCNCTTAGGAGGAAAGTCATAAGTAAAGATTCTTAGCTTTTTGGTTGCATACCCATCTTCCAACCTAATTTTGCCTGGTTTCTTTGCAAAAAGGGGCAGAGTTGACAGTTCCATTGCATGCAGGTTCACTTTTGTTATTGCATTCCTTCTGTTGCTAACTGGTGCGGCACTTAATGATCAACATGGCGAAGAGAACATGTACTTTGGCAACTACTATTGCTATGTTGTAAAGCCTGGAGTCTTTGCAGGAGCTGCTGTCTTGTCTCTTGCAAGTGTTGTTCTCGGAATTCTCTATTATCTCACCTTGACTTCGGCAAAGAACGTGAATGATCCATGTAGTGGACTTGCAGTCCCTAATCCCAGTAGCATTGCCATGGGACAGCCCCAATTACCATCACAAAACATTCACAATCCAGTATTTGTGCATGAAGATACCTATATGAGGCGGCAACTCACTTGATCACTTCTAATGGTAGCAAAAATCTCTGATCGGTCTCGTATGATTTCCCTCTGATAGTTTCAAAGATGAATATTGGACGTTTTCTGGCACATATTTTTGAGGCATACAAGTATATTTTTGTTGAATTATGTAAGATTGTTGGTTTGTGTTAGTGCAGAAAGAGCCTATTCTTCTCAACATCTCCATTAAGCCTGGTTAATTTGATTATTTAGCAAAATGACATTTCAAAGGTTAGGCATAGTGCAAATCACGAACAAATATCTAGTAAACCAGTAGAGGAATGAATAATTTGATTTATCGATTAACTTAGACAAGTTTTTAGAATAGCAAAATTGATTGAAGGCCCATTTACAGGTTAGCCACAATGAGTGTTGTTGTGTCCACGCCACGGGCAAAGGATGGGAAAGGTTCCACCAAGTAAATGATTATATATGTACAGAGAATCTCCCCTAAAGATCTACTACTGTATCACTTCAAAATTCAGAGTACAATATAGTAAGGAATAACAAGCAAAGCGGTCGAGCTNTGTCTTGTCTCTTGCAAGTGTTGTTCTCGGAATTCTCTATTATCTCACCTTGACTTCAGCAAAGAACGTGAATGATCCATGTAGTGGACTTGCAGTCCCTAATCCCAGTAGCATTGCCATGGGACAACCCCAATTACCAANGTTCTCGGAATTCTCTATTATCTCACCTTGACTTCGGCAAAGAACGTGAATGATCCATGTAGTGGACTTGCAGTCCCTAATCCCAGTAGCATTGCCATGGGACAGCCCCAATTACCATCACAAAACATTCACAATCCAGTATTTGTGCATGAAGATACCTATATGAGGCGGCAACTCACTTGATCACTTCTAATGGTAGCAAAAATCTCTGATCGGTCTCGTATGATTTCCCTCTGATAGTTTCAAAGATGAATATTGGACGTTTTCTGGCACATATTTTTGAGGCATACAAGTATATTTTTGTTGAATTATGTAAGATTGTTGGTTTGTGTTAGTGCAGAAAGAGCCTATTCTTCTCAACATCTCCATTAAGCCTGGTTAATTTGATTATTTAGCAAAATGACATTTCAAAGGTTAGGCATAGTGCAGATCACGAACAAATATCTAGTAAACCAGTAGAGGAATGAATAATTTGATTTATCGATTAACTTAGACAAGTTTTTAGAATAGCAAAATTGATTGAAGGCCCATTTACAGGTTAGCCACAATGAGTGTTGTTGTGTCCACGCCACGGGCAAAGGATGGGAAAGGTTCCACCAAGTAAATGATTATATATGTACAGAGAATCTCCCCTAAAGATCTACTACTGTATCACTTCAAAATTCAGAGTACAATATAGTAAGGAATAACAAGCAAAGCGGTCGAGCTTGGGATGAATAGCAAGAGACTGAGCATTTGCTTCCAAGTCCTGCCCATCTGTAGGAAAATGAAATTAGTTGCCGAAAATAATAACCAATCAATCAATATAGAAAAAGAAATATTTACCTTTATCTTTTTCAACATTTGCAAATAATGAAACTGATGTCTGTCATGAATGGATTCACCCTGTTTTTTAGAGATTCTGTATCTTATGTGTATCAGCCCACTTCTTTACAGTCAATTCAACGAATGCGATTCAAGTGAGCAAATGGCTCGGGATTCGCCTTTGATGCAGGCTTTGCTACTTCAGGAGTCCCAAAAACATTCCAGAATCTGAGAGTTTCATCCCCGGCTGCAGATGCAACTGTACATCCATCTGGGCTCTGATTAACGGAACAAAACAAGAACAAAATCAGCATAATATGTTAATAAAAATATCATATGATAAAAAATTTCAGCTCAAGCCAATGTAGTACCTGAGCCATGAAGAGAACCCTGGATGTATGACCAGTAAGCTCTGCTACTTTCACCATTGACGGGTATTTCCAAAGAGTGAGTTGATTCTGGGTAAAACCATGAGAGCTAAGCAGCTCACGCTCATTCTTGTTCCACAATAGGGCACAGACCTGAGAGCCCGTGTCAACTGAGTTCAAGCACGCACCAGTATGGGTGTTCCAAAACTTTATGCACTTGTCACCTCCGCCACCACCGGAGGCCAGTAAATTACCCTGGAAAGGGCACCAGGCAAGGGCTTTGACAGCAGCTGTGTGCTCTTCCAGCCTATGAAGCCACTGGGTTGGAGAATTGGAGGAGGCCATGGATCTGTCCCAGATGTGGAGGAGATTATCATTTCCGCCGCTAGCTAACTGCTGGCCTGAGGCTGACCATTTAAGCCCACAAACTTCTTGATGGTGTCCCCTGTAGGTGTCAATAATATGCGCTCTCACCCTTACATCATTGTTGATAATCTGACCATCCATTCCTCCAGTGGTCAAAATGTGACTGTTCCAATCCAGGGATCCAACTCTTGATCCGTGGCCGCCTTTCAAAGTTCTTAGCTATAGGAATTATAGACAAAAAATAAAATCAGTACAGGGTATGTTCCCATTAGGAAAATAGAAAAGGGAATTTCAAACTTTTAGGAGATGCAAGCAACTAACCAGTCGATTAGCTGTAGAATCCCAAAGCTGGACGTCAGAATTATTCAAGCCAACAGCAATATGCCGTCCATCAGGAGCCCATTTAACGCTTGTAATAGGGCCATTTTCATCATCAACAGTGACAAGTTCTGAGGTAGCACCATCAGAGGCATCCCATAGGTAAACTGTACTTCCAAGGGCAATTGAAAGAACATTGCTGCTGCCCCAATCTAATAAATTCAAGTAGTAATCATCTACAAGATCAGGAGCATCCAAAGTTCTCTCGGAGGTCTGCACAACATAGAAAAGTAACCATTTAAAACTTAAGCAACAATATAAGAATCAGTCAAAGTGACATCAGAATAGAATCAAAGGACATATCAGGAAACCAAATGGAAACTACTGTTTATAGTTATCAATTTGCAGGCAAGATGATACTCTGAACTTCTCAACCAAGATGATACTCCATTGGCAATGACGGTAAATTATTGGTTTCAAGTCCAATTGGGGCAAAGTAAATTTGATACTTATACAACACAAAAATTTCTAAGAATTTAAAAATCTCTGGATAACTTAAACACAAACCCACCTGAGGAATATATCTCCGAGACTTTGTAGGTTTGGACTGGTGAACAGCCGAGGAGAAGTCATTGGGAATTGCCTCCACTGGAGTGGGTGGCTTGTTCTTGAAAGCCAGTATCCGTGTCCGGTTCATGTTGAAAGTTTCCGCCAGTTGTTTCCTGTAAGCCTCTCTGGATGGGGAGTTCACAGCTGGGTTCTCTTTCCTCCCTTCCGTCAGCATGTAATGTGCATAGTCAAAATCCATAGCAGATCGATTTGGTATGAATCTGTCCAACTGATGATAGCCAAGAGAAAAAAAAAAATCATAAACAAATAACACCAATAATCACTAAGCTATCCAAACTTAACAAAATTGACATTAGACATACCCTATTTACTCCAAAAAAAAGAGAGAGGAACCTAGCTTTACACATCAAGTTACTTATAAAATACCAATTCGAAACAATGCCACAAATTTCATATCAGATGAAGATAAAACCCTAGATTCCTTATTTAGTCCATAAATAAAACTCGAGACACATAAAAATTTAAAAGCAAATTCAATATAAAAATCAATTTTGGCTTCTTTGGACATACGAAACCCTCTGCGAAGCGCATGAAAAACCACCTCGATTTGACACGCCGAATCAAAGTTCATGATCGAAAAAATGATGCGATAACCCAAATAGAATATAAATACATAGGAATCGAAATTGCAACGATAAATTATCTAAGAATATAAATTTAAGGGAGAAAGTTGCACCATAAATTATGTAAGAATATAAATACAGATGATGAGATACATACATTATCGCGAGAATTTTTTCTTTGAAGGAGTTGCTCCTGAAGAGGGCATCGAGATTTTGTCTTATTTGATGATGAAGAGTTCACAGATCCTGCATCCATAACGTTAGAAATAAAAGAGAGAGAGAGAGAGAGAGAGAGCCCTGCAAAAAAAAAAAACACAGAAACAAGAAACCAGGCCTACAAAACAAAGATCAGATTGAAGTAACCAGCATTCAACAAAAAATAGAGAGAGAGAGAGAGAGAGAGGAGGTGGCTTTTGTTGGAATTTGAGCGCACGGAGAGGACCGAGCAGTCCTAGACAGAAATGGAGAGAGAAGTATTGTAATTCATCAGTTGAAATGGTGGGTTTATTTATATGTATAGATTTCTGATTTCATGCCCTAGGGTTTTCAATGTATTGGCTGGTCGTTCCTCGTATACTCTTTTCTCTACTTGGAGAATCGGCAACGGCTATATTCCTGAAAGAGCCGTTGTAATTTAGTTTGACGAAAAGACCCCCGTATAGGGTACTGCTTATGTGAGAACACTGTGATGCCATTCTTCCTTCAGTCTAGGGGTATTTCTGTAAACTAGTTCACGAAATATTTTGGATGGAGTTGTTGCGACTCGGCCAGGATCTAGGCTCAAGCGGGCCTAATGGACCATCTCTTGTGATATGGGCCCTACAAAATTGAAATCATTTGTAAATGTTAGTTTATGTAGTAAAAACAACACGATGTTGCTAATATATAATTAAGTAAAAATAGACTCTAGTCTTCTCATGATCATTGCATTATATTTCAAGTTTATTAAAACATAAGTGAATAATTTAACTTACACCAATTACAAAAAAAAAAAAAAAAAAAACATTGGCTATTGTCATAAATAAATAATCCTGATTATACTTAAAATTAAAATCCAAAGTACAATTTTTTGCAATTTTTCTAAGTTTATTAAATTTTTGCAATACTTTTTTCTTCTTTTTTTGGTTTTTTTTTTGGGGGTAGGGCGGGATGACGAAAGACAAGGTTTTTTATATGGTGTGAGAGAGAGAGAGAGAAGTATTATGTTAGAATATCACGTCTACAATGGAATCACTTCTAATGTGTCAATCAAAAACTGTTGAAATAAAAGTTTATTAAGAAAACGACANGCAACGGCTATATTCCTGAAAGAGCCGTTGTAATTTAGTTTGACGAAAAGACCCCCGAATAGGGTACTGCTTATGTGAGAACACTATGATGCCATTCTTCCTTCATTCTAGGGGTATTTCTGTAAACTAGTTCACGAAATATTTTGGAGTTGTTGTTGCGACTCGGCCAGGATCTAGGCTCAAGCGGGCCTAATGGACCATCTCTTGTGATATGGGCCCTACAAAATTGAAATCATTTGTAAATGTTAGTTTATGTAGTAAAAACAACACGATGTTGCTAATATATAATTAAGTAAAAATAGACTCTAGTCTTCTCATGATCATTGCATTATATTTCAAGTTTATTAAAACATAAGTGAATAATTTAACTTACACCAATTACAAAAAAAAAAAAAAAACATTGGCTATTGTCATAAATAAATAATCCTGATTATACTTAAAATTAAAATCCAAAGTACAATTTTTTGCAATTTTTCTAAGTTTATTAAATTTTTGCAATACTTTTTTCTTCTTTTTTTGGTTTTTTTTTTGGGGGTAGGGCGGGATGACGAAAGACAAGGTTTTTTATATGGTGTGAGAGAGAGAGAGAGAAGTATTATGTTAGAATATCACGTCTACAATGGAATCACTTCTAATGTGTCAATCAAAAACTGTTGAAATAAAAGTTTATTAAGAAAACGACAAACCATAAGGTGAATACAACTTCCCTTTTTATAGAAGATTGACATTATTAACTCATTATAATTCAGAGAACACTACTCATAACCCAATTAGCTTCATTCGTATCACTATTTTAGAATTAGAAAAAAAGAATGCAACAAAATTATCTTCAATATTTCAAAAAATGGAAACAAAGGTGAAGTTGACTGTTGTCATAGATAAGCCTTTTTTTTTATTAGGCTTTATTTATGAGGGATACATGATAGTCTTCTTACTATTTTGATTCAACTTTTTAAACGCTTACATAAATTTTCATTGGTTTGAGAATGGTCTTGTAGTCCATTCCGAACTGTCCCAGCTCCGACAATAAAACCAGAGAATGTATGCAACCATGACAATAGGGGTTGAGATTTTTCAAGGGCTAGCTAGCCTTGGTTTACCCTGAGTGGCATTGTGTCGATTAATAGTCACGAAACCCATGACATCATTGTCAACCATTAACTAGTCCAAAACCATCCCTAGTTTGTTTATTACTCAAACCTACTTACATTCAGTTGTTTATAAATATTTCTACAATTACAATTAGGTGGACTTAACCCTTTACCCAACTAACATTTAACCCTGAACCTGAGACCATCAAATATAAATGGTTTTATTGTACCGACAAATGAAAGAATATGAACCTTGAACAACTCAATCTTCAGATGATAAAGACTGCAACTGAATGGTTGTGGAATGAGAGAACTTGGGTGGGAGCCTCATCAGAGGTTCATCTCCACTCAGTTTTTGCACTGCCATCCCCAATGCATATCCCAAAGCACGTCCCACCGGGACAGCAACAGCATTCCCAACTTGACAGTATCTGCAAAGCACACAAATTATCGCAAGTTTTTGAACCATTAAGAGCCTGATAATCGGAATAAGGTGCACTAGATTAAATAGCCTGGCATTCAAGTTAATATATCATGGGAAACATGACATTAATGATTCTTACCAGGCAATAAAGTTCTGAGAAAGGAGAGATCATGTAAGTTAGCAACATTCTCACATTTTCCTTCTGTCAAGTATGAAGCTTATTTCAAAACAAGAAGAAATAAGGCTTCTTATTATATTGCTAGGTTTTCGGAATCTCCGACTTGTTACTTCAGCACCTGAGCTTTCAAATAATTTGGAGAGGTTGCTCATTTGCTTAATCAATTTGACTGAGGCTATTCCCACCACACAAACATTCATCCCCAGCCCAATAAACTTTCTTACATAAAACTACTANCATAAATAAATAATCCTGATTATACTTAAAATTAAAATCCAAAGTACAATTTTTTGCGATTTTTCTAAGTTTATTAAATTTTTGCAATACTTTTTTCTTCTTTTTTTGGGGGTAGGGCGGGATGACGAAAGACAAGGTTTTTTATATGGTGTGAGAGAGAGAGAGAGAAGTATTATGTTGGAATATCACGTCTACAATGGGTTCCATTGGAATCACTTCTCATGTGTCAATCAAAAACTGTTGAAATAAAAGTTTATTAAGAAAACGACGNTAAATCTACCCCATTCTATACCCACCCCACAAATGTCCAAGTAAACACCTTTCAGTAAACACCTTATTAATGACCAAGTCCACCACATTAACATGTTAAATACATTATGCTTTAATACATCTCAACNTGACTGAGGCTATTCCCACCACACAAACATTCATCCCCAGCCCAATAAACTTTCTTACATAAAACTACTAAATCTACCCCATTCTATACCCACCCCACAAATGTCCAAGTAAACACCTTTCAGTACTCACCTTATTAATGACCAAGTCCACCACATTAACATGTTAAATACATTATGCTTTAATACATCTCAATNACATTATTAACTCATTATAATTCAGAGAACACTACTCATAACCCAATTAGCTTCATTTGTATCACTATTTTAGAATTGGAAAAAAAGAATGCAACAAAATTATCTTCAATATTTCAAAAAATGGAAACAAAGGTGAAGTTGACTGTTGTCATAGATAAGCTTTTTTTTTTTATTAGGCTTTATTTATGAGGAGGGATACATGATAGTCTTCTTACTATTTTGATTCAACTTTTTAAACGCTTACATAAATTTTCATTGGTTTGAGAATGGTCTTGTAGTCCATTCCGAACTGTCCCGGCTCCGACAATAAAACCAGAGAATGTATGCNATTTTTTTTTTTGTTCCTACAGTTTTATGTTTTGTTTGATGGGTGCTATGAAGGTTGTTGAATGTGTGCATTATTAGCTGCAGGGTTGCTGACATGGCTAGCAGAGGTGGCTGCACATGTGAAACTGAGGCTGCAAGCTCATATTTGACTGCCAGGTGTCTTTAAGATCAGGTCTAAGAGTTGCAACTGATATTCAGTGCATTATATACTCTTTGACCAAGTTTTTAGGAGATTTGTTTTGATTTTCTATTATCTACTAGCTTTTAATGTTAGTAGCTAAAGTTTAGGAAGTTTGTTGCTTTTATTTCTGGTTTTTAGTTGCAAACTCATGTATTTAAGCAGATCAGTCTTTAATAAAAATAAATAACCTTCTCCCATTCTCTTTTGTTCTTTATATGCTCTCTTTCTCTTGTTCTTAGTTAAGTTTAACTAAGCTACAATTACAACAAATTGATATCAGAGCAGTCTTCTTAAAGGGACTTGTAAGTGAACCGAGTGAACCTCACCAAAAAAAAAAGGCCTAAACACCTTGCTTCCATCCATTAAATAAATGAATTCTCAAACACCATTCACAGCACTAGCACCACCAGTGTTTAATGGTGACAATTATCATGTCTGGGCAGTCAGAATGGAGGCACACCTAGAGGCAAATGATCTCTGGGAAGCTGTTGAGGAAGACTACGAAGTTCTTCCATTACCAAACGATCCAACAATGGCACAGCTCAGAAATCATAAGGAAAGGAAAGCAAGAAAGTCAAAGGCCAAAGCTTCTTTGTTTGATGCTGTCTCACCAGCAATTTTCACCAGAATTATGACCATGAAATCAGCATTTGAAATCTGTAATTTCCTCAAAAATGAATATGAAGGAGATGAGAGGATCAATGGAATGCAAGTGCTGAATCTAGTCAGAGAATTTGAGATGCAGAAAATGAAGGAGTCAGAGACAATCAAAGAATATGCTGATAAGCTTCTTAGCATTGTCAACAAGGTAAGATTACTTGGTTCTGAATTTTCTGATTCAAGAATAGTTCAGAAAATATTAGTAACTATCCCTAAAAGATTTGAAGCTACTATTTCTTCCTTGGAGAATGCTAAAGATCCTTCAAGAATCAGCTTGGCAGAACTTATAAATTCTTTACAGGCCCGAGAACAAAGAAGAATAATGAGGGCTGAAGGTTCTGTGGAGGGAGCATTGCAAGCTAAATTGCAAATCAACCAAGGAGAAAAAGGCAAGAAAAACAAAAACAAAAAGAAGAATTCTAGCAGACCAGGAGCAGCTGCTAACACCAGCAACAGTAGTGGAGGAAACAACAAAGAATTTCCTCCTTGCAGACACTCNCAGCTGCTAACACCAGCAACAGTAGTGGAGGAAACAACAAAGAATTTCCTCCTTGCAAACACTCTGGCAAAAAGGGTTCATCCACCTTTCAAGTGTTGGAGAAGACCTGATGTTAAGTGTGATAAGTGCAACAAGTTGGGGCATCATGAGAGAATCTGCAAAAGCAATTTTCAGCAGAAGAATGAGGCTCAAATTGCAGACCAGCAGGAGGAGGAATAACAATTGTTTGTAGCAACCTGTTCTGCAAGCAGCAGCTCAAGTGAATGTTGGCTAGTGGATAGTGGTGGTACCAATCACATAACCTATGATCAAGAGCTTTTCATAGGGCTAGACAGAACAGAGGTATCAAAAGTCAGAATTGGCAATGGTGAGCACATTACTCTCAAAGGAAAGGGAACTGTAGCAATTGAAAGTTGCACAAGTACTAAACTAATTACTGATGTTTTGTTTGTACCTGATATTGACCAAAACTAGCCNATTGGCAATGGTGAGCACATTACTCTCAAAGGAAAGGGAACTGTAGCAATTGAAAGTGGCACAAGTACTAAACTAATTACTGATGTTTTGTTTGTACCTGATATTGACCAAAACTAGCTAAGTGTGGGACAGTTACTTGAGAAGGGATTTAAAGTCATCTTTGAAGATAAGCAATGTCTAATCAAGGATGCCAATGATAAGGAAGTCTTCAGAATCAAAATGAGAGGCAAAAGCTTCTCACTAGATCCAATGAAGGAGGAACATGCAGCTTATCCCATTGCCATGAGCAACACAGAGACCTGGCACAAAAGACTAGGTCATTTTCATCATGCAGCAGTCTTGTCTATGCAAAGGAAGCAGCTGGTTCAGGGATTGCCTCACTTGGAAGCTGATATGCCAAATTGCAAGGCTTGTCAGTTTGGCAAGCAAGCAAGACTATCCTTCTCACAATCAACTTGGAGAGCAACTCAGAAGCTGCAACTCATCCACACTGATCTGGCTAGACCTCAGAGAACTCCTTCACCTAAAGGGAGTAAATATTACATAGTTTTCATTGATGACTTCACTGGAATGTGTTGGATTTATTTTCTCNAGCAACTCAGAAGCTGCAACTCATCCACACTGATCTGGCTAGACCTCAGAGAACTCCTTCACCTAAAGTGAGTAAATATTACATAGTTTTCATTGATGACTTCACTGGAATGTGTTGGATTTATTTTCTCAGATTTAAGTTTTCATTGATGACTTCACTGGAATGTGTTGGATTTATTTTCTCAGATTTAAGTTAGAAGTTGCAGGAGTTTTTTTTTAAATTCAAGCAGTCGATTGAGAACCAAAGTGGTTGCAAGATTCAAGTTCTAAGGTCTGATAATGGCAAAGAATATACTTCAGAACAATTTAATTTATTTTGTGATGAAGCAGGCATTGAGCATCAACTCACTGCTCCATACACTCCACAACAGAATGGAGTGAGTGAAAGGAAGAACAGAACAATTGTGGAAATGGTCCGGTGCATGCTCTATGAAAAAGGATTGCTTAAAGAGTATTGAGCAGAGACTGCAAACACTGCAATATTTCTGCTAAACAGCTTCCCACCAAAGCAGTGAATGGGAAGACTCCTTTTGAGGCCTGGTATGGTTACAAGCCTTCTTTGCAAAATTTTAAAGTGTTTGGATGCTTGTGTTTTATTCATGTGCCACATATTAAAAGAGACAAGCTTGATAAGAAAGCTAAGCCTGACATCTTTGTGGGATATAGCTCAATATCTGAGGCTTACAGAGTTTTCCAACCTCACAAGGAAAATTCTGATAAGCAGGGATGTGCACTTCATGGAGAATGAGCAATGGAGCTAGAATACTGCAGAAAAGAAGCTGATTGGTGATCCTATACAAAATCAGGATGAGTTAGTTGATGACCCTCCTAAGAGGCACTAGATTGCTCTCTGATGTTCACCAGAGATACAACGTGGCAATTCTTGAACCTGCAGGGTATTAGGAAGCTGAAAAGGATCCCAAATGGAAGGCTGCAATGCAGGAGGAGCTCTCCATGATTGAAAAAAATCAGACTTGGGAACTTGTTGAAAGGCCTGAACACAGAAAGGCGATTGGAGTCAAGTGGGTGTTTAGAACAAAGCTAAACGCATATGGCTCAATTAACAAGCACAAAGCGAGGTTAGTGGTAAAAGGGTATGCTCAAGTTTTTGGAGTGGATTTTTTTGATACATTTGCCCCTGTTGCAAGGCTAGATACAATCAGGCTGCTGTTAGCCATTGCAGCGCAAAAAGGATGGAAAATCTACCAACTTGATGTGAAATCAGCATTTCTAAATGGATTTCTAGAGGAAGAAATCTATGTTGAGCAACCTGAAGGTTTTGTTGTGGAAGGGCATGAGAACAAGGTTTATCTATTGAAGAAGGCTTTGTATGGTTTAAAACAGGCCCTAAGGGCTTGGTACAGCAGAAATTGATGAGCATTTGTTGGACTTAGGCTTTATTAAAAGCCTTAGTGAATCAACTTTATATGTCAAAGGTGATCAAGCTAACTTAATTGTGATCTCCTTGTATGTTGATGATCCTCTAGTTACAGGTAACAATGTTGAACTTAAACAGCAGTTCAAAGAAGACATGATGCAAGTCTTTGAGATGACTAACCTGGGAGAAATGTCTTACTTCCTTGGAATGGAGATTAAACAGGAAGAGGATAAAATTTTTGTCTGTCAAAGGAAGTATGCAAAGGAGATACTAAAGAAATTTAACATGGAGAATTGTAAAAGCATGAGTACTCCAATGTGTCAAAAGGAGAAGTTGTGCAAGGATGATGGAGGTGAACAAGCAGATGAAACTCTCTACAGAAGTTTAATTGGCTGCTTAATGTATCTCACAGCAACAAGACCAGATATCTTGCATGCTGTAAGCGTACTATCAAGGTTCATGAATTGTGCAAGTGAAAGTCATTTTAAAACAGTAAAAAGAGCTCTAAGGTATGTCAAGGGGACCTTAAGTTATGGTATCAAGTTCAGTACATGTCAGAGTTTCAAGCTACAGGGTTACTCTGACAGTGATTGGGCAAGATCTTTAGATGACATGAAAAGTACATCAGGCTATTGTTTTAGCTTTGGATCAGGTGTGTTCTCTTGGTGTTCGAAAAAACAAGAAATTGTTGCACAATCAACAGCTGAAGCAGAGTTTATAGCAACCACAGCTGCTGTTAATCAGGTCTTATGGCTAAGAAAAGTTCTAAGTGATTTACACTTGGAGCAAGGGATGAGTACAGAGGTGATGGTGGACAACCAAGCAGCCATAGCCATCTCCAACAATCCACCTTTTCATGGAAAAACAAAGCATTGCAGTATAAAGTTGTTCTTTCTCAGAGATGTTCAAAAAGATGGTGCAGTGTGTTTGAAGTATTCCAAGACTGAAAACCAGCTAGCAGATATCTTCACTAAAGCTCTTCCTAGAAGCAGGTTTGAGTTTCTAAGAGAGAAACTTGGAATCTCCAGCCACTGATGCAAGGAGCGTTGAATGTGTGCATCATTAGCTGCAGGGTTGCTGATATGGATGCTGACATGGCTAGCAGAGGTGGCTGCACATGTGAAACTGAGGCTGCAACTGAGGCTGCAAGCTCATATATGNGCTGACATGGCTAGCAGAGGTGGCTGCACATGTGAAACTGAGGCTGCAAGCTCATATATCACAGGTGTCTTTAAGATCAGGTCTAAGGGTTGCAACTGATATTCAATGCATTATATACTCTTTGACCAAGTTTTTAGGAGATTTGTTTTGATTTTCTGTTATCTACTAGCTGTTAATGTTAGTAGCTAAAGTTTAGGAAGTTTGTTGCTTTTATTTCTGGTTTTTAGTTGCAAACTCATGTATTTAAGCAGATCAGTCTTTAATAAAAATAAATAACCTTCCCCCATTCTCTTTTGTTCTTTATATGCTCTCTTTCTCTTGATCTTAGTTAAGTTTAACTAAGCTACAATTACAACAAAGGTCTTAAAAATATTGTTATATTTGTATCTTTATCAAGGTTGATAAGTTTTGATTTAGAGTTTATATCATATACATATAAGCTAGATTATAAGAGCCTTATTGTCCCTGTCAGTCATTTGGAACCGTGGCATACTACCTTTGCCTTTCCACCATTATTGTGAGTTTTGTTATCCTCTTTGTGCCACATTCTCTTGCAGACATCTCAGCACATAATATATGTTCAATTGGATTAAAAATACAGTAGTTCATAATGTAAGATCACACAGTTTACATCCTTCAATTGCTAGGCTTTACAGCCTTACAGGAATCTAGTAGAAGCGGAGCAATTTCTAGTTGGTTTGATATATGTGACGTTGATAGAACTACTTATATCAAATGCATGGCATGAGAAAAGAAATCCTTGTGGTGAGAAATTAGGGGAGTATAGTTTGTATATTTTTTAGGGTATGAATGAATTAATAGCATGGGTACAAAATGGAAACATGAAAGAGTTTAATATGGCGGGGATGGATATTTGCTAGGTGGGTATACAACCCAATCAGTTTTTCCAAACTGTACTGCTCTCTTTAACCAACAACTTTAATAGACAATAATCCTCACACCATCACCCAAAACGCATTAGGGCANAATATGGCGGGGATGGATATTTGCTAGGTGGGTATACAACCCAATCAGTTTTTCCAATCTGTACTGCTCTCTTTAACCAACAACTTTAATAGACAATAATCCTCACACCATCACCCAAAACGCATTAGGGCTAATCATAGGCAAGAATAATTGCAAGGGAAGAATTTTATGATGGTAGAACACTTTTTCCCAAATGGAAAAATTATCCTCAAAATTAAGGACCGGACCCATGCACATTTTTGCCTCTCCCTCACTGACCAACCCCAGGTGGCAGATTTTGATTCACTGTCATCACCAGATATATCTTTCAGGCAATAAATTTGGTTGCTCAAATTAACTACAATTGATCCTTCAATTTGGTGCCTGGAAGGGTAGTGGTTGCACCCATAAAATCATTTCTTTCCATATCTTCAGATACACCCTGTATAGGTGTACCCATCCTTCATAGATAAACCACTGTGAGAATTTCACAGTTTCCAAAGGTAAAAACTAGCAGGGGATAATGGCCCCCAAAAAACATGTTTTTGTATTTCTTGTGATAGGAAACAAAAAATTTGCAATGAATAGACTGAAGAAATAAAAAAGATGGCCATAGCTGGACAAGAAGTCCGTCCAAAAGCCAAAAAGCACACAAATACTGCAACACCCAAATAGTATTATCAATGCACACGATGCAGTCCAACTCGCCATGATGCAAAACAGAGGAACATTCAGAAGCTCTTTAGAACTAAAGCCTAAAACGAAGCCAAGAAATCAACTCAACAATACTTCCACCATCTCACTTTGTCCATAAAGATTCTCAAAAATTTCTTTCCAACCAAATAACCCACCCAATAGCCAAAAAAAAGCACATTGCCATAGAGTAATTCCTTTCCCACCTCTGCCAAAGCATTTGACATCCAAACAAAACATGCAAGAGATGAAGACAACGCAATAGGGCAATGCAAAAATATATGGTCCACACTTTCACTATCGACTTTTTTCATGACATACCCTTGCGGTGAAAGACAAGCATTGGGTCTAATGGAGAATACCATTGTAATTAACCTTGCCATGAGAAATAACCCGTGCACACACTAGCACCTTCAAAGGCACTTTTCCCCAAAAATCATGTTCTTCTAAGACTAGTATAGGGAAATGGGTTCTTGAAAAGGAAATCTTTTTAGAAAAATAAATTGCCCTGGCAGCATAAATTGCAGGTCACGTAATATCACCAGCCTAACTATAAGATGGAAGGAATCTCATGCCTACACAATAAGAAATAGAATTGGATTGGGGAAAATGAGCACATACCTTTCTTTCATATCTCCACAGAACTCATAATAGTCAGGAAACCCCTGCAGCCGTGCACACTCACGAATGGTAAGGACTCTATCTTGCTCAGGGTGTAAAATTGCCTGGGAAAATAAATATCTCACAACAAAATCCAAACTCTGAGTCAATCGAAAAATTGACCTAAGGCTACCTGGCTGTGAGCATCTGGTCTGCACAACACAGTTGGCACGGTCTCATCCCACCACAATCGTGCAAATGGTCTGCATTTTGGCAATGTAGGGGTGGGGGAGGATCTCATTAGAAACAGAACCTCTAAAAATGCTGCCACACAGCACATTCTCACTCTCACCTTAAAGACTTCCCTTCACAGTAGTTCATTGCCCAATCAGGTACCTAGCCATCACGACAACAAATTGCTAAGATGAGTGAGAAACATCACAATAGTAGCAACTATTATGGACAAACTATAGTTTTTTGCATGCCATGCCTTTCATGAAAGTTTAAACAAATTGAAGCAAGTAGAAACCCAAAAAAGAAAAAAAAAATGAGTCTCAAGTATCTCTGTTTAAAACATTTAGGGCATCAAACAGCAGAACAAGTTTTCTATTTTAACTCAATTCCTATGGCAGCATGTTTGGAAGAGAGTTGTTTTTCCGATAATTANCATCCAAACAAAACATGCAAGAGATGAAGACAACGCAATAGGGCAATGCAAAAATATATGGTCCACACTTTCACTATCGACTTTGTTCATGACATACCCTTGCGGTGAAAGACAAGCATTGGGTCTAATGGAGAATACCATTGTAATTAACCTTGCCATGAGAAATAACCCGTGCACACACTAGCACCTTCAAAGGCACTTTTCCCCAAAAATCATGTTCTTCTAAGACTAGTATAGGGAAATGGGTTCTTGAAAAGGAAATCTTTTTAGAAAAATAAATTGCCCTGGCAGCATAAATTGCAGGTCACGTAATATCACCAGCCTAACTATAAGATGGAAGGAATCTCATGCCTACACAATAAGAAATAGAATTGGATTGGGGAAAATGAGCACATACCTTTCTTTCATATCTCCACAGAACTCATAATAGTCAGGAAACCCCTGCAGCCGTGCACACTCACGAATGGTAAGGACTCTATCTTGCTCAGGGTGTAAAATTGCCTGGGAAAATAAATATCTCACAACAAAATCCAAACTCTGAGTCAATCGAAAAATTGACCTAAGGCTACCTGGCTGTGAGCATCTGGTCTGCACAACACAGTTGGCACGGTCTCATCCCACCACAATCGTGCAAATGGTCTGCATTTTGGCAATGTAGGGGTGGGGGAGGATCTCATTAGAAACAGAACCTCTAAAAATGCTGCCACACAGCACATTCTCACTCTCACCTTAAAGACTTCCCTTCACAGTAGTTCATTGCCCAATCAGGTACCTAGCCATCACGACAACAAATTGCTAAGATGAGTGAGAAACATCACAATAGTAGCAACTATTATGGACAAACTATAGTTTTTTGCATGCCATGCCTTTCATGAAAGTTTAAACAAATTGAAGCAAGTAGAAACCCAAAAAAGAAAAAAAAAATGAGTCACAAGTATCTCTGTTTAAAACATTTAGGGCATCAAACAGCAGAACAAGTTTTCTATTTTAACTCAATTCCTATGGCAGCATGTTTGGAAGAGAGTTGTTTTTCCGATAATTATTGATTTGCATAAGTTTCAGATAATTCTTGTGAATCTTCTATATAAAAAGTTAAGCCTCATACAAAGTTTGAAGACCAACCAAGTCCAAATGTATTCGAATAAGAAAGAGTTTGCTTTTCTAGCTATTGTTAAGTAACTATGATTATGAATGAGAACAGACTACAATTTTCAAACGCTTCTTGTCGACCAAATTATACGGATTAAGCCTTACTTGGCAAGTCCAATAATTTCAAAAAGGAACAAATAATCTGTTGACCAATGTACACACTTGGTCAAATGAGGACATAACTGCATTTGACAGTTACTGAGTAATTTGTTCTGTTTAACATTAGTAAAAATGATTTTTGTAATGATCTCTCTTCATCACGACAGAAAAGGGAAAAGAGGTAGGGGGAGCAATTGCAATTGCCTGACAACAATAACATAGATATGTCATTACACTTACCCATGGCTTTCCAGAAGGCATCAGACTCTGTCCCTCTGTCCGTTGAACAACATTGTCAGTTCCAACAATGATACCTGGGAGGTCCCTAAAATTTGCTCCCTAAAACATGAAAATATTGTCAAACAGCAAATATTCATGGTCAAAAGATCTACATTGCTAATTATACACCAACCTTCTTTCTTGGGATTTGACAAACTCGTAAATAGTCATCATCGCTGAGTGGAAGAGGCCGATGGTCAAATAGCACTGAATTTTCTGTTCTACCTGGGCCACTGCAAGCAAACCCCATCATATCTGGACATAAGCAAAGAACACTTGTCAACACTTCGTAAAAATATTCAAATGCATGATTGATATCATCATCCTTCTTTTTATTCAGCATCATTGGGAAAATCAAAAAGCTTAAGAAGAGACTTTTCTGAAAAGAGTTACAAGTGGATTCCACAAAATCACTTCCTAAATATGCTTGGACACACAATAACAAAAACTATAAAGAATCTGTAATTTTACAGTGGTAGAGTAGCTATGAGCTCAAATCTAATAATATACTATTATATAATACCAATATTTTGAACTAACTACAACTTTTAATGTAAGCAGTTGACTAAGATGCAATCAAATATGACTGAAATTAAGCACCAAAAAGTTCTAGTGCTTAAGACTACAACAAGCACTCAAAANATGCCTTTCATGAAAGTTTAAACAAATTGAAGCAAGTAGAAACCCAAAAAAGAAAAAAAAAATGAGTCACAAGTATCTCTGTTTAAAACATTTAGGGCATCAAACAGCAAAACAAGTTTTCTATTTTAACTCAATTCCTATGGCAGCATGTTTGGAAGAGAGTTGTTTTTCCGATAAATATTGAAGAGAAAATTGATTTATCATTAATTGNCAAAGCAAAAAGCAAAACAAAAACAAAGCATAAGCAAAGAAACCTGCATGATGTACTGAGAGAACTCTAAACCCCCCAAAATGCAGAGAACTAGGCACCAAGACTCCCCAAAAACTCAACAAAAACATTCAANTGCATGATTGATATCATCATCCTTCTTTTTATTCAGCATCATTGGGAAAATCAAAAAAGCTTAAGAAGGGACTTTTCTGAAAAGAGTTACAAGTGGATTCCACAAAATCACTTCCTAAATATGCTTGGACACACAATAACAAAAACTATAAAGAATCTGTAATTTTACAGTGGTAGAGTAGCTATGAGCTCAAATCTAATAATATACTATTATATAATACCAATATTTTGAACTAACTACAACTTTTAATCTAAGAAGTTGACTAAGATGCAATCAAATATGACTGAAATTAAGCACCAAAAAGTTCTAGTGCTTAAGACTACAACAAGCACTCAAACTTTTTGACAATTAAAAACTTACATTCCAACTAGAGAACCAAAAAAGGTTGCAACTCAGGTACACAGGAATATACACAAAGCAAAAAGCAAAACAAAAACAAAGCATAAGCAAAGAAACCTGCATGATGTACTCAGAGAACTCTAAACCCCCCAAAATGCAGAGAACTAGGCACCAAGACTCCCCAAAAACTCAACAAAAACATTCAATGAGAACAAAGCTCTCTCCTAAAACCAACAAAACAATAGTCTAACAAAAACATTTTCCAATCCATTATCGATGCCACCAGTCCATCAAAACGCCTTCAATCATGTTCTCACCAAATGCATACAGGGGTTGGTACCAAAACATCTAACCTTCTCTTCTACCGAATCTCATCCTCCAACAACACAACTCCAAAGATGATTTTGTTATTACACATGACATGACACCTCAAATAGGAGATAGAGAAGCATTCACAAATCACTAGCAACCAAACTTAACCTCTACATCAGAGATTATTAATTGTGAGAATATTGTATAGAGCCGCCATCCATGTGAAATTTACCACTTTGGGAGGGACTTTGCATTTCGAAGTAGCCACGGAAATGAATACTTAAAAGTCTGCCCCTGCAAAAATTCTGAAATTATAACTTTAAATTTTCCATTGATAGATGGTTCCCATCTCCAAAAACCTCCACTGTGGGTAGAATCTGAACACTCTGCAAAATATCCATAAAATCATCTACTTCCTCCAAACTCCAATCAAAGTAGTCCCGTCCCAAATAGCCCATAAGTAGAAAAATTCTCCCATCCTGTCCTTATGTTCTTCCACAATCCCATCCCATAAGACACCCTAACCTCATGCAGAATCCAATATCCCCTCCCATTTTCATAGTATTTCCATGAAACACTGACTTCTACATGCCAAAACTCCACAACCAGTTTTTGGATAGGGCTTGATTAGAACACTTCATTCTCCACAAATTTCATAATCAAGAGCAAACAACCTTCCAATACATCAAATGATAATACTATCACCCACTAAATCACCCCAGAGGAAATNATAGGGCTTGATTAGAACACTTCATTCTCCACAAATTTCATAATCAAGAGCAAACAATCTTCCAATACATCAAATGATAATACTATCACCCACTAAATCACCCCAGAGGAAATGCTTCTGAATTCGTCTTGATCGGATCACATAGCGTTAGCAGAGTGGTAAACTTCGCAGCAAGAGCAGTCTTTTACTTTACTACAGATAAACCGCATTCATCCAACCTCTTCTAAGACATCAAGTAAATGGGTGCCCTCAGCTAAGTACTTTTGGTCGGAATCTTCCACCTTTTGACTGGTACTAACTCTTCCATCAACATATCTCCTTTCAACCATATCACCACTGCATCCCACACTCATTTGTTTCTAAAGTTAGGGCCCAAAGAAAGTTAAGAAAGGTCATGGGAAGCATGGTTTAATGTCACGGTATCGGCCATCAACTCGGAGAGCTCTGAGACACATCAATCGCGACATCGTGGCGCGGTATCGGGTGATACGATTTAGAAAAAAATGTTAAACATGATGAGAAATTCAAGACATATCGCGGTGTTGTGGAACCATATCGATCAATTAGGTGACAATATTTTGGCGACTCAGGATTAACTTGAATACAACTTGAACGACTCAGCCGAGTTGTACGAGACTCGGAGTTTATACGTATTGTGTAATGGTATCATCTCCAAAGGTGTCGAGATAGATACAACTCGGCCAACTTGTATCAGTATCGGCCAATACTTTGAATCATGATGGGAAGAGCACCTCTTCTGCATTAGAAGGGCATTACCACAACAAAAAAAAAACTGAGTCTTGGCAGTTCAAGTGAAAGTTTATTAGACTAGTCCCACTAAGATGGCGGAAAAACTGACTTCCGGGGGAGCTGCTTTCGCCTTGGTAATTACGTAAGGAGAGAGAATTGATGCAAAAGTAGTCCTTTACATGAGTGAATGCCAAACAGTCTGCTAACTACGTTTTTTTATAGATTGGAAGCTAGAGAGAGACTACGGTATAGTGCCGCTACCAAAGAAGGTAGCTGTTCACAAAGGCTGTCAATCGTTATGAGCTTACTTTTCCCTTAATTTGTCTTCAAGCCTCAAAATTCTTGAAATGAAAGTATAACATTCTCAAGGAATGCAACTTCATCTTCAATGCCTCACAAAAATGAGGTCATCATCTGAAGAAAGTAAACAATCCACTAAAATTAGTGCCACATCTAAATACATCTCTCTCCAAAAACTATTAACTACCTTTCTCATACAGCTGTCTGGACTATAGCAATAAGTTTATAAACAATGCACACCAAGCTAATAGGCCTAAAATCATGTAGCTCCATATCCCCTTTTTGGCATAGGACCAACAACAAGAAGCATACAATCTTGTTGAGTTGAACATTCTAAAGGATAAACTATAAATTCATGTTCAATCTTAAAATCACCTATGACTTTAAGAACATTCAACATTTAGTGAAACACCAGCCAGACCTCACTACCAAATTTCTGAAGTGTGAGTTCCCTAGCAGCCTTAAACCCAGGTTTTCATTATTTTATTTATATTTCGTAGAGGTCTACCCTTTGAGCACTTAGGTTCTCAACTTGAATCTTATCACAACTTTTCATACAAGTGCATTCTTTCGTTTTTGTCATACATGAAGAAGCCTTTTTAAAAAAGGACTTACACTTCAGGTAAGCCAACAAGAAAACTTTCCTGTGTCTTATGCTCAATTGGTGTCACCTAAACTTTGGATCAAAAGCATTTATTCTTTTTTTTTTTTTATCTATTGCTTGGCTACTCATCCTAACAAGGTATATTGGCTGTACCAAATTTTCACATACATTGCTTCATAACCACAATTTTGTAAAAATTAAAAAAAATTCCGAGAAAATGGTACAAAGTTGGCTTAGTTATTTTNTGTATCAGTATCGGCCAATACTTTGAATCATGATGGGAAGAGCACCTCTTCTGCATTAGAAGGGCATTACCACAACAAAAAAAAAACTGAGTCTTGGCAGTTCAAGTGAAAGTTTATTAGACTAGTCCCACTAAGATGGCGGAAAAACTGACTTCCGGGGGAGCTGCTTTCGCCTTGGTAATTACGTAAGGAGAGAGAATTGATGCAAAAGTAGTCCTTTACATGAGTGAATGCCAAACAGTCTGCTAACTACGTTTTTTTATAGATTGGAAGCTAGAGAGAGACTACGGTATAGTGCCGCTACCAAAGAAGGTAGCTGTTCACAAAGGCTGTCAATCGTTATGAGCTTACTTTTCCCTTAATTTGTCTTCAAGCCTCAAAATTCTTGAAATGAAAGTATAACATTCTCAAGGAATGCAACTTCATCTTCAATGCCTCACAAAAATGAGGTCATCATCTGAAGAAAGTAAACAATCCACTAAAATTAGTGCCACATCTAAATACATCTCTCTCCAAAAACTATTAACTACCTTTCTCATACAAGCTGTCTGGACTATAGCAATCAGTTTATAAACAATGCACACCAAGCTAATAGGCCTAAAATCATGTAGCTCCATATCCCCTTTTGGCATAGGACCAACAACAAGAAGCATACAATCTTGTTGAATTGAACATTCTAAAGGATAAACTATAAATTCATGTTCAATCTTAAAATCACCTATGACTTATAAGAACATTCAACATTTAGTGAAACACCAGCCAGACCTCACTACCAAAATTTCTGAAGTGTGAGTTCCCTAGCAGCCTTAAACCCAGGCTTTCATTATTTTATTTATATTTCGTAGAGGTCTACCCTTTGAGCACTTAGGTTCTCAACTTGAATCTTATCACAACTTTTCATACAAGTGCATTCTTTCGTTTTTGTCCACAATTTTGTAAAAATTAAAAAAAATTCCGAGAAAATGGTACAAAGTTGGCTTAGTTATTTTTGCTAGCAAATGCTTGTTAGCTTCAGGTTTTCACATGTGGTTTCAACTTTCGAGCATGAAAACCCTTAGGGGTGATAAGTGGCTAAGCCTGACCTCTAGTAACCTAGAGGTCAGTATCCGAGTTTGAAAGAATAATCGGCAAGCCTGGACATCCTATAGCGAAAACAAAACTCCGAGCATGCATGTGACTACAATATCATAAATATGTAAGAAATTAGAGCATTATGAGAGAGAAATGCTAGCTCAAAACTGTTTCCTTGAATCAGGAAAGTATAAGTGCAATTTCAGATGAGAGTTTAGGGTACAATTTGCTATTTAAAGGGAGAGGCCAGTTTACCCGATTTAGTTGCTCTAATGTATTTTTGGAACTCAGTTTCTGGATCCCTTCTGTATGACATCTTATCACGGGTTTGACCATTTGTGACCTTCAAGTATTATTTTGTGAAAGGATGAAGTTTTATCATAAAAGAGAACGTAACTAACAAAAGAAAGAGAAAGTAAATACTAAAGAAACATAAGAGATGACATCACTGACAAGAGAATGTAATTATAAAAGAATGAGAAAGTAAATACTGGAGGAAGATCAGAGATGGCATCATTGAGAACAATATGTTTTTCTAGACCCCAAGGTTGACCTTCATCATAGGCAACAACATTGCGCTGCAATACAGAACTAAATTAGTGGGGAAAAAAAAAAAGTAAAACATCAACAAGCTTAATACAACAAGAGAAGCACCTCAAATTCACTTGGAGGCCCATATTTCAAGACCACATCATGCGTTGGGAGTGGAAACTGGGGCAATCTCTGCATACAGTGAAACAATCATTAGCAAGTGCATCTTCTCACTGTAGCGCACACGGTAAAAGAGTACTTACCTCGTGGGGGTGAGCGCCCCACAAGAAGACACGCAAACGGAATTGAGGAAGCCCATAACAACCAGCAGCCATAATTCCAAGCCTTGATTGGTAATTCATACGAACTAAAGAACTTAAAGCATATCTTGCAAGGCAACCCTTAGCGAACCTCAAAATGTCAACTACATTTTCCATTAGAACGTACTTTGGCCTCAAAAAGTTCACAATTTCCATGAAAACCATGATTTGACGGTTTCTTTCATCATCTAAAGGAGAATCAACATTTCTAAAGCGATTATAGCCACTTATTCCTTGGCATGGAGGGCCACCACAAATAACATCAACTTCTCCCTGAAAAATATTGATACCAACAAAAACAATACAATACATAAACCATCATTTCTAGAACAACAATCCTGTAAATAATTACAGATGCAAGATAACTAAGTATTATAACCAACTCTTTAAGTCAACTTAAGCTACTAGCATTATAAACACAACTCATACTGATCAATCTTACCGGACGTGGCAATATTTTTGACTTAATACCCTTCCGCACAAAATCTAATATCCGGTCTTGGCATTTGCTGAAAAGGGAAAGAAATGAAGGGAAAATTCTTCAATAAGTGATGCACTGCAAAAAATAAATGACAATATCCAAGTGTAGCAAAACCTTTCAAGAACATCGGATATAGCATACCTCAGCCCCTCAATTGACTCCCATGTATCCTCACTTGGACCATATCCGACCCAGCGCACCTAAAATGTAAGTGTTTAGTAAAGGGCAACAATTAAATAAGTATCATTTGTTGCACGTCAAATATGAAATAAAACGCATCTATATTTTATGCGAGTCCTGGGGGGAGGTAAATAGGACTATCTAAAAATTCTTGAACTTCCATCGTGGAGAGTTTTCTTTGTTTGCTTGGAGTCCTTATGCTTCTTCTCTCAATTAATTCAAACCAAAGGCATGATAGTTATTTTAGCATTTCGCTCACGTTGACAGGCTATGTCGGTTCATATAATGTGTGACAGATAGATTATCAAAGTGCTGATCATGAAATTCCAGAGGCAGAACAGAAGGTGGTCGACTGGCCTGATACCTATGAAGCACGGATACTCTCAAGAAGGTGGTGTATACGTATTGGACAACCACACTCTCCGACACATGTCCAATATTCTTTTATTGTGTCCATAATTAAATAATAAAATTTTAATTTCGAACACGCGTCCAACACTTCTTTAGTAAACTCTTTGGCAATTCTTTAGACCGTGTACTAAACAATAAACATGTATTGACATATAATTAACAAAGCTTAAAAATTCAACTCATATCTTACACTATGAGAGAATATATAATTATCAAAACTAGATATGATAAAGTTATGCTCAAAATATAATAATAAAAGTAAAAAATGCATAAAAGTTTTAAACAACAAGAATTGAGAAAACGAGAGCAATCATTTGACCTATAAATGTTGGAAAAGTTAACCTAATTGGTATCAGATCAAGGTCACAGGTATAAATCCCAAGGTAGTTGCTAGGGGGAGAATGTTTGCCTAGATGAAGGTGCAACAAGTCTCCCTATGACTCGATGGAAGAGTTTAACCAACCCAACCCTTGGACACTTGTTGCTGAGCTAGTTAAAAGAAAAAAGTTGCTCCTTCATTAAATGCTAGAACTTTTCAATGCTCAGTTTACTAGTTTTTGCTCCAAATTCAATTGTAATTGACTCTAACATGCGGCAAATTGATGTGTTCTTCCAAACGTGATTCAACATATAAATCAAGTATGATCACAATTCATTCCACAAGACTACATCAATTAAGTCCAAAATAATCATTTCTCATAAATTTCAAGTCCATAAACATAAATAATCATACATGGCATATTTTGATCACTTAAAACAAAGGACTAATCCATTTGTTTAAAAGTCCTGAAGTTTATTTTTTGATATGCATACCTGGAAGTTAAGCCCTCGCTTGCCGGTTTCATTAGGGTCACCATAGCATATATCAACAAAGCTTGCAACCTCATATTCACCCCTTGGAATTTCATTCTCAGATTTTGAGTGTGCATCTTTATCAGCCCCTCTCGTTACCCTAAAATTTGGTTTTTGTGTTTCTACGATTCTAGCTCCATATTTTTTGCAAAGTTTGTCCCATTCCTTCAATAGGTCAAGGAAATCCTCTGCAGGTTCATTCCTAATCTGTAAACAGAATCATGATACACAAAATGCCTATGATTGTTGTGCCACCGCAACTTGGATGTCTTTCAGCAGAAGAGTGAGAATACCCACTTGTGTCCCCGGATGATTTAACTTCAAGCTTTCACAAGCAGATTTATCGTTGTCAACAGTCCACTTCTGCCAAAAGGCAATGAAGCAAGTTATTTGTCATTTCCCAATCTAAGGCAAGTTGTAAAATCAAAGATATGCTAGAAATCAATACTAACTAGGGATTATTTACCGTCACAAGGTCTACACCAGAAAGTTTAGCACCAAGGCACAATCCCGTTGACATCCCACCACAACCAGAATATATATCTAATAATGTGAGCTCCGATTTGTAAGGTTGAAGGCTAGATATTCTGCCAAAATTAGCCTTGGCGACATTTTTATAACATGCCTTCATGTAAGGAGAAGAGGACAAATTACTACCATCTGCTGTATTATCTGGTTCAATCAGGAGATCAGGAGAAGTATTCAAGGAGCTCTCAAAAACAGTTTCTGTATAGAATTTGACTAACTCGGAATCAGAAAAGCAATAAAAGCAATGCTAATACTGTGCGACATCCATAGGATCGCCATAAAGGAAACAAGAAGGCAATGTATGCAAAAATTCATTATACCAACGGTGAACATGACAAATGGTAGGGAGGATACGTAAGAAGCTATACTAAAATAAAAATGAAATTTTGCATGCAAAAAAGCAGTTATGGGTCTTTAGAGTGTGATTAAGACTGCAAGGACATATTAGGTATTATGTTTGTTATACGATGTCATCATGATCAAAATTAAAATGAACCTTCAAAAGAAGTAAAGCTCTCTAGACCAATTCTTACAAGTTACTTACAACCCACCTGAAAAGAAAAAACGGCTTTAATTTGATTCATTTTCAGAAACAGTTGGATCGGCTGCTTTTGTTGTGCTAACAAAGCCCATCAAGTTGATTGGATGTGGATACATTTGTGGTTTGTTGCCTCACTTTTCACTTTATTTTATTATTAATAGCAATCTAATGAAGCACTTAATCTTGGTAAGGTAACTTCAAAGGCCAGATTAGTTGATCTCAACATTAACAAGAAGTAAGGAGAATATGAAATAAAATTGATGGATTGACAAAATAGGATCCCCATAGAAAAAGCTGATATTATGTGCAAAAACTGTTCTTCGAGCAGGTGTAATTGCCATACCAAAGAAAAAAAAGTAACATTTATCTTCATTACTTAATGCAAAGAACATAATATCTTTTAGTCATTACTTACGCTATGCTAAACATTAAATGTTTAACTAACTGCAAGCAATCATATCCTTCTTCACTATCTCATTTGATTTTAATTATAATATCCAATTTTCCCTAACCTTTCCGCTGAGAGTGAGAGTGTCACTCTTCATCGTTAGTTCACCTATCAATCTCCCTCACATATGTCCAAATAGTTTCATCGATTCTTTCCCGNAACTTACACTATGCCATACTCTACAAAAGTTCATAATAATATTTTTGAAGGGTTGCTATTTCATCTTTCATTTAAGAATTACCACACATAATTTCTCCCCCGTACCCTCATCTCTTCTCTTATTCTCGCATTTAACGATCTTCTCATTCATCATTCACGTGTTTCAATGTAGAGCTTATGGTGCAATCAAAGCTAGAGCATCTCAATGTTTATGAACTTGAGAGATGAGGGTATTTCCTATCTAGAGCATCTCAAGGTTGCTATTTCCTAGCTTCTTTGTAAGAGTCTCTCTTTGAACAAATTTCTCTCATCCTAGCCATGTTATTAGATTATAGCCTTAAAGACCTTGATAAGTTTAATAATTGGGGCAAATTGCTTTCTAAACACAAGGGTAATTTGCAAACGCACTAAACATAGGACAAGAATAGACTAGGTTCTCTAACAAAACTAGGGGTATGGACCATATGCGTGCAGCTNATTAAGTCCAAAATAATCATTTCTCATAAATTTCAAGTCCATAAACATAAATAATCATACATGGCATATTTTGATCACTTAAAACAAAGGACTAATCCATTTGTTTAAAAGTCCTGAAGTTTATTTTTTGATATGCATACCTGGAAGTTAAGCCCTCGCTTGCCGGTTTCATTAGGGTCACCATAGCATATATCAACAAAGCTTGCAACCTCATATTCACCCCTTGGAATTTCATTCTCAGATTTTGAGTGTGCATCTTTATCAGCCCCTCTCGTTACCCTAAAATTTGGTTTTTGTGTTTCTACGATTCTAGCTCCATATTTTTTGCAAAGTTTGTCCCATTCCTTCAATAGGTCAAGGAAATCCTCTGCAGGTTCATTCCTAATCTGTAAACAGAATCATGATACACAAAATGCCTATGATTGTTGTGCCACCGCAACTTGGATGTCTTTCAGCAGAAGAGTGAGAATACCCACTTGTGTCCCCGGATGATTTAACTTCAAGCTTTCACAAGCAGATTTATCGTTGTCAACAGTCCACTTCTGCCAAAAGGCAATGAAGCAAGTTATTTGTCATTTCCCAATCTAAGGCAAGTTGTAAAATCAAAGATATGCTAGAAATCAATACTAACTAGGGATTATTTACCGTCACAAGGTCTACACCAGAAAGTTTAGCACCAAGGCACAATCCCGTTGACATCCCACCACAACCAGAATATATATCTAATAATGTGAGCTCCGATTTGTAAGGTTGAAGGCTAGATATTCTGCCAAAATTAGCCTTGGCGACATTTTTATAACATGCCTTCATGTAAGGAGAAGAGGACAAATTACTACCATCTGCTGTATTATCTGGTTCAATCAGGAGATCAGGAGAAGTATTCAAGGAGCTCTCAAAAACAGTTTCTGTATAGAATTTGACTAACTCGGAATCAGAAAAGCAATAAAAGCAATGCTAATACTGTGCGACATCCATAGGATCGCCATAAAGGAAACAAGAAGGCAATGTATGCAAAAATTCATTATACCAACGGTGAACATGACAAATGGTAGGGAGGATACGTAAGAAGCTATACTAAAATAAAAATGAAATTTTGCATGCAAAAAAGCAGTTATGGGTCTTTAGAGTGTGATTAAGACTGCAAGGACATATTAGGTATTATGTTTGTTATACGATGTCATCATGATCAAAATTAAAATGAACCTTCAAAAGAAGTAAAGCTCTCTAGACCAATTCTTACAAGTTACTTACAACCCACCTGAAAAGAAAAAACGGCTTTAATTTGATTCATTTTCAGAAACAGTTGGATTGGCTGCTTTTGTTGTGCTAACAAAGCCCATCAAGTTGATTGGATGTGGATACATTTGTGGTTTGTTGCCTCACTTTTCACTTTATTTTATTATTAAAAGCAATCTAATGAAGCACTTAATCTTGGTAAGGTAACTTCAAAGGCCAGATTAGTTGATCTCAACATTAACGACAAGTAAGGAGAATATTAAATAAAATTGATGGATTGACAAAATAGGATCCCCATAGAAAAAGCTGATATTATGAGCAAAAACTGTTCTTCGAGCAGGTGTAATTGCCATACCAAAGAAAAAAAAGTAACATTTATCTTCATTACTTGATGCAAAGAACATAATATCTTTTAGTCATTACTTACGCTATGCTAAACATTAAATTTTTAACTAACTGCAAGCAATCATATCCTTCTTCACTATCTCATTTGATTTTAATTATAATATCCTATTTTCCCTAACATTTCCGCTGAGAGTGAGAGTGTCACTCTTCATCGTTAGTTCACCTATCAATCTTCCTCACATATGTCCAAATAGTTTCATCGATTCTTTCCCAATTACTTTCAACTGGTACTACTCCAACCTTGGGGCAGATAACAAGTCGAGAAGAGCCTACCAGTCCATAATCAATTGCAAACTTCTGGCTGGGCCACAAACATTCTGTGGCCATTACCTAACCATCAAGCCAGCTCTAATGGGCCTAGATAACTTTCTTCAAATTTGACTTTTTCATTTAAATTTTATCGAGGCAATGGACATTGACCTACTGAACAGACTGCCTTCAAGGCCTTAATTAGGCCAAGACCTTGGGCCTAGCAGACCAAATAGCATGCCAGCCAGGGCCAAGCCAAACCATAGCCCTATAGGCCACCATCTTAGCAAGCAAACCCATGGGCCACAAACCATTTACTCCTTTCATTCCATTAGCACACATCCTTTGTAAAATTCTCATTTCGACTCATTTTTTGAACATATTTCTTAGTTGCCTAGAACTTTATCCCATAATGTGTAGAGGTGTTAATCGAGCTGAATTCGAGCCTAAATAGAGCTGAATTTACACATAAACAAGCTGACTCGTTTGATTATTTACACATAAATGAGCTTTAAAAAATGTTCAAGCTTGGCTTGATTAACAGCCCTAATAATGTGTAGTTAACTTTATAACCAGCCTATATTTTTTTATAGTTTCATTGCAAGGGAACGACTATGTATATCTAATCTCCCCAGACCCTACAATGGCAGTCTAACTGGCTGTCTTTTTTATCATTGGTGTTCATCTAGTGCATAACATATCAATTATTTCTACTTTTGAGGCAACTTGTTTTTATTTTATGAGTCACATCATTTTATTATCAACGCTTAATTTTTTTACCCAAAAAAATTAAATATAAATAATGAAATGACTCACTCAATGAAGTCTCTTGATTTTCATTTTGCAGTTTCACTAGAACATCATTTAATGAATTGTTTTTTCAACTACCGCCCCAATTCAATTTATTATAAAATCCTTTAATCCAGGGCTTCTCTCAAATTTTCTAATCTAACATTAATTCCTTTTTTTATTTTTACATATTTCTTCAACTTTCCCATCCTTCCCTAAAACCCTTGATTCCCCACTTGTTCTCCGCTAACCTGATTACAATCTATTATTTTCCTTTATCCTAACTTAACTAGTTTGCAAATATTCTTCTTGCCACCTTTAGTGCCAAATTTTCTCATGTTGCACCAAAATCAACAATTCCTACACCATGTTAAGCTTTTATATATATCTAGTAAACATTACTGCAATGTTGCTATACCAACAAGTAGTATTATTTTGTCTATCCCAATCAAAAGGGTTTGGGAAGTCCATAACAAGGCTTGATTTATGAAAAAAAATAACTTACACTATGCCATACTCTACAAAAGTTCATAATAATATTTTTGAAGGGTTGCTATTTCATCTTTCATTTAAGAATTACCACACATAATTTCTCCCCCGTACCCTCATCTCTTCTCTTATTCTCGCATTTAACGATCTTCTCATTCATCATTCACGTGTTTCAATGTAGAGCTTATGGTGCAATCAAAGCTAGAGCATCTCAATGTTTATGAACTTGAGAGATGAGGGTATTTCCNAAAAAAAAAAAAAAAAAAAAGGGGGGGGGGGGGATAATATTATCTGAAAAAATTTTGGAGTTCATAACCCAATAAAAGTAAAATAGATGAACAAATAGCACAAAGTCTGACCCATTTTTCACCCTAATACAACATTATTCACTTTCCAAAGCACCATGGTGTTAACGCGACATCTCATATGAAGGAACACCCTTTTAATAACTCGTATATCATCTCATGTTCATTTCCAAGAAATTAACTCAACAAATTTAGCTTTACCTTTGCCTCAGCAAACTCTATTAAGACATGTACAATATATTACAAGCCATATAGCATTTCTAATTCTATCAAATACTACTAAAATTAGGCATAGAATGGTAATGGCATTCTCCTACTACTTTACATTCTAGAAGGTCAAGAACGATTGGATTAAACATATATTAAAGATTTACATGCAATGGGTAAACTTTAGGATAAATATCACCAAGTTAAATTTACTTGTGATTTGTTATGTAGCTTTGTTTTAGCTTATTTGGATATAAACAAGCCTAGCGTAATGGGTGGATTATTTTGTAAATAAAATTAAACTATAATATGCAAAATTGTTCTCCTTTACAACTCTTTTTGTCCATTTTTTATCATCTCTTTGTTCTTTCTCCTTCAATAATTTGCACCAACTACTGTATTGTCGTTAGGTAATGTTGCCGCCCATAACTAGTATTGTAGTCATCATTATCTTTTCCTCCCAAATTGTTGTTAGGCTATTCTCTAAAAATAACCATTAAACATCACGCCAACCAAAAAAGATTGAACTACGACTTTCTCTAATTTTATAGTTTGCTTTCTTCATCATTCATGGTTTAAAATATTGGCCAATATCGATACAAGTCAACCAAGTCGTATCCGATTCAGCACCTTTCGAGACGATTCTGTTACACGATACGTATAAATCTTGAGTCTCACACAACTCGGCCGAGTTATATCCAAGTCAATCCCGAGTTGCCGAGTTAACGTCACTAAGTCAGCTGATATAATTCTGCAATGCCACAGTATGACCTAAATCTCTTGTCATATTCAATATTTTATTTTAAGTCATATCGCTCGATACTGTGCCGCAACGTCGCGATCGATGTGTTTCAAAATTCTCCAAATCAATGGTCAATATCGCAACCTTGAACCATGACATCACCTCATTCGTCATCATCATCCAAAAGATTAACCTTAAATGGTGAAACAGGTATATCAAAAGAAGAAGACCAACAATTGATTGCCTAAGATGGTGGATTGGGTATATATGATTGAAGAACGAGTCGAAGAAAGAAGAGAAATGTTGCAAATATTGGATATTTAATTTGCACTTTAATATCCCATTCCAATTTGACAAGAAACTAGTTAGGGAATATTATCTTGAAAGTAATAAAAAAAATTTAAGAAGAATCTAGAATGTTAGAAAAGTTTCTAGAAAGTTCTAGAAGATTCTAGAAAAATCAAGAATAACCTAGAATAGTCTAAAACAATCTAGAAAAGTCTAGCATATTTTAAAAGGTTCTAGAGAGATTTAGAATGTTCCGAAAGGACTTAAAAAGTTGGAGAAAACTTTAAAATATTAAAGATGAATTTAAATACTTGTGAAATTGTCATGTGCAAAATAAACTTGAAACGTAGAAGGATCTAGGAAAAGGAGAGATGGTAAAATATTCTAAGAAATCTCCCCTAAAAATTTCACATGTTAATATTATCTAAAATAATCTTAGGATGCCTATAAATAGGACATTTGGGAATTGAATTAAGGATACAAGGTAGTCTTCCACTTTCAAGAAGGAATAAAGAGCAAAAGAGAGAAGAAGGAAGGAAGAGCACTTCATCAAAGGAGAAAGGAAATCGTGAGAGAAAGAGGAAAAGCATCGATTACATTTCACACTATTTTGGGTAACAAGCAACACTCAAGAAACATATCATTTGGACTTGAGGTGAGTGGTTTAGCATGCTACGTATTTTTTCCGTATCCCTAAACATTTTAAAAAAATGATACATAATGTTTGTTCATTACTACCTTTACAAAATATTTTACTAAGTGTCTAAATACTTGTAACATACGATTCTCCTTACCTTGATGAATTCTTTTGTGAAATATTGTGACTCAATCACTTGTTTATATGGTGAGACTTTGTGATAGTGAATAGGACCATGATTGAAAGTTTAGAAAAATTATTCCTTTGTGTGTGAATGACCCTAGCCTCTAGGGAATAAATTCGGGGGAGGCTGAGGTGACCCTAATGCTCAATGGTTGAAGGAACAATTCTTGGTGCATCCTGGTGACCTTCACCGAATCGTCTTAAGGAACAATTCCCGAGCGACAACACGTGGTGACCTTAAGTATGATGTTGAATCCAACCCTGAGATATATTTTGGCATTTGGTACTAAAAGTCCTGGAAAACTATTCCTCCATGTGCGGGTGACCCTGACTACTAGGGAATAGACCCGAGAAAAGCTGAGGTGACCCTAATGCTCAACGATTGAAAGGACAGTTCTTGGTGCATCCTGGTGACCTTCACTGGATCGTCTTAAGGAACAGTTCCTGGATGGCAACCCGTGGTAACCCTAAGTACGATGTTGGATTCACCGTTGAAATCTTCTAGCATTTTGTATGGTTCCCAGATATCGTATATCATCACTATGAGATGATGATATAATTTGTTATTATCACAATGTTTTTTTTACTGACTTTGTTTATGATTATCTATCATATGCTATACGTATTTTCTTGTATTTGGTATTTGGTTCCCATCAATTATTGGATATCGTACAGTCTCCACCATTATGATATGATTCACCGTTGTGATATGATTTCTTATTGGAATCCGATTGTGTTATTCTTGAGAAATTGGTTATTTTGATGAAGTTACTTTTTCAAATCTTTGATTTACATGTCGCATGTCAAATATGTTTTTCAGTCACTTTGAATATGCATGCCTTTCCATTCACTAGACTCTGCAACTCATGTTTTCAAAATAATATTTTTTCTAGGTAAACGATTAGAGTGTTAATAACGGACTCAAGAAATTGATTGGGGACTAACAGTGTTATGACCTCCGTAGCATAAATCGTATAGCCCTCTTTACTTGTTTGGATAATTGGGGCAAACAAGTATGTTGACTTTGATATATTGACATGAGATCAATTTAGTGTTAATGTTATTTTCTACTCCTATATTATTAGTTTATTATTAGGCTTACGTATTTCATAGGTTATGGATCTATGATTCACGGCTAGTCATGCCCTTGGAGTTGGGGTGTGACATGCACTATGCCCAAACATTGTATAGTTAATTTGCACTATACGCACCGAAACGGAATGCAACTTGGCTTAGAGAGAATGTAATACAAGACCACATAGTAGTTAAGTGACCATATGTTTTTTGATTAGTTCCCTTCCAAGAGCAAATACATGTTGGACTAGCATGTAGAGAAGAACTACTAGATATCTGTTGTTGACTGATAGGGTTCAAATAATAGGTTGGGAGGTATGAGGGGCATCATTCCCCATGATATAGCGCACATATATTAGGGATTTCCAATGTATGTCTAGCATAAGTTTTGCCAAAGTTTAATATATTTCTCCTATTAGGTTAGGTTTAAGTGATTGACAACGATTTGGGGTTTTCAACTAGTGCCAATAAATAAGTTGTAACCATATTGGGATTCTCATTTTCCAAGACAGTCGTTTTTGTGGTTGTACATAGAAGTTCTAGTCAACCACATAAATCTCACATTACTATTCTTGATTGTTTTTCTTTCATTTTTCACTGTATTGCACGTTCGCCCAAACTTATTAGGCTATGTATCATTAGACTCTCTTATCTCTGAACAAATGGTATCTGAGTCAATAGCTAATGGCCCTAATTAAATTTGCCAAGCAGTATAGTGTGTCAATAATGGTGATGGCTCTTAAAAAAGAACAAGATGATCTCTTGGACTTGAAGTCGTGGTAGTGTTTAGTGAGTTACTAGGCTAGTCTTTACCCAATAATGATGCAGTGTCCCAAAAAAATAGCCCAAGCCATTGGGCAGTAAAATAGTTAAAATAATCTTGGTTCTTGGAAAAGTATGGTTTGATGAAGAGTGATTTAAAAATGCTACTTATAAAGTGTAGTGGATAATACTCAAGGAGGAGCTAATCACACATGAGGGAAACATTGTTGGATATTATTTATGTGAGAATCCTACATAAGGACAAAAAAAAAGGTGGAAGGGTTCTAGTATAATATACATGCACTTACTATAAGCTTCTAATATGAGGCCTTGCATCACATTATCACTGACCTTCGCTATCTCCCAACAAGAAAGAAAAAGAACGAGTCAAAGAAAGGACAAGGGCTACTGACTTTTTCCCCACCCTCTTTCTACTCCATTTCGAGAGTCGATTCTGCATCTCTCTCTCAGCCTTCTTATTCTCCTCTACCTCTCCTTTGTGTGAAATTGTGAATGAAAAAAGAGGGTATCATCAAGAGTTTAACCCTCGGCAACAAACTAGGTTGGGACTACTCAGGCCATCAATCAATGGCCCATGGCAAGCCATTGAATAGTTAACGGGGCAAGCCAAGCTAGCATGCCCAAAAATTCTATTTGTCAATCGAAACAGGCCTACTAAGCCTTTAGAGGAATGCCCATCAAGCTAGCCTAGTTTTTCAAATTCAATATATTTTTAACCTTTTGCAATTAGTTAGGCTAAGAGGTTGAGCCATGAGCCTACCCAATGGGCCATCTTTAATGACCTTAATTGATCCTAATGGGCCAAAAACAATGCCCCGTTGGCTTATCTATCGGGTTATCGTACCAAAAGGTGGCAATCCAAGTAAGGTCATAGCCAAGTGGGCAAAAAGCCCAGCCTTTGATCTAGGGTCATTTCCCAATGCTGAAAGTTGGTGGAGGAGGTTGCCAATGGTGGCTCTTAAGAAAAAATGCCACCAATTGTCTCTAATTTGCAATCATACATGTCCCTCATAATCAATTATACCCAAAGTCATTAAAACGTGTATTGGAAGGCGTATTGTTTTCCAAAAAAGTTGTATCATAAGATGTGTACGATATTATAAGAGATATTAAAAATGCATATACCTAGAAAAAATGTCAGAATAACTTTTCATTGCACCATAAATTTTGCACATAAAATAATTTAAAAAGACTACAAGGACTAAAATAAAAAATTAACAATCTAAGTATTCAAGTTTCTAACATAATTCATCAATATTAAAATTTAGAAAGTTCTAAATCTAACATCTAAACAATTAAATTATTTGATCCAGCGATGGAACAAATAACAAAAGATATCTATTTTTTAAAGCCCTAGATTGCATTACCTAGTGTTTACACAANATTCCAATTTGACAAGAAACTAGTTAGGGAATATTATCTTGAAAGTAATAAAAAAAAATTAAGAAGAATCTAGAATGTTAGAAAAGTTTCTAGAAAGTTCTAGAATGTTAAAAAAAAAATTTGACCTATTTTGTCTTATATCAAATGACTCGTATGTATCGTTTGTATTGATTGTATCATATCATATATCAAATGATACAGNAAAAAAAAAAAAAAAATTTGACCTATTTTGTCTTATATCAAATGACTCGTATGTATCGTCTATATTGATTGTATCATATCATATATCACATGATACGGTACAAAATTAATACACTTAACTGATATGTATTGATTGTATTAATTGATATGATTGTATCATATCAATTACGTTTCATTTTTTTGATATATCAACACATATCGTACAATATTTATCACGTATCGTACGATATTAACAACTATAATTGCACCAAAAATCTAAACAATGGGTAATGATTAGACCATTAAACACACATTTAAAACTTTGTGGACCAAATTAGTGCAATTGGTAGTTGAGGACCACCGTGTAAATGACTACATACTTTGACAACTACTAGCTTGTAACTGTAACATGAAACAGTTGGTTATGAATTCTCACAAAAGCTCAAGTGGTTGGACAACTACACCTAACGATGTATATCAAGATCTTAACGATCTTTTTCATGTGAAATCCCCTTTTGTAATGGCTGAACAAAAGAATAGAAAACATTTAGACAAACTTAAGTCAAACATAAGGAATCTAATCTCAATGCTAGAGCTTTTATTGTTCCAAAAGTTTCAGTATCAGAAACTGCATATAAATGTATTGACATTAATTTCTCAATTGCATTTATTTTCAAGTTATGGAGATGACCAAAAGAGTTTTAACATGTAACACATGTCCAAAGTATCAAAGATGTACATGTCCCATAAACAAACATATCGCTTTCTCAAATGCGTTATTGTTGTGCAAGCAAAATAAACAAGAGTTACTCATGGGCATGCATAAGAGTAATGGAAGCACAACTTGCCTTTACATAAGCAAAATCACCAAGATTAAAGACACACTTTTCAATTTCAGCGTTAGAATAATGGCATTTTACATTCAAAACCAACTCATCATCATCATTGTCACCATCATCACTGCATAAAACATTTGCCATATTCAGCTCCAAATAAAACAAAGTCACATGTGCATTCGTACTTCAAAGGAACAAATATATTAAGAAAATATTAAAAAAAACAAAAACAAATCCTAATAAATGATTACTAACTTAAATCTTGAAGTGTGTCCCTTTTTTAGCATGCCCTACAAAACCAAGCAAAAAAAACAAAATATAAATTATTAATGCAAAAGTAAATGTAAACAGGATTTAGGAGTCCTAACAATATCAATCATTGCAATATAATTCATTCGAATAAGTACTGAAATTGATCAACGACCCTAACAATGTCAGCCAATAATCAACAACCAATCTAGAATATATATCCACAAAATTCCAAGGCAGCAGATTACTACAATCAATATGAAAGGCTTTTTAGATGATAAAGTAATATCAAGACATTTCTAAAGAAAGTTTGGCAAGAGCAACCCAACCAATGAGGCAAAAGCATTGTAATAAAATCACCATCATCAACAACATCCATCACCATAGTAGAGGTTAAATACTTGGCTTGTTTAGAAACCTTTCTCCAAGAGCCACAGTGAGGCTTCAAGTAGAAGCCATTACATTGCCTATCGGGTTGAATTGCAGCACCTTTATGCGCACTTCATATATTTCTTTAATTTAAAGAGCAGGACAAGTGATTCCACGGCTATTTTTATCCCTTTAACTTTCTTTGAGTCTGATTTTTCTTTTTGCCTTTTGTGGCGTTTAGAGTCTTTGTCATCTCGTGGACTTTTCCATTTTTAGTTACAATACCATCGTGTTTCCTATCAAAAAATATGAGGAACACCGNTAACTTTCTTTGAGTCTGATTTTTCTTTTTGCCTTTTGTGGCGTTTAGAGTCTTTGTTATCTCGTGGACTTTTCCATTTTTAGTTACAATACCATCGTGTTTCCTATCTAAAAATATGAGGAACACCGTAAATATATTGAAAGAAGACTTCATTCACACTAATTACATAGAATCCGTTTAGGGTTTACAACTCAAAACAACAAAATTCAAATTCCAAGACAAAACTTAATAGCAAGCAATACATAATAATCAAGACATGCATGTATAAAAAACCTTTCATTACATGCAACAAAGCACATAATGAAGAAACGTATGCAATGTNATATTGAAAGAAGACTTCATTCACACTAATTACATAGAATCCGTTTAGGGTTTACAACTCAAAACAACAAAATTCAAATTCCAAGACAAAACTTAATAGCAAGCAATACATAATAATCAAGACATGCATGTATAAAAAACCATTCATTACATGCAACAAAGCACATAATGAAGAAACGTATGCAATGCAAAACTTGAAGATACACCACAACATGAACAACACAAAATGTACCTTATTTTCGTACCTCCAAGGCCATCTTTGTCGAGCCTCATCCTCGGGCACGGGATCTCCAATGAAGAAAGACACAATGCCGGACCCTTTTCCCTTGTTCTTCCAAGATTCGGGTATCTTTTGCTTCTTTGCTGGTGGTTCTTGACCATTTACGAGTAGTCTTGGTGATCGTCTGCATGAGCTTTGAGTTTGACTCGACGAAATTAGAGTGTGATTTGAAGATAAATCTTGGGAAGCTGAGGTTTTAGGGCTCCTATTTTGGGACAATGGCGACGGAGATGGCGACAATGGGAGCTTAGATAGTCTAGGGGAGACCTTTCGGTGGTTCTCCGCCGTCATTGTCGACGTCCGAGCTCTGAGGAACCCTAATTGGGAATGAGTTTTGGAGTGGATTGACTAAAGATTGGTATTGGTAAGGAGGCGGCCTTTTTCGGTAAATTCACTGACCATTTTAGGAGGGAATTTTAGGCGGGAGTGAGCCAAAACGGAAAGGCAATAAATAATTGGAGGTTTTTGCACCTCCAACAAATACTTTAAATTCTCAACTTAAACTTCAAAAATTTTAAAACTTTTAAAAATGGGGCCCCAATTCATATAATAAAATATTCAAAAATATTATTGGAATTTAAAATATTTACATGATTTATTAATTTAATTAATTATAACTATTGAATTGATAATAGATCACGATAAATATTGGAACCTACATATAAACCAATGACAGTGATTAATTAAGTTAATATTATAAGTAGGGATGTCTATGAGTTTGGTCAGGCTTTAGGTAGGCGTAAGTTATCTATAGCCCATCCCATCACTCATAAATTTGTTAAGCATTATGTTTAACTAAAATAGGGAAATATTATTTGAATTTAAAATATTAACTTAATTAATTATAATTATTGAATAGATAATAAATTTTAATAAATATTAAGGCCTAAGTTAAATCAATGACAGTTATTATGTCAGCATAATAAGTAGGGGTGTTTTAGGAAGGCCTGGGCTTCAAATAATGGTAGACTACTCGCAGCCCAACTTGTCTCGTTAGGTGGACCTTTTTTATGACGTAATTTTTTCCTCCGTTTTTAAATACCTGTCGTTTAAAGTTTTTACACAGGAATTAATGAATCTATTAAATAACTCTAATATGAGTACAAAATAATTGCACAAAATTAAAATACTCTTATTCAATAACTCTAATATGAGTACAAAATAATTGCACAAGATTAAAATACTCTTATTCAATATGTATTGAGAAGGAAATTAATATGAAAGACACTTAGTCTCCACCAAATCTAATGCATTGAAAAATTAAGGATAAATTTGGAAGAAAAAATATTAATTAAGTTTTGGTTTCATTAAACGACAAATATTTAGGAACGGATAAAGTATTACTATTTTTTTTGGTAAAGTTAGAACTAAAAATGAAGAAGTTACAATTGGTCAGGGGAAGTCTATGATCGATCATGGACTTCCCTAAGCAATTGCAATTTTTTATATTTGAGTTGTAATTTGACTTTTAAAAAATTATAATTTACACATCAAAAAAATTGTAACTTACACATCAAAAAAGTTGTAACTTAACCTGAAAATTTTGTAACCGGTGGTACGGTACCACCTTCGATACCGTAGACTTTATTTAAAACTTTTTTTTATATATATACAATTTTATTTAAAAATTTACAATTTAAAATTTTTGTAAATTATATTTTTAAATTAAAAGTAAATTAAAATAGACAAAAAGTAAATAATGAATAACTCTATTCAAATAAAGTAGAGTCATATATTTTCAGCAAATTTTTAAAGTTTCAATTGTCAACTCTTTTTCAAATAATTGGGTGGAAGGAAGGGTGGGCTCTTTGGAGGATTTTGAGTCTAGGAATGAGGTTGGGGCAAATCCAAGTATATTAGGCTCAGACGGATTAATTATCATATTTATCAGGCTTTGGCCCTATCTTTTGGGGCTAGATAACAAAACTCATTAGTCAATTCGACCCATAGNAGTGAATGCTCTCACCAACCGGGTTAAAAAATCTCGTCCTCACAATGGGCAAGTAATGCTGATATTTACAGCACAGTATCCTCAAGGTGCCCGCTAAGACCCTCTTACACTTGCGTCAACCCATAAGATACCAATGACTGTTAACCGCGAGCCACATGTTTCAACATTAATTAGACATTTGTGGCGTTCCCCCCAAATATAGCCTGGACATGACTCCGAAAAGGTGCAACAGTTGAGGGAAAAGGGGACTCCCAAGGTTAATGATCGTGATACCCCAAGCGTACTCTTACCCGAGGACTTCTCTTCCCTCCCTAAGCCCTTCCTCAAGAGTTCGAGATGCTTAATAGAGAAAACTCACATAATTTTAGTGATTTAACCACTAATTCACATTTCTCATTATCTCATATGTTGATTTGGACGAATAATCCAAGTTACCTTAAGAGTCCCTCTAGGTTCCAGTCAAGCACATTCTATTGGGTAGGAAGTCATACACTGGAAGACTTATTCAAGTAAATTAAACCTTCGAAACTCTGCATTAGGCTGAGATTGACAATTATGTTCGTCCGCCTCTGTTGTTTAGTCTCTCTTGGAGTGTCATATTGCCATATTCTTAGGTGAGGATCTCTCCTCTTATTCCAATGGATTGTGGGTTAGTCGAGCAACGGTGTTTAACAATTTATCGAGCTTTATTTTTATGTTAACTAATAATTGTTATCACTTATTCTGTTACGATATAAAGGTTGAATTTTCACAATCCGTCGTAGAAATTAACGGGGCTTGCATTATATTTGATGGAGCTTCATGGGAAAAGAAAAAAATAGTCTGGGGCGCTTCATGGGTTTTGGCTGGCTGATTAGTTGCATACCAATGATCATAAACGGCTCTAATAAAAATTGAATAAATTTTAACGAGATGACCTCTCTGATTCGGGTCGGTTTCTACATGTGATACTAA
>CAUOFW020006002.1:254101-290725 GCA_963454935.2 Ilex paraguariensis | reverse complement strand
TGCTCATCATTCTTGTTGCCCTAACAAGACTTAGATGGCATACATTATCATCAATAAAGAATCAGAAGACTAGTGAAGGGTGTTGGGAAAAAGAGAAAAAAGGGGGGGGGTATTTTATTTAACTAAAATAAACATAAGTAATGACTTGAATTGATCCTTCCATTTGCTATACAACCTGCAAATTGTGCTCCATGCAATTTCCGTAATTGCGCTTTTTTCCTCTTCCCATGATCCACATTCAACAGAATCCTTTTTGTTCATGTCAATATCGTCATCCAACTTTTGATGTAGTGTCTATTCATCTAGTAAATAACGGTACTTAAATTGCACATGGAATAACTAACCCGAAAAATGTGCTCCTACTTTTTCCATTCACACAAGCACACACCCACACACACACACACACACTTCCTCCCCCCTCCAAAAAAAAAGAAAAAAGAAAAACGGTTAGTTATAAAATTCAAATTTCAAATCGCCGCTCCAACGGTCATATTGGGGAAGGGTTTCAGTTCATCCGCCTGCCTTCATGCACAAACATGTATATATATCCCCTACTGCTTACCGCCGTCTCCATCAAGAACACATCTCTCTCTATTTCTCTGCAAGAGCAAATCACATCTTATTGATTCTCTTTCACTACGAACACATCCTTCAATACACCAAAGACCTTATTTCCATCTTCCATCGATTAATAACCAGATCTGTTAGTTCCTTAGCAATGGATTTCCACAGCCTGACCAGGAAAGAACTCCAAACTCTTTGCAAGAAGAACAAAATCCCGGCAAACATGACCAACGTCGCTATGGTCGACGCTCTCAAGGCTCTTGAGATCGTAAGTTTTTTTTCGACCCTTATTATCTCCCATTACCACTTTTTCTATTTTTCTACACTTTTTTATTTCCAGTTAATCTTATAAAAACTCGCTATCTGTTCTTTAGTATTCTCTATATATGTTGACTTCGTGTGTGTGTGTGTGTGTGTTCCATTTGATTGTAGGTTGAAGGGATTGAAGAATTCTTGAAGCCTTTAGCATCTGAAACCGAACAATCTTCTATTGAATCACCTGAGAAAACGGTGATAACTACACCGGCTGTTCCTCGCACTGGTTGTAGAACATCTACTCGGCGAAAACAAATCAAAGAAGTGTCTGAAACTTTGCAGACTCTGACTGCGACGACATGTCGGAGAACAACAAGAAGGATTGCCAGAGAGGTGGAGGAAGCAAAGAATGATGTTGCACAAACTCCGGCGGCACCTACCACCCGGAGGACTCCGGCAGCTTCAGATATTCAAAAAATGAAGATCCAATTGAAGGACAACGAAGGAGACGATAACATTAGGGATCAAATAGATCGAGAAAAGAGAGTTGTTTCGGAAACTCCTGCAGAGGCGCCAAACAGTCGGAGAAGGGGGTTGCCGTCGTCGGTTCGCCGGAACGTGGAGACCCAATCTAGGAATGGGAAAAATGAGGATTTGAAGGAAGGCGTGGTGCACAGAGTGTACAGTACAAGGCGATCGGTGAGGTTGTCTGAAAAGAATTTGTCGGAGTCCAATCTGAAGGAGAAAGAAAGAGTTGAACCAATTAAAATCGATTCATTTTCCAGTGAAACACCTAAAGATTCGGAGGTAAAGTTGGAAGAGGGTCCGGATGATTTGGGTGAAGTTTTAGACGAATTGGCTGAATCTGGTATGCATTTGCTTATCCTTCGGTGATGGATATATTTACATTTGCCTTTTAATGTTTAAGCAGTTTTCTGACAGTGATTTTCATGCAGCTGCTGATATGCAGACAATATTGGAAGATGGATCGGAGAGAAGCGATGATTTAGTTGTTTCAGCTCAAAAATCAAATGAAGTGACAGCCAATGCAACAGATTTGAAAGATGATGTTCAAGAAAAGAAGAGTGATCACTATGAAGAAGGCGATCGCAGTGCAAATTCAGAAGAGATTTCAAGGGGGCTTGATGAATCACGTGTTGCCTTGGTTGAAGATGAACATGCCAAGGGGTTGATGGTGGATAAGGAAGGAAGTGATGATTTAGTTGATTCAGCTCAAAAATCAAAAGAAGTGACAACCAATGCAACAGATTTGAAAGAATATGTTCAGGAAAAGAAGAGTGATCACTCTGAAGGCAATTGCAGTGCAAATTCAGAAGAGGTTTCAAGGGGGCTTGATGAATCAAACGTTGCCTTGGTCGAAGATGAACATGCAAAGGGATTGACAGTGGATAAAGAAGGAAATGAAGAAGGTGCGGTTGATGTTGGTAACAAGGGTAAGAATTTATACNGGGGGCTTGATGAATCAAACGTTGCCTTGGTCGAAGATGAACATGCAAAGGGATTGACAGTGGATAAAGAAGGAAATGAAGAAGGTGCGGTTGATGATCTTGTTCAGTATTAAGATCCGTGCCTCAATTATTTGACATTTTTTACGTTTGGTTAACTTGCAGGTGATGATGATTTAGAGAAAAAATCAGAGGTAGGAAGTGAGAAATTTGATGAATTAGACATTCATTCAAGCAACAACTTTGGCAAGGCATTAGATATGGAAAATGAAGCCATAGAAAACATTGGTGAGTTTTTCTTTATTTATATTATTCTACTTGCTATCACTAGCTGATTGCTTGAGTCCGTTTCAATCAGTTTCTCTCTGGACTTTCTATATATAATGATGGTTGGCTTGTAGGGACTGAATCTATGTTTGGTTCTGCCACAAATGAGAATGGTGAAGAATTGAATGATAATAAAGATATGGGATTGGAAGATTTATATGATGTACCTGTGAAAATTGAAGTCCGCGAAAGCAAAGGTAGGTTAATTCATCTTTCCTCTCATGCTTATTATGGACCACCATATCATTGGAATGTATTGATTTTTTGTGAGCGTGACAGTAATGCCTTATAGGATCTGATGATTTTGCAGTTGATATATCTACCTCTGATACAGAGAATTCAAATGAGAATGGGGCAGAATTGAGTGATGACAGAGATATGAAAGATTTATATAATGTAGAGGTGAAAGTTGATTTTCTAATACACAAGGGTAGGTTCTATCTGTTTTGCTTCTACTCATTATCAACCACTTGACTATATAAACCTTTTCTTACCTTTTTGGAACATGATAGTAATTGCCTTATAGGATTTAATGAATTTGCAGTTGATGTGTTGCCTTCCTATACTGAGCTCTCAAAATTGGAGATTGGAGAAGAGTGTAATGTTGTATCAGAAGAACCGGCTACTGTCCCATACTCTGAGAATGTTTGCGGTAATGTTCTGGACCTTGTTGCTCCGCAATGGTCAATGGCCCAAGATGACAATGATTCTTTGCCTAAAGAACAAGCTAGTCCTTTTTTTAAGCAAGACCAGATTCCATCAAGCTTGGCAGAGCCAGACCATGTTGCCCATCTGACTCATTTGACACCAACCAATAAGTCTTCAATCAATACCCCATTGAAGAAATCTTCAAGCAATACTCCATCGACCATTAGAAGGATGTCCCTTGTTTCAGATGACAAGGAGAACATTGACAACAGTGGCAGAAAATTGGTGCTTACAATGGAGAAGGAGAAGAAAAACAAAATAGACTGTGTCGAGGATAACAAGCTGAAGTCATTGAATGATATGAGCTTGAGGCAGTTGGAAAAAATGTTGAAAGAGAAGTTGCAGATTACAAATACTAATACTATGAACAAAATTGAGGAGAACACCAAGGACATTACTAAGGTGAGGCTGCCTTCCTCCCACACCCGCCCCCTCTTTCTCCCCCCCTTTCTTTCTTTATTTTTTTACCTCCTATGTTTCTCTTTTTCACAACTTTAAATTGTGATTGTTAGTTGAAAATTTTAAATTGGGATTCTTTTCAAGTATGCTGACATTGTTGGTTGCTTCCTGATGAGCAGATGGCAAAGTCCAGACCAGCCTTGCAAGCACTGTCAGAGAACCATCCAGGCGAACTTGGAAAGAAAAACTGAAGGCATCTTAACCAGAGGCAATAACAGTTCCAAAAATTTATGTGTTGGTTGTTTTAGTGTAAACCTTCTTGGTTTTCTCCTTTTGATATTTTTGTTCCCTCTCAACTATAGCAGAACTTGGATGTTCTTTTCTTTTCTGTAATAACTCTGCCATAGTTTGACCAATGGTAGCTTATTAATTTATACATGCTCTTCAGTAATCTGAAATCTTGTGTTTCTTGAATCATATAGACCGCTCAAATTGTGACTACGTATTTAGCCAACCAAAACAGTAAGAAAGAGAGCATTAACATACCTATGACTACGTAGAGTGCTTGAATTATCGAATTGATTGGCAAATATGCAACTAGATCAATGCTGAAACCATTTCCTTCAATTTTCTCAATCNGAGCATTAACATACCTATGACTACGTAGAGTGCTTGAATTATCGAATTGATTGGCAACTATGCAACTAGATCAATGCTGAAACCATTTCCTTCAATTTTCTCAATCCAGGCAGGCAGGGGCAGGTAAACCAAAATCATTTCCCACTTTTAATATGATTATGCAATCTGCATCCAAGTAAAATTTATTATTGTTTTTTCGAGGGACGTTTTTATTTAACACGTCATTATAGTGCAAGATGATCTAATGGAGACGTTGAGAAATGTAAAAGTGGCATGACTGGACTGAACTGTTTCTTGCAATGTCGTTGGACTTGGATCCCCTTCAATATATATATTCCCTTTCGTTACTGTGTACACTGACACTCTACCGTGGTGATAGAAGACCCACTTAAATATGTATATTCGTGGAAGTTGTGGAAGACAAACCACTAAAATACAGTTGGAGATATGACTGGTATATGAAGGATTCGGTAACTTTGGCCCTGGTTTTGTTTAAACACTAAAAATCTTCATTATGCATGTAGCCAACCAAAAAAATAAAATGAGGAAGGAGAGCATTAAAAAATCGGTTGTTATTTTGTGAGTAAAAATTGCTCTTTATCTGTGGCTNTGTAGCCAACCAAAAAAATAAAATGAGGAAGGAGAGCATTAAAAAATCGGTTGTTATCTTGTGAGTAAAAATTGCTCATTATCTGTGGCTACNAATAAAATGAGGAAGGAGAGCATTAAAAAATCGGTTGTTATTTTGTGAGTAAAAATTGCTCTTTATCTGTGGCTACCTAGATGGCTTGAATTATCAAAATGATAGGCAACAATGCAACTAAATCAATGTTGAAAACATTTTCTTTATTTTTCTCCAACCATGACAAAAAAAATTTATTCAAATTTGAGTAAAAAATTTAATTTAATTCAAAATACTCCAATGAACAAAGTTGAAGTCATGATTGAGATACATTCAAAAGGATAAAATACAATTGTTGGACTTGGATCTTTAAAAAAGATGAAATTTAACCATTGAATATTTGAGTAAAAACTTGAATTTGCCTTGATTTGAATAAAAATTTAAATCTCCCTTCACTTTGTGTAAGTCTTAGTCAAGGATTGAAATTTTTTCAGTCCGTTTTTACTCAAATTACACGAGTCAAGATTCTAATCTGCAGCCAAATGATGTTTTTCCCATATATTGGAGTTCTGCCAAACAATGTCAATGCTACGGCATTCAGCATACATGTATTTGTATACTTGCAAAAGGAAATATATAAGCCNTTTACTCAAATTACACGAGTCAAGATTCTAATCTGCAGCCAAATGATGTTTTTCCCAAATATTGGAGTTCTGCCAAACAATGTCAATGCTACGGCATTCAGCATACATGTATTTGTATGCTTGCAAAAGGAAATATATAAGCCGAGAGAAAGCCCCCCAAAATTTTGTATATGAGGAACCAAAGTGTTACTCTGTTTAACAATTTATCCGTATAAAGAAGATAATACTACTTACATAGATTTACACTCGAAGAAAGAAATATTTTAACTCTATCCTCTGCCAAGATGTCACCTGGAACTGCCATTACAGATGAGTAGAGTCCAAGGAAGTGGTGTTAAAATTTTGGCCCTCAACAGCTTTTAGCTCAAGCTTCAGAGGTTTTGCTGATGATGACAGAGGCATAATTAGCTATTGTCGATTCTGGGGATTGTCGAAGGCGCCCAATCACAGGGAATAGCTCTGATGAGCGGATGAATTGTTTGCAGGGTGGATGTGCACACATCTTGGCCAATGAAAAAAGAGCAATCTTTAAAGGTGATTCATTTATGGCATCTTTCCGAGGTGGATTTAAAGCAACTATGGAACAATCTGCTACCAACTTCAGCAAAGCCTGAAATGTATATATATGATTTGTTGTTAAACATAACTGTATAAGTAACAAAATCTATCAAGATCGCACTCAAATTTTGCTTTAAAAATCTTTTACAATTAGACCTAAAGCATAACTTTGACTTCCGGCCAAAGCTAATTCATAGTGCATTATGAATTTTTTTTTGCATAATTTTTTGTCATTCCACACACATTGCATGTTACATGCCGAATGATGTCTTAGAATCAATAGGCAATAGCTTTAAAAAACCACAATTACTATGGTGTCAAGAAGCAAATAAATATGAGATACTCAACTTCACAACAGAAATTAGTAGACATCTGTGGAAGAGAACAGACTGTTTTCTTCAGAATCTTCTTGTCCGCTTTCTCTTTCAGATTGTGGTAAGGGGACCCAAAAAACATTTACAAGGCCAAAATTTTTAGACTAACTATTCCCCCTCTCCCCCAACAAAAAACATGAAAAAAGGAGTAGCTTATTTTTGGAGAAGCATGGAACTTAGATAACCTTAGTTAGAGCAAACGCAAACCTTTTGAAAATAAAAACTAGCAGAGGTAGCATTACTTCAGTATATTATGATATGGGCATGCAACAAACCTGCATTGCTCCTTTTGAAACAATATCTTCACACAGCTTGCTGGAATTCCGAACAAGATTACTCAGTGCACCTGCAGCATTTGCTTTGGTTTTGTCTTCTTCAGCTGAAAGCAGCAAATTCGCAAGTTGAGGAATGGATCTTCTTAGCTCCTCGTACAAAAAGTCATTGTGATAGGCAGCATTGCCAATCTAGAGAGGGAACATGGATCAGTCACTTATACTAAGAAATTTTTAATAAAGTTCTGTGGCAATAAATTCATAAGTGAATGTAACTTCACAAGGCATAGGAAATTTTTTTACAGCAAAACATGCAAATTTCCGGGTACGCTTGTCAGAATCAGCACATCGATCAATAAGGAGACTTATGATTTGATGCTTTGCCTGCAATACAGAATCCAAAGATAAGCAAACAACAAAGTGGCTCAAGACATCTGAACTTTGCAAATAATTTATAGTTGTTAAATTCAACATGGAACAAACATTGATCAGAAGGTGAAAATAATTCCTACACAATCAAGGAAGTTTCAGATTATGATGTAGAATGCTGTCAAGCAAAGTAATGTGTGGAATACTTACCAATAAGTTATAGAAGTAGGAGCTATGTCTGCACATGTTGCCTAAAGCACTGCAAGCCTTTGCACGTACATTTGGATCTTCATGGATAAGAAAATTCTTCAAGAACCCCAAGATATCTGCCCCATTTATGTATTCATAAAATTCCTGTATACAAAACACTAGAGTTGGAAACAATACTTGGACATAAATAGCATAAGGGCCCTCTTGATATGGATGATTCATTACCCAGTGTGAATTTGTCCTTCAAGAACCATGGTGTTTGACCAAAAAGTGAATTGGAATTAGTTGAGAAAAAGCGCTTCATCAATGAAACATAATTATATCTAGAACCGTGGACTGAGTGACTCAGTGACAAATTAAATTCAAAAAATCAAACAGAATGAGTTGAGAAGGTTTTTGACCGAGCCCTTGTTTGAGTGGAGCATTTTCCTTCTGGCTGCAACTAGATCTCACCCGACCCAACAAAAAAAACAAAATCAAACGAACACTTTTGATGAAAAGATTATATACAGCACAATTCTGATAATGATGTTATATTAAAGGAGAAGCATTCCATTTATACCACGTTGTGCCATGGAGCATTTTCCTTCTGGCTGCAACTAGATCTCACCCGACCCAACAAAATAAACAAAATAAAACGAACACTTTTGATGAAAAGATTATATACAGCACAATTCTGATAATGATGTTATATTAAAGGAGAAGCATTCCATTTATACCACGTTGTGCCATGGAGCATTTTCCTTCTGGCTGCAACTAGATCTCACCCGACCCAACAAAATAAACAAAATAAAACGAACACTTTTGATGAAAAGATTATATACAGCACAATTCTGATAATGATGTTATATTAAAGGAGAAGCATTCCATTTATACCACGTTGTGCCATGGAGCATTTTCCTTCTGGCTGCAACTAGATCTCACCCGACCCAACAAAATAAACAAAATAAAACGAACACTTTTGATGAAAAGATTATATACAGCACAATTCTGATAATGATGTTATATTAAAGGAGAAGCATTCCATTTATACCACGTTGTGCCAAACTGTGGTTAAACTAACTCACCAGGCCAACCGTAAATAGTAAGATTAGGACCTGACCTTATCCATTCGGGCTAGATCTGACACTATCATCAGAACATCCAGCGTGACCTCCCTTGGGCAAGAACTATCAAGGAACCTTCTCACTCTGTTTGGATCCAGCAAGCGGTTACCTAGAAGTTGAACTGCAATAGGTCGATGCCCTGCCATTTTAGCAAGAAATGCAACGGGCCTTGCAACATCTTTGAGGTCCATATGTTCTAAGCACCGAAGAATAATGCCAGGTACTCCTACCTGTAATTTCAGAAGCAAATGCATAAGAACCAGAAAAGGGGTGTTGTCACATGAAGTTGACATTAAGGTGCCGCATCTAATCATATTTTGTTCGGGTTAACACAACTGGACACGGTCAAAGTTGCTAGCATGCACTTTTGTATTCTCATTCTGGCCAAATGAAGTATTAAACTAAACATATGAAAAGTCGGAAACCTTCCATTCGATAGTTAAAAGAACAGATGACAAAATGCAGGCATCTCCAATAGAACAAGTCCTTTGTTAGTGACTCAGCGCAGAGGCATTCTCCAAGAAAAAACAGAATGGGGAAAATAGAGAAGAGATGGAAACAGAAACATGAGAAAATCAGAAACTAGAAAAAGAGGAGGAAGATTGACCTCCAAAAGGATTTGAATATATTTTCCCATGTTCGACTCTATTGCTTTCACCATGTCCTTATCTTCAGCACAAATCCTCCCACCAGGTGAGCCCATGTTAAGAAGAAACCCGCTGTTCACTGAAGCAGTTGCAGATGTCAAACCTGGGGCATTCTGTATTGCTACAAAAGGAAATGCAAAGAGATCAATCACTTGATTTATTGTATCTCTCACGCCATCCTTCCCTCCACCAGGCCCAACCCAGCACCTCACAAGCTTAAGATGTACATCAGATATCAAATCAGAGATGGTCCTGATATGCTCACTCCTAAGCATGATCTGACGGAAAGCTAAAACACCACCAGAAAGGCATTGGCATATTGAGGAAATTGTCCACACAACTCCAACAGGTGATAGCCCAGTTTGATCTCTTGCACAGTCATTTTCTTGGGGAGAAGAATCTGGAGGGTTATTAGCCAACAAATCAATGAGAAGCTGAGGAATGCCACTTGCATACAACTGTTGATCGGCTAATGGTCCTCCCCACCTCAGTCGGGACTCCAACAAACCAACATACCCATCTCTGATGCCATGCCAGTATGAGAGCATACCGTTCAACATGATATGGCCCACTCCATTTTCATCAGGTGATGAGATCTTGAGGTTGTCGCAAAGTATAGCAGTCCGGGGGATTAAAGGCAGAGCGTTTTCAGAGATGGAAGATTCAACAGAAGCTCCAGTTTCAAGGGACAGGATTGATGCAAGAGCTAGCATGGCAGATGCACAAGTTTGAGAAGAAGGTTGTGCCATATCATCAGAGGGAAAATGGTGTGCAAGCACGGAAAGCCGAGAAAGCTGCCTTTTTGAGGATGTTGTAAGCATAAATAGAGCAGAATTTCTTCCAGCTGACTTCAGACTTTGTCCAACAGTAGCAAGGATAAGGCATGAATGCAAAACCAGTACAAGTGGATTGGCTAATTTGCCTTTCAGGTTACTTGTTTCTCCTGTTTGTGGATCTTTGCTTGAAGAAGTGCAAATGGATATTATGGCAAAGATCTCTGAAACAATTGTGCCATCCCCTCCCCCACTGACAACTGTTGCAGCAGGTAGAGAACTAGGCAAACCACATAGAATACTGGAAACAATTCCACTATGGAGGCAACATCTCAAGATCAGCTAGACATGAAAACAATTCCCATTATCCTTTGGAAATATGGAAGATAAGATAGGCAATATGAAAGCATAAACAAACAAAATGCACACTGATTAATTCCACAAAAATTGGAGGAAGGCCATTTCAAAGCAAAGGAAAAAGTATCCCTGCATTTAAAATAAGGAACCAAGCAGACTACCATTCTTAAATCTATATTGACTCATTGGTTTTCTTTTCAGTAGGTGCAACTTAAAAGAGAGGGGAAGAAGAAAGAACAGATTCTCAATCATTCTGCTATTATCAGATTCCTATTCTCTTAAAACATGGATTGCAAAAGATCATAAATTTTGGACATAAACTGACTGCTGTTCAAAATCCACCAACCCCACACACAAAAAGAAAAAAAAATGGCCTGTGGCTGGGGTTGTTCCCCCCAAAAAGTGAGAGAACCTATCTTTAAATGAAAAGAGAAAAAAAAAATATTTTGTCAAAAGAAAATAAGATGATTCCATGATAATCTGTAAACCTTTGGTATTAAATACTCAAAAGGAATTAAGAATTCTGCGCATTAGAAAGAGATAAAGCCACTTTACATATCACTGAATAGGACAACACAACATTTGTTAGCAAGGAACTTCAGAGGATGTGCTACATGTAGATATACTGTCAGAGTATAGGGACAAAAATTAAACACCTGGATGCCAGCGAAGAGAGCAGACTCAAAACGTTGATGAATACAGTAGTATATAGCAACTTGTATGGCTTTGGATCTGAGGAATGCTCTTGTCACTGTATCAACAATTTTTGCTGAATCTGTTTCACCCATTGAACCTTGGTCATGGCCTCTAGTCTCTCGCTGGAGTAAAGAATGGCTCCGTAACAAGTTTAGCGGAAAAACATAGGCATTTTCATTCACAGAAATAGTTTCATATGCATCTATCAGTGACCAAGTTGCCCTACAGGCTTCACAAGCAGCACGCAACAAATTTGAAGAACCTGCTACAAGACTTGACCCTGAAGTTGCTAGGCACAAACACAAAAGGTCCACCAGACCTGCTGTCTTAGCATGATCCAGCACTTGTTTAAGAGTTTTATCAATTACAGGAGGAGCAGAAAAAGTCTCAGGAGCTGAGGCAGCTGCAGATGTTTTGAGACCCTGTGATACTCGAGATAACATGACTGTAATGCAAGTGCTTGATTCATACAGAACTCTTCCAAAAGCATCATCCGCACAACCAACAACCTAAATATTCAATAGCATCAGAGCAGAAAACAAATTCATAGACTGCCGCAGCACATAATAAATATCAAAGTAATGAGCATGACCTGTGAATACAATTCTACTAAGGCAACCCAATGCTTGAAGTATGAATTCCCTATATCACCTCCACAGCTATCTACCAACTTCTTGATGATCGAGAAGCTCTGTGTATGAAATAATTTTGTCAGATACCATTAGAGGTGAGTAGGAGCATATGCTTAGGAATAACTCTGAAATTTTCAAAAAAGAAAAAGTTAAACTTAAAAGAAGTGAAAACTTGTTCATGCTAAATTGAGAAAAAGTACTCTACTTTCCAAATGTTGGATAGGCTGCAAACGAAGGCAAGTAATAATCTTGCATTCCAGAAATTTAAACATCAATTGATGAAGCCAGTTATATGCACCTCAAAATGCTTGAACTTTTAAAACAAGAGACAAACCTTTTCAGCCAAAAGAAACTCAGCAATTTTTTGCCTTACGAATGTCTAGATTTATAGACAAAGAGGTAAAAGCAAGTGCAGGAACAGAAAGTAAAGCCAAAAGCAAGAGATAACTTATTGAAGAGAGAGCAGCAGTTAAATACCTTTGCCAACAAGTCATAACCATCAGAGGATTTACAGTTAATTACAGTGGCAGTGAATCTAAGTAGTTCACTTATAAGTTCATCAAGTACACCAGTTGAGGTGATAGCGCTAGCTGTGACTAAATTTGATAGTATTCTTAGTGACTGGTTTGAACAAAGAATATCCTGATCCCTGTAATAATTTTCAAAAGCAAATAAGTCCTGACAGAAATGACAACAGGCAACAAGTACAGCATATGCCGGATTACAGATTGTATTGCACTCTGGAAAAAGTTCCAAAGGAGCTATGGTGAGAAAGCGTAAAAAGTAAAAAAAAGATCTCGAAGAGGTTATTCTTAATGCTTACAATATTTGCATGGAGGACAGCTAGAATAATATCCCCAATAGGATGCTTATAGAAATCTCCTAAGAAAGAAAATCTTCTATTTCATGTCCAGACCAATGTTGGCAGAATCCATCTCATTAGGAAGTGTCATTGCAACAGAATGGAGACAACACTCAAACTAGAAGCAGAATGTTCAAACCAACATTCACAAAATTCAGAAAAGTAACATATTCTGTGCTCGTCAAACATTTCACTCTTAGGCCAAATGCAACCCCAAAAATTTTCCTATTTGAGAAAATATCTCAAACAGAAAATTTGTCTCCATGCATTTGNATATTCTGTGCTCGTCAAACATTTCACTCTTAGGCCAAATGCAACCCCAAAAATTTTTCTATTTGAGAAAATATCTCAAACAGAAAATTTGTCTCCATGCATTTTAACTCCTATGCAATTTACACTAAAGCATAACAAATGGAAGGTTTTAAATATCAACAATCAGTTTCAGCAATAGAATGGAAGATGTAACTCTATTCATATGGCTTGAATGTGTGCAACTTCCTTTTACCTGCAAGAACTTTGAGATCCTTTACACCAATTTTTGAGTGGTAGCAAAATATCCGACAAGGCTTCATTATCTTGACCAATTACTTTTGCACCTTTAACCGTGCGTGAGTTATTTTCTAGTCTGTCCAAGACAGAGCCACCTGAAAAGAGATGTGTTTATAAGCATAGCACAACTATCAACACTATTGAACACAGGAAGTAAATTAGTATGCTTACAAAAGATAAAAAAATCAGATTCTCTCCAAATGGAGATGTAAACAACAACAAAAAAAAAAAAGATCAATGCTACATGTGGGGTGGGAATAGCCTCAACTAAAGGAAAAAGGGTAAAGAAAAGGTTGTTGATTAAAATTTTTGTACCATAAGTTGAAAAAGGTAAAAAAAAAAAGGTTGTAGTTATTTGATTGCCAGTACACATATATTGATCCTTTGTACTGCCAAAAGGTTGCAAGACTGCAACCCATCGTATGCATTCCATCTAGAAGGAAATTGAGAACTTTACATACAATATTCAAAGGTTAGAAATAAAATGCACCACAGNAAAGGTAAAAAAAAAAAGGTTGTAGTTATTTGATTGCCAGTACACATATATTGATCCTTTGTACTGCCAAAAGGTTGCAAGACTGCAACCCATCATATGCATTCCATCTAGAAGGAAATTGAGAACTTTACATACAATATTCAAAGGTTAGAAATAAAATGCACCACAGAAAAGTAAGAAACCATATATCTTGATCTGACACTTAAACTAAATGAAGGGCTTCCAATTACCTATCAGAAAAAAACTGAAGTTATCTGGTATAAATACATTAAGTTTTACACTTATTTACATTCATGATTCATCTACAAATTACAAAACATAATAGGTTACTGCANACAGAAAAGTAAGAAACCATATATCTTGATCTGACACTTAAACTAAATGAAGGGCTTCCAATTACCTATCAGAAAAAAACTGAAGTTATCTGGTATAAATACATTAAGTTATACACTTATTTACATTCATGATTCATCTACAAATTACAAAACATAATAGGTTACTGCATTTGTTGAAGTATAAATACTTAAATTATACCCTCTTCAACAACTTAGACTTCTGCAATAGATAATTATTTAACATGATATCAGAGCATGAGGTTCTATGTTCGAATCTCACCGTGACACCATCACCCTAATTATTAAAAAGATTTTCATGTGCTAGGACCAAAATCTAGCTTGCACATGAAGGGCTTGTTAAAATATAAATACTTAAATTACACCCTCTTCAACAACTTAAACATTTGNATTATTTAACATGATATCAGAGCATGAGGTTCTATGTTCGAATCTCACCGTGACACCGTCACCCTAATTATTAAAAAGATTTTCATGTGCTAGGACCAAAATCTAGCTTGCATATGAAGGGCTTGTTAAAATATAAATACTTAAATTACACCCTCTTCAACAACTTAAACATTTGGAGTAGATGGTTGTTTGACAGCATTGTTTCCATAAAAAATTTCAGATCACCTATCAGACTGCATTCTTCTGTACTAAACTCATAACACATTAAACAAGAACTTTTTTTTGAATCCCAATGTGATTTACCTGACGGCACAATATCACTGGGACTTGAAAATCCTGGGAGCTCATCCTGTGGTGAAGAATTGACCGTGGTTGATTTAGGACTATTAGATTGAGGATCATTCTGAAGGCTCTGAACTCCATTTTCAATAGCAGCAGTAGAATGGCTTTTACCTATGACAATGTCTCTTGCAATTGTAAGACCAATAAAAATCTGTTTACTTCCAATAATCAAGGAAGGGCTTACTCTCAGGAATTGCAACAGCCAATCCAGGAGATATCTGAATGTTTCTATCACCCCTCCAGGCTGTGTCACATCCCCTTGCAGCAGCAATTGTTTTATGAATCTCCTGGCAATGATTAACAAGCTAGTAAAGCATTAAATAAAATAATCTATAAAAATGGCAAAAACGAATGTCTACACCCTACTTCTGTAAGTGTAGTAACAACATTACCCTGGCCTCCACTTCTTCAGAAGTTTCTTTTACAAATGGATGTTCAATGAGAGCAGGCCAGGTTAACCTGTTTTGTGGAACCTGCTTCCATGATTTTGTTAGCCATATTAGCAACTAAAAATCATTGACAGTAAAACACAGGCCCTAATGTTTTGGTAGGATACAACCTTATTAAGCAGACCCTTCAGGAAGCTTTTAAAACTTGGACTCATGGTGTCGGGATATTTAACTGGATCCTGAAAAATAGCATGTAAAACTAAACTGTATTTGTTTGACTATAATATCAGACTCAAAATTAAAGATTCAACATAGTTACCTTGATGATGTGCCGGATAAGTGCATACACCGAATTCGTATAAAATGGAGGTTGACCGACAAATAGTTCATACCTGAATTGTGACCATTATCAGTTAGTTTTAAATTAAAGAACAATATAAAAGCAATGTTTCTATATAGTTGCATAACTACTAAACCAATATAGATGTGTAGGTTGTCATGCTAAGTTGACTATTGTCGATGCTTACCAAATATTCATCTGTCCAAATTAATTAAATCTTTTCTTTCTTTTGTTGCACCATTAGTTAATACTTCGAATTGCATAGAAAAGACTTCATTAGTTAATTTGGTTGGAAGCTATGCTATCTAAGACAAATTATATACAGCTACTGTGATGTTCAATTGGGTTCTTGAGTCGTAGTTATTGGTTTTATTGTTCAAAGAGCTGTAATCAATCACCCAAAGAACACTAGAATGAAAATCTACAAACAAAATTGTCGTACTACGTTCATGAGGAGCAAGAAACATAAACGAAAACTATTCATTTTGATATAGGGAATTTTAGAATACAAGGGCTTTGCAGAAGCTAAAACTAATGTGGCAACATTATTAAGGCATCACGATATCACCAAATCGAGAGAGAGGTGGGACATAGCCCGTTTGTGCATAAATGATTCCAATGAATTCTAAAGGAATATTAGTCAAGTTTATAGTCATAATAACAATTGCCTTCTTAATGCCACATATAATGTAATAGAAAACACAACTTTAAAAATTTTAAAACTTGGGTGATNTTGTGCATAAATGATTCCAATGAATTCTAAAGGAATATTAGTCAAGTTTATAGTCATTATAACAATTGCCTTCTTAATGCCACATATAATGTGATAGAAAACACAACTTTAAAAATTTTAAAACTTGGGTGATATGCGTGTGGATATATTGCCTAGGCATAGAGGCCAGCAACCAGGCAATGTGCATGACTACCTGCATAGTTCTGAAATTTCTTAGAACATTGAGCAATTAGGCCCAAAAGTTTACCTAATTGAATGAGAATGCACCCTAGATTAGACAGAAATAGGTGGGTATCACTGTTATGTGCACCAAGGTCCAATTCTCATTGAGAGAAGTAAATGACAGCTAAGATGATTGATCAGAGTTTTTGGAACTGCCAAGTCTAGTAAAGAGAAGGCATGTTTCCCAAAAGGACCAATCAGTTGGAAGAAACACTACTTTAGAATTTAAAGCTAATCAGTTGAAATCAAATCATGTAATCTTGTGTGTTGGCACATTCATTTACATTTGGAAGTGGAACATAGCGGAATCAAGCCAAAGGAAGGGCAAGGTACAAGAGCTACAAATGGAATTCTTGTTTCATGCCGAAAAAGAAAAGTTCAGATTTTATAGTTTCTAAGTTAGAAATCATTTTGATTAAACAATTCAAATTTTGATAATACACAAGGACATAAACTCAACGCAACTAATAATCATTGAATCAAATAAAATCACATACAAAATAACGCCTAGAGACCACAAATCAGCAGTGTGATTGTAAGGTTGTTCTCGGACCAACTCTGGAGCCATGTACAAAGGGGTGCCTGTGGACAGTTACAAGGCATCTTAATTATATTTCAGAATACAGTATAAAGCAATGTAACACAGTATAAAGCCAACCATACCTTTTATAGATCGCAAAACAACAGTATTTGTGGACATCGCACGTGCAAACCCAAAATCACAAAGCTGTTTCAAACGCAAACAAAAAAGCAATCATGACAATAGCTATTTTTAAGCAACAAATCAGGCGAGATTGAACAAAGAGCAGGAAAATAAACCATCAAATCACGTTGATACAGATGGCATGTGTACAATATGTCTGAATATCACCGACGAATGAAATTGAACTAAATATAAAGGGGTATTGGACTGTGGGGACGAAGTGATTGTATAAATCTCCACGTCTGATACAAAACTAGTACAAAGGATGCCACTAGTCATTCCTTGTTATCCATTCAAATGTAAAGTGGAATCTGCCATCACCATTGCGGTTCTTTCCATTATCATTTTTACTGCATGAAACAGTCCTTTTATGAAGAAGAAAGCTATCAAACAAACTAAGCATACAAAAGCACTTTGCAAAAAATACTGAAATCTGAATAATTGATCTCTACCAGCGGGAAACATAGTTTTATTTACAGGAAAAAACTTTGCTATACAGGAAGACATTTAGGAAGGTAAAATATCTCCAAGTAAGTGAAATTTTTTGAAAGAATCAACCTTAACAACAGACCCAGCGCCAATAAGAATATTTTGTGGCTTCATGTCACGATGGATTATGCGATTGGAGTGTAGGTAATACAATGCTCTCACCTGAAAATTTTAACAGCAGAATTTTTGCTAAAGGGTAAAATTATCAGAAAAGGACAAAAAAAATCCTATACGATGAAAATTCTAAAACAGAAATAGCAATATGAAAAATACAATACCAATTGCTTCGCAATTGCTTGGACTTGTTCTTCAGGAAGGCACTTGTCATCTTCAAGAATCTCAAATAGTTCACCCTGCATGTGGATAAAAGTCGTCCATCACTCTTACATTATGACCATCAACCATTAATATCATGGGGGTATGTTTAAATATCAAATGAACATTCTTGTTGCATGAGAAAGACAGAGACAAAGACGTTGATTACTTGGGCAAATTCTGTGACAACACAGAACTCTTGAGGGCTTTCAAAAGAGTCTAGCATTTCTATTATATTTTCATGCTTCAGCTTTCTTAGAATCTGCAACATTTAAGCCAGCCATGTGAGATAGGTACTAGCATTCAGCGAAAAATCTTACTAAAAATGCAGACAAACAACAATCACTTACAGCAATTAGATGTTGCAAGGAAAACAAAGTATTCAAGGGAAAATAGCAAACTATGTGTGTGGGTATGAATGGATATGCGTGTGTGTGCAGCAGAGCAAACATGATTCTAGGAAGTTGCTGATAAGACAGCAATGTTCAGTTATTGAATGGAATTTCCATTGAAAAGACAATAGAGGCACTGAGTTGAGCAGAAATAGGAAGAACCGTATCACCCAAGTACACATGCATATAAACATTCTCAAACTTCACAATAGATTAAAAAAAAAAAAAATCAATACATCCTCCTTTCTGCACTAACTGCTGGAAATTACCTCTATTTCCTGCCTTAAATTCTGTATATCCTTCTCACTTTTACCATGTTTAAGAATGAATTTCATTGCAACAGTCTGTAATAAATGGCCAAAAAAGCAACAAAGTTACGATGATAAAACTTACTTCCAGCAACTTAAACAATGGACAGCAGCGGAAGCAACAGAACTGATACCTGGCCCGTGTACTTCCGTCTTCCCTTGTATACCTTCCCGAAAGAGCCTTCGCCAACAAGCTCTATTACATGGTAATTTTCAACACCCATCTTATGAACCTAATGGAAAGCTTTAAACTGACACCACCAACTTGGTCACTAAATAAATCTACAATTTTCAAAATAGGCTGCCTACAATTAGATAAGCATCATAAAACTAATTTCTGAAGCAGACCATTCCGTGAATTGAGATTACTTATTTCTACCGTTACCTGTTACACTGCCCCCAAAAGACACTCTACAGTTGATCTACACAAGTTTCGGAGGCTTTGCCTGTATATGAAACATACACACAATAAAACGTATAAGAAAACAAATTAAACTATCAAGTCCCGGGTAAGTACAAATCTAAAACTTAAGCAAAGCATCTCCAACCCTAACTGTAACCTGGACTCAATTTTAAATTTGAGTTAAAAAACTCCAACAATCTTCTCGAACCCTTAAATCAAACGTATACCAAATCAAGGAAAAACTCATTCTTAACCCAAAATTGAGGGATCCTCAAATTCTATACCAAAATGCCAACGATAAGTTTTCACCCACCCAAGCCCAATGCACTTACCACTACAATTAATTTTGCCGAAAGTGAAGCTTCGTTCGAAGCACCCAATTGGGATGAATTCGTACAACAGACTACAGGTAGATGGAAATTGGAATCGATCTATATTAGGACGCAAGCTTCTGGATGAAAATCAAACCATAAGGGAAGAATTGAAGATACGAAGGTCAATCACCATATTAGAGAGCCAGAGAGAGGTCCTCCGTCAATCAGTTGCTAGTGGATGGCAAGCTAGTTGAATGATAAGCCAGTTGAGAAGAAGGGAGAGAGAGACAGTATTCAAATGAAGTGTTTCAAACGTGGCCCTTGCAACTCTTCCCGCCCACCACTTTTCATGAGAGTTTTTTTTTTTAAATAATATTTTTGATCTAACGTAACCACGTAATTTCAAAAAAAATCAGTACAACAATAACAAATTCTAATGTTTAATGAAATCCACATTCAATATAAATGTCATAATAAATTAGGTCAGTAAATTTAAGTCTAAATAGTATTACTAATTTTTTTTTATCATGACTTAGATAATCTTTAATGAAAGGAAAATACTATGCAAACTCAAATTTGGATCCCAAATGAATCGGAATTATTGGATGAATGAATTTCATTTGCTTTTTTAAAAAGCAATCTAACAAAAATCAAATAAAATATAAAAACTTGCAATCCAAATGTATATTATCCATTAAATGAGTGAATTCTATCAATTTTTTCAACAAGACTCGTACTCATCTAATAGATAATATGCATTTGGTTTTAATTTTTAGATTTTATTGAAGTTTTGTATCATTAGGACCTCCTGATTTTATGGTTCTTATTGATTTATAATGTCATTTAGGATCCCAAGATTGAGTTGCATAACATTATTCTTAATAGAAATCAACCTTTAATCAAATTTGAGTAAAAATAATAAATAAAATTTTATTTTGACATATGCCTCTTTAATAAAGAAACTCAAATTTAAGAAAAATAAATCTAAATTTAAATAAGAATAATCTCAAATTTTAAAGTATATAAAATATGACAATTAGATATTTAAAAGATGGTAAAATCTCACTATTAAATATTTGATATGAATTTGAGTCTCGCTCTAGTTGAATAAAAAATGAGTCTCATTTGATTTAATGTGGGTATGAGTCTAACATTAGAGAAAGTGTTTATGAGTTTTTTTTTACCCAAATTTAAATTTGGATTTAAAAAATGATAAGGACCGGAGATGATTTGGTGTAGAATTTAAGTCTCATTCAATTTTGGTGCATAATAAGTTTTTTTTTTTTATAGATTTGTGTTAAAGGTCGGAGAAAATTATTAAACCATTTAGATTCAAATGTAAATTTAAGTCTAAATTCAAGTCGAGCTGAAGATGCTCTTAGGTCGTATTAAATTAGTAGTAGGGGATCTTAACCGGATCGGTGAAGCCCGAAAGAATTTGATTTGAAAAAATTATACAATTTTTATTAGGAAAATTTATACTTTTTAATTAAATAAATTATGTTTCTAATATTTAAAAAAAAATTGAAGCAAAGACTTTTCAAAATTTCTATTTCGTTATTTAAAAACCATTATTGTAACTATACATTGTCACGAAACACAATGGTCTAACATTCACAAAATTTACAATATAATTCTCAAATTTTTACAATCACTCGTTCAATTTTATACATTTGTTAAATTTAAATTTTATACAACCAATTGATTCGAATTCATGATGAATAAATTTACGTCTCATTTCTTATTCGACTACTAAACTAACTCGTGTAATTGACGAGTGATATATTATTACCTCCTTTTTAATTCCCAACTAAATATTTTTCTTAAGTATGTGTGGGACTCGGTGTATTAAAGTAGATTCATTGGATGACGAGTGATCTATTGTTGGAAAAAAAGTATTACAACAACCCAAATCCACAAACACGTCGCAAGCTAATAGGTGTGTGTGATTTTCTGTCTTCTTCCTTACAGAAAATGTTATGGAGAGGCTGCCACNGTTGAGAAGAAGGGAGAGAGAGACAGTATTCAAATGAAGTGTTTCAAACGTGGCCCTTGCAACTCTTCCCGCCCACCACTTTTCATGAGAGTTTTTTTTTTTAAATAATATTTTTGATCTAACGTAACCACGTAATTTCAAAAAAAATCAGTACAACAATAACAAATTCTAATGTTTAATGAAATCCACATTCAATATAAATGTCATAATAAATTAGGTCAGTAAATTTAAGTCTAAATAGTATTACTAATTTTTTTTTATCATGACTTAGATAATCTTTAATGAAAGGAAAATACTATGCAAACTCAAATTTGGATCCCAAATGAATCCNTTCTCGAACCCTTAAATCAAACGTATACCAAATCAAGGAAAAACTCATTCTTAACCCAAAATTGAGGGATCCTCAAATTCTATACCAAAATGCCAACGATAAGTTTTCACCCACCCAAGCCCAATGCACTTACCACTACAATTAATTTTGCCGAAAGTGAAGCTTCGTTCGAAGCACCCAATTGGGATGAATTCGTACAACAGACTACAGGTAGATGGAAATTGGAATCGATCTATATTAGGACGCAAGCTTCTGGATGAAAATCAAACCATAAGGGAAGAATTGAAGATACGAAGGTCAATCACCATATTAGAGAGCCAGAGAGAGGTCCTCCGTCAATCAGTTGCTAGTGGATGGCAAGCTAGTTGAATGATAAGCCAGTTGAGAAGAAGGGAGAGAGAGACAGTATTCAAATGAAGTGTTTCAAACGTGGCCCTGGCAACTCTTCCCGCCCACCACTTTTCATGATAATTTTTTTTTTTTAAATAATATTTTTGATCTAACGTAACCACGTAACTTCAAAAAAAATCAGTAAAACAATAATAAATTCTAATGTTTAATGGAATCCACGTTCAATCTAAATGTCATAATAAATTAGGTCAATAAATTTAAGTCTAAATAGTATTACTCATTTTTTTTTATCATGACTTAGATAATCTTTAATGAAAGGAAAATACTATGCAAACTCAAATTTGGATCCCAAATGAATCGGAATTATTGGATGAATGAATTTCATTTGCTTTTTTAAAAAGCAATCTAACAAAAATCAAATAAAATATAAAAACTTGCAATCCAAATGTATATTATCCATTAAATGAGTGAATTCTATCAATTTTTTCAACAAGACTCGTACTCATCTAATAGATAATATGCATTTGGTTTTAATTTTTAGATTTTATTGAAGTTTTTTATCATTAGGACCTCCTGATTTAATGGTTCTTATTGATTTATAATGTCATTTACGATCCCAAGATTGAGTTGCATAACATTATTCTTAATAGAAATCAACCTTTAATCAAATTTGAGTAAAAATAATAAATAAAATTTTATTTTGACATATGCCTCTTTAATAAAGAAACTCAAATTTAAGAAAAATAAATCTAAATTTAAATAAGAATAATCTCAAATTTTAAAGTATATAAAATATGACAATTAGATATTTAAAAGATGGTAAAATCTCCCTATTAAATATTTGATATGAATTTGAGTCTCGCTCTAGTTGAATAAAAAATGAGTCTCATTTGATTTGATGTGGGCATGAGTCTAATATTAGAGAAAGTGTTTATGAGTTTTTTTTTACCCAAATTTAAATTTGGATTTAAAAAATGATAAGGACCGGAGATGATTTGGTGTAGAATTTAAGTCTCATTCAATTTTGGTGCATAATAAGTTTTTTTTTTTTATAGATTTGTGTTAAAGGTCGGAGAAAATTATTAAACCATTTAGATTCAAATGTAAATTTAAGTCTAAATTCAAGTCGAGCTGAAGATGCTCTTAGGTCGTATTAAATTAGTAGTAGGGGATCTTAACCGGATCGGTGAAGCCCGAAAGAATTTGATTTGAAAAAATTATACAATTTTTATTAGGAAAATTTATACTTTTTAATTAAATAAATTATGTTTCTAATATTAAAAAAAAATTGAAGCAAAGACTTTTCAAAATTTCTATTTCGTTATTTAAAAACCATTATTGTAACTATACATTGTCACAAAACACAATGGTCTAACATTCACAAAATTTACAATATAATTCTCAAATTTTTACAATCACTCGTTCAATTTTATACATTTGTTAAATTTAAATTTTATACAACCAATTGATTCGAATTCATGATGAATAAATTTACGTCTCATTTCTTATTCGACTACTAAACTAACTCGTGTAATTGACGAGTGATATATTATTACCTCCTTTTTAATTCCCAACTAAATATTTTTCTTAAGTATGAGTGGGACACGGTGTATTAAAGTAGATTCATTGGATGACGAGTGATCTATTGTTGGAAAAAAAGTATTACAACAACCCAAATCCACAAACACGTCGCAAGCTAATAGGTGTGTGTGATTTTCTGTCTTCTTCCTTACAGAAAATGTTTTGGAGGAGGCTGCCATACGAGCACTAAAATTCCTTCAAGCCATCACTTCTGATGAAGTGTTTATATGATTTTATCGACGGAAAGAGAATCAGATAGATATGATTAGCGCGGGTAAACTTTTTTTAAAAAAATAAACAAAGAGGTGATTTGTCTGATGAACAATTCATAAAAGCCAAATTACACTAATGCAATTCATTCGCCGCTCCCCGAGAGTTTGATCATTGATGCCGNTGTTTATATGATTTTATCGACGGAAAGAGAATCAGATAGATATGATTAGCGCGGGTATACTTTTTTTTTTTAAAATAAACAAAGAGGTGATTTGTCTGATGAACAATTCATATAAGCCAAATTACACTAATGCAATTCATTCGCCGCTCCCCGAGAGTTTGATCATTGATGCCANTTGGTATAGAATTTAAGTCTCATTCAATTTTGGTGCATAATAAGTTTTTTTTTTTTTTATAGATTTGTGTTAAAGGTTGGAGAAAATTATTAAACCATTTAGATTCAAATGTAAATTTAAGTCTAAATTAAAGTCGAGCTGAAGATGCTCTTAGGTCGTATTAAATTAGTAGTAGGGGATCTTAACCGGATCGGTGAAGCCCGAAAGAATTTGATTTGAAAAAATTATACAATTTTTATTAGGAAAATTTATACTTTTTAATTAAATAAATTATGTTTCTAATATTAAAAAAAAATTGAAGCAAAGACTTTTCAAAATTTCTATTTCGTTATTTAAAAACCATTATTGTAACTATACATTGTCACAAAACACAATGGTCTAACATTCACAAAATTTACAATATAATTCTCAAATTTTTACAATCACTCGTTCAATTTTATACATTTGTTAAATTTAAATTTTATACAACCAATTGATTCGAATTCATGATGAGTAAATTTACGTCTCATTTCTTATTCGACTACTAAACTAACTCGTGTAATTGACGAGTGATATATTATTACCTCCTTTTTAATTCCCAACTAAATATTTTTCTTAAGTATGTGTGGGACTCGGTGTATTAAAGTAGATTCATTGGATGACGAGTGATCTATTGTTGGAAAAAAAGTATTACAACAACCCAAATCCACAAACACGTCGCAAGCTAATAGGTGTGTGTGATTTTCTGTCTTCTTCCTTACAGAAAATGTTTTGGAGGAGGCTGCCATACGAGCACTAAAATTCCTTCAAGCCATCACTTCTGATGAAGTGTTTATATGATTTTATCGACGGAAAGAGAATCAGATAGATATGATTAGCGCGGGTATACTTTTTTTTTTTAAAATAAACAAAGAGGTGATTTGTCTGATGAACAATTCATATAAGCCAAATTACACTAATGCAATTCATTCGCCGCTCCCCGAGAGTTTGATCATTGATGCCGCAAGCAGTGATTGGCTATTTATCATGCAAGGATCAACACCTTTAAGACCCACAAAAAGAATCATTCAATGGAGATACATGCACACAATATCATAATCTTCAACTTGGATGATACTGTTAATCAAGCCCCATCAGAGGTCATTCATCAATCNTATTTATCATGCAAGGATCAACACCTTTAAGACCCACAAAAAGAATCATTCAATGGAGATACATGCACACAATCATAATCTTCAACTTGGATGATACTGTTAATCAAGCCCCATCAGAGGTCATTCATCAATTNTTCATGAGAGTTTTTTTTTTTAAATAATATTTTTGATCTAACGTAACCACGTAATTTCAAAAAAAATCAGTACAACAATAACAAATTCTAATGTTTAATGAAATCCACATTCAATATAAATGTCATAATAAATTAGGTCAGTAAATTTAAGTCTAAATAGTATTACTAATTTTTTTTTATCATGACTTAGATAATCTTTAATGAAAGGAAAATACTATGCAAACTCAAATTTGGATCCCAAATGAATCGGAATTATTGGATGAATGAATTTCATTTGCTTTTTTAAAAAGCAATCTAACAAAAATCAAATAAAATATAAAAACTTGCAATCCAAATGTATATTATCCATTAAATGAGTGAATTCTATCAATTTTTTCAACAAGACTCGTACTCATCTAATAGATAATATGCATTTGGTTTTAATTTTTAGATTTTATTGAAGTTTTTTATCATTAGGACCTCCTGATTTAATGGTTCTTATTGATTTATAATGTCATTTACGATCCCAAGATTGAGTTGCATAACATTATTCTTAATAGAAATCAACCTTTAATCAAATTTGAGTAAAAATAATAAATAAAATTTTATTTTGACATATGCCTCTTTAATAAAGAAACTCAAATTTAAGAAAAATAAATCTAAATTTAAATAAGAATAATCTCAAATTTAAAAGTATATAAAATATGACAATTAGATATTTAAAAGATGGTAAAATCTCACTATTAAATATTTGATATGAATTTGAGTCTCGCTCTAGTTGAATAAAAAATGAGTCTCATTTGATTTAATGTGGGTATGAGTCTAACATTAGAGAAAGTGTTTATGAGTTTTTTTTTACCCAAATTTAAATTTGGATTTAAAAAATGATAAGGACCGGAGATGATTTGGTGTAGAATTTAAGTCTCATTCAATTTTGGTGCATAATAAGTTTTTTTTTTTTTTATAGATTTGTGTTAAAGGTTGGAGAAAATTATTAAACCATTTAGATTCAAATGTAAATTTAAGTCTAAATTAAAGTCGAGCTGAAGATGCTCTTAGGTCGTATTAAATTAGTAGTAGGGGATCTTAACCGGATTGGTGAAGCCCGAAAGAATTTGATTTGAAAAAATTATACAATTTTTATTAGGAAAATTTATACTTTTTAATTAAATAAATTATGTTTCTAATATTTAAAAAAAAATTGAAGCAAAGACTTTTCAAAATTTCTATTTCGTTATTTAAAAACCATTATTGTAACTATACATTGTCACGAAACACAATGGTCTAACATTCACAAAATTTACAATATAATTCTCAAATTTTTACAATCACTCGTTCAATTTTATACATTTGTTAAATTTAAATTTTATACAACCAATTGATTCGAATTCATGATGAGTAAATTTACGTCTCATTTCTTATTCGACTACTAAACTAACTCGTGTAATTGACGAGTGATATATTATTACCTCCTTTTTAATTCCCAACTAAATATTTTTCTTAAGTATGTGTGGGACTCGGTGTATTAAAGTAGATTCATTGGATGACGAGTGATCTATTGTTGGAAAAAAAGTATTACAACAACCCAAATCCACAAACACGTCGCAAGCTAATAGGTGTGTGTGATTTTCTGTCTTCTTCCTTACAGAAAATGTTATGGAGAGGCTGCCATACGAGCACTAAAATTCCTTCAAGCCATCACTTCTGATGAAGTGTTTATATGATTTTATCGACGGAAAGAGAATCAGATAGATATGATTAGCGCGGGTATACTTTTTTTTTTTAAAATAAACAAAGAGGTGATTTGTCTGATGAACAATTCATATAAGCCAAATTACACTAATGCAATTCATTCGCCGCTCCCCGAGAGTTTGATCATTGATGCCACAAGCAGTGATTGGCTATTTATCATGCAAGGATCAACACCTTTAAGACCCACAAAAAGAATCATTCAATGGAGATACATGCACACAATCATAATCTTCAACTTGGATGATACTGTTAATCAAGCCCCATCAGAGGTCATTCATCAATTCTGAACGGTCTCTAACATTAAAAGATGTACTCTTATTAATACTAATTACAAAACACAGGTCAAACTTCATTTCCATACTTGTATATATTGAAGTCGGCAATGAGAAAAAATCATACACAATGCACATGACCCCGCGTATAAAAAAGGATACGGGAGAAGAAAATGTTAGGCAGAACTGAAACACTTGTTTTTGAGCAATAACTTGCTTTCATTCCATTGTAAAACTGACAATATTTACACAGAAGTAGCAATACAAATGCCATCTAGGAATAAATAAATGAATGCTGGCCTTGCATCATTTGATCGAACCAAAGGCTATTACCTGGTGCAGCCCCACTTATGCAGGGGTGCCGGAGATAGACTGGATAATATCTAGTGTATTTCCATACTGAGATGACAATGATTTTTTTTTTTCTTTCCCGTTCATCCGTATATTGTACAAGTTCCTACCTACTCTAACCAAGTGTACAGTGTATTTTTATGTTTACACCCTAACTTCAACTACATCGCCATCTTTGAGCTCCGTGTTAGGCAATACAAGTTGACCATTTATTGAGACCAGCTTTCCCTCAAGTCCTACTCTTCTAGCTGCATCTGCAGCAGTGCTGCCAGTTCTCAACCTCATTATTTCGCCATGGGGCCAACATACAATTACCACTTCCCCAAGAGAAAGAGAGTTGAGGTTCCTAAAACGTTTCACATTATGATTTGGTTGCCGAAGACCTGTTTCAGACCGCAGCTGCTCCTCCCACTGAAGCATAGTTCTCAGAAGATGCACCTAGAGTTTACAGGTAAATTTTAGTTCAGGAAACAATATAAGGTGAACAGCTTATTAAAAATCTACCATGGGGGTCTTTTGGGTTATTTCANATTTTGGTGCATAATAAGTTTTTTTTTTTTATAGATTTGTGTTAAAGGTCGGAGAAAATTATTAAACCATTTAGATTCAAATGTAAATTTAAGTCTAAATTCAAGTCGAGCTGAAGATGCTCTTAGGTCGTATTAAATTAGTAGTAGGGGATCTTAACCGGATTGGTGAAGCCCGAAAGAATTTGATTTGAAAAAATTATACAATTTTTATTAGGAAAATTTATACTTTTTAATTAAATAAATTATGTTTCTAATATTTAAAAAAAAATTGAAGCAAAGACTTTTCAAAATTTCTATTTCGTTATTTAAAAACCATTATTGTAACTATACATTGTCACGAAACACAATGGTCTAACATTCACAAAATTTACAATATAATGCTCAAATTTTTACAATCACTCGTTCAATTTTATACATTTGTTAAATTTAAATTTTATACAACCAATTGATTCGAATTCATGATGAGTAAATTTACGTCTCATTTCTTATTCGACTACTAAACTAACTCGTGTAATTGACGAGTGATATATTATTACCTCCTTTTTAATTCCCAACTAAATATTTTTCTTAAGTATGTGTGGGACTCGGTGTATTAAAGTAGATTCATTGGATGACGAGTGATCTATTGTTGGAAAAAAAGTATTACAACAACCCAAATCCACAAACACGTCGCAAGCTAATAGGTGTGTGTGATTTTCTGTCTTCTTCCTTACAGAAAATGTTATGGAGAGGCTGCCACACGAGCACTAAAATTCCTTCAAGCCATCACTTCTGATGAAGTGTTTATATGATTTTATCGACGGAAAGAGAATCAGATAGATATGATTAGCGCGGGTATACTTTTTTTTTTTAAAATAAACAAAGAGGTGATTTGTCTGATGAACAATTCATATAAGCCAAATTACACTAATGCAATTCATTCGCCGCTCCCCGAGAGTTTGATCATTGATGCCACAAGCAGTGATTGGCTATTTATCATGCAAGGATCAACACCTTTAAGACCCACAAAAAGAATCATTCAATGGAGATACATGCACACAATCATAATCTTCAACTTGGATGATACTGTTAATCAAGCCCCATCAGAGGTCATTCATCAATTCTGAACGGTCTCTAACATTAAAAGATGTACTCTTATTAATACTAATTACAAAACACAGGTCAAACTTCATTTCCATACTTGTATATATTGAAGTCGGCAATGAGAAAAAATCATACACAATGCACATGACCCCGCGTATAAAAAAGGATACGGGAGAAGAAAATGTTAGGCAGAACTGAAACACTTGTTTTTGAGCAATAACTTGCTTTCATTCCATTGTAAAACTGACAATATTTACACAGAAGTAGCAATACAAATGCCATCTAGGAATAAATAAATGAATGCTGGCCTTGCATCATTTGATCGAACCAAAGGCTATTACCTGGTGCAGCCCCACTTATGCAGGGGTGCCGGAGATAGACTGGATAATATCTAGTGTATTTCCATACTGAGATGACAATGATTTTTTTTTTTCTTTCCCGTTCATCCGTATATTGTACAAGTTCCTACCTACTCTAACCAAGTGTACAGTGTATTTTTATGTTTACACCCTAACTTCAACTACATCGCCATCTTTGAGCTCCGTGTTAGGCAATACAAGTTGACCATTTATTGAGACCAGCTTTCCCTCAAGTCCAACTCTTCTAGCTGCATCTGCAGCAGTGCTGCCAGTTCTCAACCTCATTATTTCGCCATGGGGCCAACATACAATTACCACTTCCCCAAGAGAAAGAGAGTTGAGGTTCCTAAAACGTTTCACATTATGATTTGGTTGCCGAAGACCTGTTTCAGACCGCAGCTGCTCCTCCCACTGAAGCATAGTTCTCAGAAGATGCACCTAGAGTTTACAGGTAAATTTTAGTGCAGGAAACAATATAAGGTGAACAGCTTATTAAAAATCTACCATGGGGGTCTTTTGGGTTATTTCACTAAATTATTTCTTGATATCTAAGTACACATGGAGAAGAAGGGATACCAACAATAAATTATTCAGTATTTAATTTATTTATTTTTGCTCCTAGCAATCACTTATTAAATACTAAATTTACCAACTTGTTAATGAGCNGTAGTAGGGGATCTTAACCGGATCGGTGAAGCCCGAAAGAATTTGATTTGAAAAAATTATACAATTTTTATTAGGAAAATTTATACTTTTTAATTAAATAAATTATGTTTCTAATATTTAAAAAAAAATTGAAGCAAAGACTTTTCAAAATTTCTATTTCGTTATTTAAAAACCATTATTGTAACTATACATTGTCACGAAACACAATGGTCTAACATTCACAAAATTTACAATATAATGCTCAAATTTTTACAATCACTCGTTCAATTTTATACATTTGTTAAATTTAAATTTTATACAACCAATTGATTCGAATTCATGATGAGTAAATTTACGTCTCATTTCTTATTCGACTACTAAACTAACTCGTGTAATTGACGAGTGATATATTATTACCTCCTTTTTAATTCCCAACTAAATATTTTTCTTAAGTATGTGTGGGACTCGGTGTATTAAAGTAGATTCATTGGATGACGAGTGATCTATTGTTGGAAAAAAAGTATTACAACAACCCAAATCCACAAACACNACTAATTTCTGAAGCAGACCATTCCGTGAATTGAGATTACTTATTTCTACCGTTACCTGTTACACTGCCCCCAAAAGACACTCTACAGTTGATCTACACAAGTTTCGGAGGCTTTGCCTGTATATGAAACATACACACAATAAAACGTATAAGAAAACAAATTAAACTATCAAGTCCCGGGTAAGTACAAATCTAAAACTTAAGCAAAGCATCTCCAACCCTAACTGTAACCTGGACTCAATTTTAAATTTGAGTTAAAAAACTCCAACAATCTTCTCGAACCCTTAAATCAAACGTATACCAAATCAAGGAAAAACTCATTCTTAACCCAAAATTGAGGGATCCTCAAATTCTATACCAAAATGCCAACGATAAGTTTTCACCCACCCAAGCCCAATGCACTTACCACTGCAATTAATTTTGCCGAAAGTGAAGCTTCGTTCGAAGCACCCAATTGGGATGAATTCGTACAACAGACTACAGGTAGATGGAAATTGGAATCGATCTATATTAGGACGCAAGCTTCTGGATGAAAATCAAACCATAAGGGAAGAATTGAAGATACGAAGGTCAATCACCATATTAGAGAGCCAGAGAGAGGTCCTCCGTCAATCAGTTGCTAGTGGATGGCAAGCTAGTTGAATGATAAGCCAGTTGAGAAGAAGGGAGAGAGAGACAGTATTCAAATGAAGTGTTTCAAACGTGGCCCTTGCAACTCTTCCCGCCCACCACTTTTCATGAGAGTTTTTTTTTTTAAATAATATTTTTGATCTAACGTAACCACGTAATTTCAAAAAAAATCAGTACAACAATAACAAATTCTAATGTTTAATGAAATCCACATTCAATATAAATGTCATAATAAATTAGGTCAGTAAATTTAAGTCTAAATAGTATTACTAATTTTTTTTTATCATGACTTAGATAATCTTTAATGAAAGGAAAATACTATGCAAACTCAAATTTGGATCCCAAATGAATCCGAATTATTGGATGAATGAATTTCATTTGCTTTTTTAAAAAGCAATCTAACAAAAATCAAATAAAATATAAAAACTTGCAATCCAAATGTATATTATCCATTAAATGAGTGAATTCTATCAATTTTTTCAACAAGACTCGTACTCATCTAATAGATAATATGCATTTGGTTTTAATTTTTAGATTTTATTGAAGTTTTGTATCATTAGGACCTCCTGATTTTATGGTTCTTATTGATTTATAATGTCATTTAGGATCCCAAGATTGAGTTGCATAACATTATTCTTAATAGAAATCAACCTTTAATCAAATTTGAGTAAAAATAATAAATAAAATTTTATTTTGACATATGCCTCTTTAATAAAGAAACTCAAATTTAAGAAAAATAAATCTAAATTTAAATAAGAATAATCTCAAATTTAAAAGTATATAAAATATGACAATTAGATATTTAAAAGATGGTAAAATCTCACTATTAAATATTTGATATGAATTTGAGTCTCGCTCTAGTTGAATAAAAAATGAGTCTCATTTGATTTAATGTGGGTATGAGTCTAACATTAGAGAAAGTGTTTATGAGTTTTTTTTTACCCAAATTTAAATTTGGATTTAAAAAATGATAAGGACCGGAGATGATTTGGTGTAGAATTTAAGTCTCATTCAATTTTGGTGCATAATAAGTTTTTTTTTTTTATAGATTTGTGTTAAAGGTCGGAGAAAATTATTAAACCATTTAGATTCAAATGTAAATTTAAGTCTAAATTCAAGTCGAGCTGAAGATGCTCTTAGGTCGTATTAAATTAGTAGTAGGGGATCTTAACCGGATCGGTGAAGCCCGAAAGAATTTGATTTGAAAAAATTATACAATTTTTATTAGGAAAATTTATACTTTTTAATTAAATAAATTATGTTTCTAATATTAAAAAAAAATTGAAGCAAAGACTTTTCAAAATTTCTATTTCGTTATTTAAAAACCATTATTGTAACTATACATTGTCACAAAACACAATGGTCTAACATTCACAAAATTTACAATATAATTCTCAAATTTTTACAATCACTCGTTCAATTTTATACATTTGTTAAATTTAAATTTTATACAACCAATTGATTCGAATTCATGATGAATAAATTTACGTCTCATTTCTTATTCGACTACTAAACTAACTCGTGTAATTGACGAGTGATATATTATTACCTCCTTTTTAATTCCCAACTAAATATTTTTCTTAAGTATGAGTGGGACACGGTGTATTAAAGTAGATTCATTGGATGACGAGTGATCTATTGTTGGAAAAAAAGTATTACAACAACCCAAATCCACAAACACGTCGCAAGCTAATAGGTGTGTGTGATTTTCTGTCTTCTTCCTTACAGAAAATGTTTTGGAGGAGGCTGCCATACGAGCACTAAAATTCCTTCAAGCCATCACTTCTGATGAAGTGTTTATATGATTTTATCGACGGAAAGAGAATCAGATAGATATGATTAGCGCGGGTAAACTTTTTTTAAAAAAATAAACAAAGAGGTGATTTGTCTGATGAACAATTCATAAAAGCCAAATTACACTAATGCAATTCATTCGCCGCTCCCCGAGAGTTTGATCATTGATGCCGCAAGCAGTGATTGGCTATTTATCATGCAAGGATCAACACCTTTAAGACCCACAAAAAGAATCATTCAATGGAGATACATGCACACAATCATAATCTTCAACTTGGATGATACTGTTAATCAAGCCCCATCAGAGGTCATTCATCAATTCTGAACGGTCTCTAACATTAAAAGATGTACTCTTATTAATACTAATTACAAAACACAGGTCAAACTTCATTTCCATACTTGTATATATTGAAGTCGGCAATGAGAAAAAATCATACACAATGCACATGACCCCGCGTATAAAAAAGGATACGGGAGAAGAAAATGTTAGGCAGAACTGAAACACTTGTTTTTGAGCAATAACTTGCTTTCATTCCATTGTAAAACTGACAATATTTACACAGAAGTAGCAATACAAATGCCATCTAGGAATAAATAAATGAATGCTGGCCTTGCATCATTTGATCGAACCAAAGGCTATTACCTGGTGCAGCCCCACTTATGCAGGGGTGCCGGAGATAGACTGGATAATATCTAGTGTATTTCCATACTGAGATGACAATGATTTTTTTTTTTCTTTCCCGTTCATCCGTATATTGTACAAGTTCCTACCTACTCTAACCAAGTGTACAGTGTATTTTTATGTTTACACCCTAACTTCAACTACATCGCCATCTTTGAGCTCCGTGTTAGGCAATACAAGTTGACCATTTATTGAGACCAGCTTTCCCTCAAGTCCAACTCTTCTAGCTGCATCTGCAGCAGTGCTGCCAGTTCTCAACCTCATTATTTCGCCATGGGGCCAACATACAATTACCACTTCCCCAAGAGAAAGAGAGTTGAGGTTCCTAAAACGTTTCACATTATGATTTGGTTGCCGAAGACCTGTTTCAGACCGCAGCTGCTCCTCCCACTGAAGCATAGTTCTCAGAAGATGCACCTAGAGTTTACAGGTAATTTTAGTGCAGGAAACAATATAAGGTGAACAGCTTATTAAAAATCTACCATGGGGGTCTTTTGGGTTATTTCACTAAATTATTTCTTGATATCTAAGTACACATGGAGAAGAAGGGATACCAACAATACTCAATGCCAAATGATAGGTTCTGTTCCCAACCTACCCCCTCCCAGACCCCATTAATGGGATTGAACTGGGTGTTATCTTTATTCCAGCAATCTAATCTAAACTACTTACCCTGTCCACATTCTCTGTCCTCCATCCGAAATACTTTTTTCTTGTCCCAGATATGATAATAACATTACTTTAAGAGAAAAAGAAACAAAATTGTTCTAATAGTGCAATAAACACATGCATTTATGTTATCCAAAATTAAGCTAACCATCTTACTTTTTATAATCTTGTTCTGGAGGAAAGTTGGTTACTCAGTCCAATTTATCATGCCATGATAGAATTGTAATTCGGACAAGACATTATTAAAACCAAGCTGCATAATGACATATCTTTCACATGGTTTGCTGAGTTTTTAACATGCTTCAGTTGCAACCAATTAACGTCATGTGATAATGGCTAGCGCGGGGTGTTTGTAATGCAAGCCTGAAGCATATCTCCTGTACATTAGGCTGGTTTAAACAAGTTTCCAACAAGTAATTAGATGAATGTACAATCTAGGATGGATAACTGTAAACAAACCTTGTTATTGATGCCTGTATCCACAGAAGTTGAAGTAACTGAGTCCAAGCTAGGCCTCTCAAAGCAGCTTGTGTCAGACGTAACTGAAGCAATCTGTTTGCCCTCAAAAACAGCAGACATAACATCCCAGTATTCAGTTTCCTCCTGTTCTGTCAAGTCAATTACTTGGATGAAGGTTGGCAATAGGCGCTGAAATTGGTCTTGCTGCACGGCAATGTAATTCTTTACGAAGTTTCTCAAAGCAAGCCCAACAAGTGAGAATATGTGTGTCTTATCGTCTAACTATATTCAGACAACAAAAGTGAGACAAAATGCCAACAGTGGACCAACTAATTGCTAACCAAAACTTTTCAAACTGCTCTTTCTTTGCAAAGCAAGGTGCCCGTGGACCTGTTAAGCTTGTTTTTATCAAAGGTATGCCTAGGTTTTACGTATGTAAGTTATTATAATTTTTTATCATAACGAGCTCACTATACCAATAGGGGATGTGTCACGTGTGCTTTTTTAAAATTAGTTTGTAAGCTAAAAATGTTGGCTTGAGCTGAATAGATAGTTTCTCAAGCTTGCTTCGGTTAGGCTTAGGCTAAATGCTGTTCAAGCTAGGCTAGGGCACTAGTGTACAGTGTACATTTGGAGTTCCTGCTCAAGCCAGGCTTGTAACACCCTGACCCCACCATCAAAATATTATCTGCTTTTGGTCACCTCTTAAGGCTTTAAAACATGTCACCAAAGCTATCACATAAATAGCTAATTCCAATATGAGACTATGCACATTATCTTGGCATCTCAACCTTGCCTCATCCCCTTGTCCTCGGATTCAGGAATCTTTGGTTGGTTGGTCTCTTGGCTACCATACGGCTTGGTTGCTAGATCTCATGCTCAGGAGTAGTTCATCTCAGCATGGCAAATGTACGATCTCAGTTGTGAGCTCAAACCCAAGTTTAAGACTCGGCTCAAGCATTGTCTCTGGTTCAAATTTGTTCCTTTTACTCTGAGCTTGCTTTATAACTCAAAAGCCAAACAACGTTTGTCACACAAATTTGACCAATACCAGACCCCGGATACTATAAAAATACAATAACAAGCTGAAAAAGAATGTATCGTGGATTTAAAAAAACAATTCTAGTGATGCTTTGATCTGTTCTCTTTGTATGTTACAGATTGAAGTATTGACCGGGAATGTCACTCCCCTCAATCTGTGCAACCCTAACCTTTTCATTCACGTCCTTTTAGAAAGTTCTCAACTTAAAAAGTCATAGCTAAGTTAATGCCATCTAAGGCTAAGGCTCACGAACCTAGCGAGACGAGTAACACATTGCTCACACTTGGTTAGGATTTCAAACGAGAATATAGTTTTGATCAAGCTTGGCTCATCATATAATCTGATCAGCTGCCTGATCAATTTTAAGCCCCACCATTTGGGACAAAGATAGTTCCACGACATTACTTCTTTTTTATGATCCTCAATCTTGAGACTGAATAACGAGGAAAAATGGATAACCAATTAGGTCTCTATTAATAACATAGGATACCGCCATCCCACAAAAAAAAAAAAA
>CAUOFW020006002.1:161354-251736 GCA_963454935.2 Ilex paraguariensis | reverse complement strand
ATCATAATCTTCAACTTGGATGATACTGTTAATCAAGCCCCATCAGAGGTCATTCATCAATCCTGAACGGTCTCTAACATTAAAAGATGTACTCTTATTAATACTAATTACAAAACACAGGTCAAACTTCATTTCCATACTTGTATATATTGAAGTCGGCAATGAGAAAAAATCATACACAATGCACATGACCCCGCGTATAAAAAAGGATACGGGAGAAGAAAATGTTAGGCAGAACTGAAACACTTGTTTTTGAGCAATAACTTGCTTTCATTCCATTGTAAAACTGACAATATTTACACAGAAGTAGCAATACAAATGCCATCTAGGAATAAATAAATGAATGCTGGCCTTGCATCATTTGATCGAACCAAAGGCTATTACCTGGTGCAGCCCCACTTATGCAGGGGTGCCGGAGATAGACTGGATAATATCTAGTGTATTTCCATACTGAGATGACAATGATTTTTTTTTTTCTTTCCCGTTCATCCGTATATTGTACAAGTTCCTACCTACTCTAACCAAGTGTACAGTGTATTTTTATGTTTACACCCTAACTTCAACTACATCGCCATCTTTGAGCTCCGTGTTAGGCAATACAAGTTGACCATTTATTGAGACCAGCTTTCCCTCAAGTCCAACTCTTCTAGCTGCATCTGCAGCAGTGCTGCCAGTTCTCAACCTCATTATTTCGCCATGGGGCCAACATACAATTACCACTTCCCCAAGAGAAAGAGAGTTGAGGTTCCTAAAACGTTTCACATTATGATTTGGTTGCCGAAGACCTGTTTCAGACCGCAGCTGCTCCTCCCACTGAAGCATAGTTCTCAGAAGATGCACCTAGAGTTTACAGGTAATTTTAGTGCAGGAAACAATATAAGGTGAACAGCTTATTAAAAATCTACCATGGGGGTCTTTTGGGTTATTTCACTAAATTATTTCTTGATATCTAAGTACACATGGAGAAGAAGGGATACCAACAATACTCAATGCCAAATGATAGGTTCTGTTCCCAACCTACCCCCTCCCAGACCCCATTAATGGGATTGAACTGGGTGTTATCTTTATTCCAGCAATCTAATCTAAACTACTTACCCTGTCCACATTCTCTGTCCTCCATCCGAAATACTTTTTTCTTGTCCCAGATATGATAATAACATTACTTTAAGAGAAAAAGAAACAAAATTGTTCTAATAGTGCAATAAACACATGCATTTATGTTATCCAAAATTAAGCTAACCATCTTACTTTTTATAATCTTGTTCTGGAGGAAAGTTGGTTACTCAGTCCAATTTATCATGCCATGATAGAATTGTAATTCGGACAAGACATTATTAAAACCAAGCTGCATAATGACATATCTTTCACATGGTTTGCTGAGTTTTTAACATGCTTCAGTTGCAACCAATTAACGTCATGTGATAATGGCTAGCGCGGGGTGTTTGTAATGCAAGCCTGAAGCATATCTCCTGTACATTAGGCTGGTTTAAACAAGTTTCCAACAAGTAATTAGATGAATGTACAATCTAGGATGGATAACTGTAAACAAACCTTGTTATTGATGCCTGTATCCACAGAAGTTGAAGTAACTGAGTCCAAGCTAGGCCTCTCAAAGCAGCTTGTGTCAGACGTAACTGAAGCAATCTGTTTGCCCTCGAAAACAGCAGACATAACATCCCAGTATTCAGTTTCCTCCTGTTCTGTCAAGTCAATTACTTGGATGAAGGTTGGCAATAGGCGCTGAAATTGGTCTTGCTGCACGGCAATGTAATTCTTTACGAAGTTTCTCAAAGCAAGCCCAACAAGTGAGAATATGTGTGTCTTATCGTCTAACTATATTCAGACAACAAAAGTGAGACAAAATGCCAACAGTGGACCAACTAATTGCTAACCAAAACTTTTCAAACTGCTCTTTCTTTGCAAAGCAAGGTGCCCGTGGACCTGTTAAGCTTGTTTTTATCAAAGGTATGCCTAGGTTTTACGTATGTAAGTTATTATAATTTTTTATCATAACGAGCTCACTATACCAATAGGGGATGTGTCACGTGTGCTTTTTTAAAATTAGTTTGTAAGCTAAAAATGTTGGCTTGAGCTGAATAGATAGTTTCTCAAGCTTGCTTCGGTTAGGCTTAGGCTAAATGCTGTTCAAGCTAGGCTAGGGCACTAGTGTACAGTGTACATTTGGAGTTCCTGCTCAAGCCAGGTTGTAACACCCTGACCCCACCATCAAAATATTATCTGCTTTTGGTCACCTCTTAAGGCTTTAAAACATGTCACCAAAGCTATCACATAAATAGCTAATTCCAATATGAGACTATGCACATTATCTTGGCATCTCAACCTTGCCTCATCCCCTTGTCCTCGGATTCAGGAATCTTTGGTTGGTTGGTCTCTTGGCTACCATACGGCTTGGTTGCTAGATCTCATGCTCAGGAGTAGTTCATCTCAGCATGGCAAATGTACGATCTCAGTTGTGAGCTCAAACCCAAGTTTAAGACTCGGCTCAAGCATTGTCTCTGGTTCAAATTTGTTCCTTTTACTCTGAGCTTGCTTTATAACTCAAAAGCCAAACAACGTTTGTCACACAAATTTGACCAATACCAGACCCCGGATACTATAAAAATACAATAACAAGCTGAAAAAGAATGTATCGTGGATTTAAAAAAACAATTCTAGTGATGCTTTGATCTGTTCTCTTTGTATGTTACAGATTGAAGTATTGACCGGGAATGTCACTCCCCTCAATCTGTGCAACCCTAACCTTTTCATTCACGTCCTTTTAGAAAGTTCTCAACTTAAAAAGTCATAGCTAAGTTAATGCCATCTAAGGCTAAGGCTCACGAACCTAGCGAGACGAGTAACACATTGCTCACACTTGGTTAGGATTTCAAACGAGAATATAGTTTTGATCAAGCTTGGCTCATCATATAATCTGATCAGCTGCCTGATCAATTTTAAGCCCCACCATTTGGGACAAAGATAGTTCCACGACATTACTTCTTTTTTATGATCCTCAATCTTGAGACTGAATAACGAGGAAAAATGGATAACCAATTAGGTCTCTATTAATAACATAGGATACCGCCATCCCAAAAAAAAAAAAAAAGAAGGTTATGCAGTCTCTCTGAAGTGGAAGTTTAAAAATTACCCCTGAATAGCAATGATAAAAGGAATTTAAGAAGAAAATATATTGCACATACTTTGTGGTAGATACCATCTCGACAAAGTGTATATCTTTCTAGGCAAGTACACCAATCACCATGTCCTGGTTCACACCACCACTCATCAGACACCTGTAAAGAGGTTGGACAGTCACTACAAGAACAGTAATAGCCCACTATAATAGATGTTGCCCCAAGGTAGGCTTCACTGAAGAATAAATGGATGCATGGGAGCACTTACGCAATGGCCTCAGAGATTTTTGCTCGGCAAATCAAGTAGGATTTGATCAAACTTGTACGTCATTCTTTTTGATTACAAGGTACTGGTTTCATCTTATTAGATATTTCCCATAACAGGCATCACATGATTATCTATAAGCAGTCAAACACATAGTTACCGGTTGTAGATACCCCATGCCTCCCACAAATTCAGGTCACGCATCCCAAAATNGTGTATTAAAGTAGATTCATTGGATGACGAGTGATCTATTGTTGGAAAAAAAGTATTACAACAACCCAAATCCACAAACACGTCGCAAGCTAATAGGTGTGTGTGATTTTCTGTCTTCTTCCTTACAGAAAATGTTTTGGAGGAGGCTGCCATNATGGGGTGGGTTCGCGATCCAAACCGCCAGAATTTTCCACCCCAAATTGTAACTAAAACCACAAACCAACCGATGATCCAGAACTCTCAATGGTGATTTCTCTATTTGATAATCTTAAACTTATATTTTGATTTGTTGTGATTCAATTTTTTTCTCGGAACATAAATGTGCAACCACTAGCTTCTATTATTTACAACCATTAGCCACTAGTTTGTTTTGGATTATGATTTGCTTTGTAACTCTTTATCATAAATATAAAACAAAAAATAGTTAACTACGTAAATAATTTCATATAATAAAGAAAGTGATCTGGATGAAAGTCACAAAGAAAAATGCGCCCAAAATAGAGTACCAACTAAGTCTACCCTCATTCCGCTACATACTAAGAAATCATCGTCCCACGTACCTGTACCAGTACTATATACCAAATCGACCCACGATCTAGGTAACATTCAAACACTCAATTAGGCATCCACATGATGTGTTTATAACAAAACCAAGTAAATATTGTCCAAACAACCCTACCTTGAGAATCCGAAGAGAAGTAGACGAAATATATTGTTTTCAAGGTATAACTTGTCCAACTATTTATGGAATACAAGGTTTATCTAGGGCCCACCATCCACACATGNCAAGTAAATATTGTCCAAACAACCCTACCTTGAGAATCCGAAGAGAAGTAGACGAAACATATTGTTTTCAAGGTATAACTTGTCCAACTATTTATGGAATACAAGGTTTATCTAGGGCCCACCATCCACACATATATTGAAATATACATTTGGCATCTAGTCCAGAAATAAATCATCCACATGCAATAGTAATCAATCAGCGCAAAAAATAACACACAATAGCCCTCAAGGTTCAAATAATACTCAGAAGGAAAAAGTAGCAGAAACCATACAGTCTATGGATTTGGCTCGAAATTGGATTAAGGGACCGCCAAATAATGGAGACCCAATACAGAAATGTGCATATTGTTGGTGATATAACAATATAGAAGGGAGAAATAGGCCTGTGCATGTGCATGATATGCACAAATAATGCCTTCCAAGGCTACATGAAAATAATGTGCAAGGGATGCATATCAACTATCTTGAAAAATTGGTAAATGAAACTAAAGTAGTTGTTCTACTAAAACCTCTAAAGGGATTAAGTTTCAATTGAGGATCTTCATTTTTTGAGGTTTGAGAAAACTGACATCTGGATGAAGTATTCCCTTATACTTTAAAAAGCTTTGGACCTTTTTAAGTGATAAAGCTTACTCTCATTAAATTGGAAACGAAATACTAATAGAATTTGACCTTTTTGAATAACCTTGCATAAGCTTCCCATCGTATTATTTGGTAAGAAGACCTTCTGTCGGCTACTGCTTCAGAAGCTGCCAGTCCAAAGCTCACAGCAACAAGCAATTCTCGTCCACCCTTATCTAACCTGGAAATCAAGTTTCATCCACAAGTTAGTAAAGTTACAGCGTCATGAATTGCAGATAATTTAGTGAAGAAACAACCTGACAATAACTGCTGCTAGTAAGTGACTTCCTTCCACTCTGAGGACTGGATGCCCTGCTTTTAGAGAACCATACTTCTGAAAGATATCATCTCCAATCGAACTTTGAGCACCCATTTCATTGGAGAAATATGAGGATGGAATTACTTCAGAATCAACCACGCTTGTCTTGGAAGGCAACTTGTTTTCAGTTTCTTTGTAAAGCCAATGTGCGGCAAGGCCATGTTCAGCATACTCGTGCATCCTCTACAAAGGAGAGATCACTAATACTTTGAGCTATCACGAAAGGATATAGGAGTGTCATTGATCAGATTGCATGATAGGAATTTATGTAATACCTGTGTTCTTATTTGAACTTCCAAAGGTGAATTGTCAGGGCCTAGTACTGCAGTGTGCAAAGACTGACATTAGGAAAGAAAAGTTAGGGTGTGGAGAGAAGTCAGCAAAGGTGGACGAAAGGCATATAGATTTACATATATCCATGTAGTTCAGAAACATCTATCCTTCCAAAATTTAAAAATAAAAGGCGTATGGCTATACATATATCTATGTAGTTCACAAACATCTATCCCTTCAAAAGTTAAAAGAAAATTATGAAACAATTGTGACACTGCAGTCTTGCAGATCTAAGAAGATTGAATGATGAATAAAGAACTTCTATGTAATCTCCTCCAAGCAAGCTTAATTATAGCCTCAATCCCATTCAGGTAGTTACTGAGAGTTAGTAAAGACAGGAGAGTTTTCCACAAATTACAAGTCCCAAAGTAAACTATCCATTTATATGTGTTGTGGCAGCAAAAAACTGTGACTGCTATCACAAAATAAGGTGCAATAGTCTGAATATTGTAAAAAGTTACCAAATCTTTTTAAGGGAAGAAATAAAGAGTCATAAATTGAAACCTAAATCATTTACACACTACATCTAGTATCAAATATAGGCATTTACATATGACCAAATGGAATACTTATTATGAGAAAATAGAAACTGAATTACAACCTGATATCCACTTGGTTTTGGATTAACGATGTAATCATCAAATTCTCCATCAATAGGGGTCCAAAGCCTGCACAGAATCAAAGGACACATCAGCCAAATTCCGGCTACAATTAGTGCATTGGATGAAAATAGGATCATAGCTGATGTAGTACAGTTACTATGCTTAATGATAAATTGTGAAGTGCTCTTTCTAAATATCGAATAAAGGCCTATTTCTGATGAACATCATAACTCGGCAATGGAAAAAAAAAAACACACTGAAACAACCCTGCACCATCTAAATCTAATTGAACTGCATGCATGACAAGCACAGGTATTTGCGAATTTTAAATCCATTAACCTGTGGACAATGTTGAGAAGACTGTAACAACACTGAACTGCCTGTCCATGTAAAGTCCCATTCTTATCTCCAACAATTACCCTCAACGCACGGGCATCATACACTTTATTGATACCCACATCTTTTCGTTTCATCTGTGATACGTGAAAATAAAAACAAAAACTTTCAGACAACTTACATGAGTTCCCGTTGGAGCTTATCGACAAAATTTAAATTCAATGAGACCAGAAGACTTGTCGATATAAAAATTGAGAGCAGAAAAGTTAAAAAAACAACAGACATGCACGCACACAGAATACTTTATCACAATTATTGGGAAGAAGAATTGTACATGGCAAACTCTAGCAATAAAGCAACATAGTAGTCGCAAATATTAGAAAACATGCAATGCCCAACAAAAGTCAGAGAGACAGGTTTTCACATCCCAACAATGTGAAACCATCACCGGAAAAACTTCAAAAGTTTCATGACTTATGCTTCTCACTCGGAATTTTAAGTTCTATACAAGGATTATGATGTTCTTATCCTCTTTGACATGATGATCCTTCATAGCACAACTGTATACCATCCAGAATTTTGACTATCATACAGTATCTTTGGGAAGTCTCACATACTTTTGCTTACACGTGTGCAATGTGTTAAAAAAAGTAGCATGTCATCCTTACCTTACTATAAATACTATACAAGTTTTTTGGGCGGCCGGATAAAGTTACTTCCATCCCTGGAACATAGCTGCAAACATATAGCAGATAAAAAGTCAGCACGCATTAGCTGTGGACAAATTGTAACAACTGCTTCCACATGTTCTGAACGAAATATATAAAAACTAATTAACAATTATGGATAAGCAGAACGCACGAAGTTGATATGAATAACTCCCGCTCGAGCGCTTCCTCACAAGCAATGAGAGATGCTAAAGCAATGCCAGTGTCATTCACAACCTTTGGTTTTTTTTGAGTCTTTGACCCTGCCCCAAATCTTTCAGAAAACTTAATGCGCTTTCTACGATCTAGTAACACATAAAATGGAAGTACAGCCTGCAAAAGATCCTGCGAAATGAGAATAATTGAAAGTGCTCAGTTCTCCCATTTGATGATCACATTAACAATAAAAGTGCGGCCCTGCACGAGGCTCCCACCATTGCAAGGTATGAGGAGGGTTAGATGCATACAACCTTACCACTACAAACAATCCTGTAGCTATAGGGAATGCAAAAAAGAAGTTAAAACAGAATAGGAACTAAAAGTGCTTAACTTGATCCCCGTCATCTACTAATTTGACCTGCAAATTCTTAAAAAAACATACAATGGATTGAGATGCAAGAAATTTCCAACCAGTATCATTACCTTCATGCTTATGTCTTCCTCATCCATTGCTGTGGACACTTCACATTCAGAACCTAAGTCTTTTCCATTCAATTGTGCAAACAAACTGGTTTTGGCTGATACTCTTCTCAGATTGCTTGCCCTGTTGGAGGGGCTCCACATTGAAGCCAGTTCAGTTCGCATGCGGCGAAACATTTGAGGCTGCATATGGTGTGGAAATATTACTATATAGATGTATCATTTAGTTTTTGAGCATCAACATAAAATTCAAAGATTTGATCCAATTATCAACTGCAAATAGCAAACGTAAGCGATGAAGGCATATAAGCTCTAGTATTATGAATCAAGCACCTGCGACTTTAATGCATGGTAGTGATACTGAAACAAATTTGGCATGAACCCTGTATATAGCTATGTGAATGAACTACGAACATCAAATGGAATGTAACGAGCATACCTGAAGAACAGCAAAACACAAATCTTCAAGTTCAGCTTTTAGGGGCCACAGACCCAATCTGGAAGCAAGTGAGCACCAAATAAGTAATGTTTCATCTGCAACAGCTTGGGCTTTGGCTGAGGGCAAAGCATAGCTGCAAGAAAAGTTTTAGGAGTAAGAACAGCATGATAAATATTAGCAGCTTACTGGTAGATTTCGCAAAATATATGAAGAATATGGCCAAGCTTCCTATATCCAACCACTTTTTATGTAACTGAACTTTTATTTATTTTTAATACAAGAAGTTGTGTTTCCTATCAAAAAAATATGACCAAGCTTCCATGATAATTTGAAAGGACTTGAGAGAAGAAGATATATATATATATATAATAATAATTCCAAGTTAATTAAATATTAGAATTAACTACAAAAAATTATACTTTAACAATCTCATTACAGAAAATAAATAAGTACACTGTTGGTACATGGTTCTCATGTTATGAAGACGATCTGCAAGCTTGATGAGGACCACACGTGGATCATCAACCATGCCCAGCAGCATCACTCGTAAATTATTTGCCTAGAATGGACAACGTAAACTATGAGATATAAAAAAAGGTACTGGGGATAAATATTGATCCATATTCTGATCTTGTATGAGAAATAAATCGGGATAATTCTTCTTCTAGCACCACAGTTTGTAGTGCAAAAGGAAGTACACTAAATAGTAAATGGATTCTCCTTCAATTTATTTCCGTAGAAAAATCACACTTATTGAAAGACCACATAAAATAATGAATGGAATCAATTTTGCTGGGCAAATGAGTCATGCCGAGTGGAGAGAAAGATCATATATTTATCTATGCAATTCAGTACAGAGTTGAAGCACGGCAAACTGAATTGCACTCTATTCTTATCCTATGTCGACTAGAAATCAGTTTTATGAATACATTTTCCAATATGATGAGTATCCCAGACAGTAGCAACTTATACATATGATGTTACATGTGACCACCAATCACCATCATTAGAAGCCATACAGAAAAAGTGACTGATCAAGGAGGAAAGTTAAATTCATCCAAAGAGCCCAGCAAGGGATTAAATCATATTATCTTCAAATACATATTCAGTACTCCATTAACATAACTATTACAAGTCAATCATTTTTAGTACAACTAATAGAGGAGGATTCACATCATTCTAAATTCCTACATCATTACACACCACTTGAGAAACTTCATTCTGTATCATACGTGATCAGCGAATATTAGCAATATCTTCGATTTCTACCATTCAGACACAACTTTATTTAGAAGTCACCTACCTCATCTTGGCCAAGGGTAGCCTGATTTACATTCATCCTGCGGTGTCTCCGTAACAGCTGCAGAACATACTATCCGTTGAGAAAAACTGGAATGATACAAAATGTGCATGAAGAGGAAGAAAAAGGGGGAGGGTAGGGGGTCAAGTTTAAGACTTACAAACATGCAAAACCTAAATGAAAATTAAATGCCAGATCGGACAGCCATCATTGCAGTACAACCTAAGGAGCTGGAAGGCCCTTGGGTAGAAAGATAACCAGTACAATAGAAGGATATAATTTTCAGATTTACAGAGCTTGAGAATTTTCTCCTATCTGTTCCGTTATAAGCATGAAATTCCAGGCCTTGTGTGAAAACTAAAAAGGTATATCTCTTTAAGGCTAGGTACGAATTTCACATAAAATCTGAAATGTGAGTTACTAAAGAACTAAGCCTACCATTTCAGTTTTTCACTTCAAGCAATAAGGCCAGGTTGAACTTTATATTAAAAATATAATGCTGATCTTTACCTGATTTATATTACTTAACCTGGAAACACCAGCAACCAACTTTGCTATGTCATCGTCAAACTCTCTCTCTATGCTGTCCAAAGTTTCACATGTATCATCAATCACATCATGGAGAATCCCAGCAACGACAGTATCGACAGCCTACAGTAAACATTGAATTTACAAAATGAACTATATGGAATTGACATGTGCATATGCTGCCATTGCCAATTATATGAATAAAAGTTGGAGATGGAGACAAATAACCCTGCCTTTGCAGGATATTACTGGTGAACTTGAATTTGTCTTTTTAATGTATAGGATTTATAAATGTAATTGAAAATTTAAAACAACGCATCGAGGAAGTTGCCACAAAATTCAACCACACCAACAGGGAGGAGGATTGCATACTCGTTTCCCAGTTGATGGAACCAACGCAGCTAAGATTTTTCCGGTGTGAATACAGTGTGTCAAGTAAGGGTCTCCAGTCTTTCGTAACTGGCCATGGTGAGCTTTCCTTGCAAATGAGATTGCTTTTTGTACCTGAATTCACAGTTTTTAGAACCTTAGTATCATTGTTTTTTCCCGAACCACCAGAACCTAGTGTTACAAGGGCAGACAACTATAGGGATGTAAATTGTTGTAAACGGAGTTGGTAAACCTTTGCATCATTAAATATGGGATGCCCAGTGACATCTACTCCATCCAGTATAAGAGAACCTGCATTTACTAATGTAATCAATTTGCAATCAAAGTCAAGTTGTAATTTAACAATTTATTTTTAAAAAAATTAAACTAAGAATATGTATCTGGGATATGTGATGTACCTTTGTCATTGTAGCTATATGCATTAGCTATAGTATAAGGTTTAAGTTTTGGATGTTTCTGGGTGGAATCTACTGCACAGTCAAGTAAAAATAGTTCATGTCTATGCTTATGAACCTTCACTTTCCCTGATAAAATTTATTCCTTTCTCCTCATACTTAATTAGAGACAAAACTTCCTATCACTTCCTCTCTGAGAACTGCTATACCACTTACCTCTCCGAGACCCACTCTACACACTAGCCTTTTGTTCAATGGGTACGAGATTATACTTAATATCGGGTAATACACGATCAGTGATAAACTTAAAGTGCTAACATGCATCGAGTGGCTTAAACTAGCAAAAGTCACTTCACACTAGTATTACCAGGTCATGAGTGGCACTAGTTATCATTTCCAAAGTCAATATCTGCACAAGTACGAGCTTTGAACTTTGAAATTAAAATGTGTATCCATTATCAAACATTGATCATGAAAGTTGCTTCCTGAAACACTAATGCTTTGAAAACTCCAACACACACACAAAAAAAAAAAGAGGTTTTAATTCGAGAAGCAACAAAGCTAACATTAGGATACCAGGTTGCTCCTCCACTTTAGGCCACAAAAAATCGACCTTGGTGGAAAGACAAGCCCCGGAGGCAATCGCCACGGCAGTGACCGCCACCTGTGTTATCGCCGACGTCACCGCTCCATGAACTGTCCCAGAACCAGCCGCAGCAATAACATTCCCCGAGGTGAACACTGAGCTTAGTGACGATGAAACCGCGAATTTGGGCACAATTTGATCCAAAACACATCTGAATGTCGTCGAATTACGAAGATTCCGATTGAAATCGTAGAGAAATTGAGGGTTTTTACAGAAGAAGAGTAATGAGGTTTTGTGACCAAACATCGTGGATGTTTGGCATGAAGACATGTCCGGACGTTTGTAGAGAAACAGATCTCACATGTTGCTGAGAATAAATGACAGATTGTGTATATAATCGGTGTGGTTGGGAATGTAGTGTGACGTTCGTGTAATTTTAACGGTGTAGATTGTGTGGCGGGTAGGAGAGGTCTAGGTTTTGTGGCAGTTAATTTGTTTAAGTCGTTAAAAAGTAATTTTGTAATTTCCGTTTCGTGCAGGGGTAGTCTTTGGAATATGCATGTATGCATTAGTACGGTACACGTTAAAACCCATCATTGACAACAGTAAATACCTTAATTTATAGAGTAGATCAATTACCTTTAATCTAACATAATAGAAAATTAATCAAGATACGCGTAAATTGACTTGAACACTCTATACGTTAAACTAAAAAAAAAAAAAAAACGTATACACTNCACTAGCCTTTTGTTCAATGGGTACGAGATTATACTTAATATCGGGTAATACACGATCAGTGATAAACTTAAAGTGCTAACATGCATCGAGTGGCTTAAACTAGCAAAAGTCACTTCACACTAGTATTACCAGGTCATGAGTGGCACTAGTTATCATTTCCAAAGTCAATATCTGCACAAGTACGAGCTTTGAACTTTGAAATTAAAATGTGTATCCATTATCAAACATTGATCATGAAAGTTGCTTCCTGAAACACTAATGCTTTGAAAACTCCAACACACACACAAAAAAAAAAAGAGGTTTTAATTCGAGAAGCAACAAAGCTAACATTAGGATACCAGGTTGCTCCTCCACTTTAGGCCACAAAAAATCGACCTTGGTGGAAAGACAAGCCCCGGAGGCAATCGCCACGGCAGTGACCGCCACCTGTGTTATCGCCGACGTCACCGCTCCATGAACTGTCCCAGAACCAGCCGCAGCAATAACATTCCCCGAGGTGAACACTGAGCTTAGTGACGATGAAACCGCGAATTTGGGCACAATTTGATCCAAAACACATCTGAATGTCGTCGAATTACGAAGATTCCGATTGAAATCGTAGAGAAATTGAGGGTTTTTACAGAAGAAGAGTAATGAGGTTTTGTGACCAAACATCGTGGATGTTTGGCATGAAGACATGTCCGGACGTTTGTAGAGAATCAGATCTCACATGTTGCTGAGAATAAATGACAGATTGTGTATATAATCGGTGTGGTTGGGAATGTAGTGTGACGTTCGTGTAATTTTAACGGTGTAGATTGTGTGGCGGGTAGGAGAGGTCTAGGTTTTGTGGCAGTTAATTTGTTTAAGTCGTTAAAAAGTAATTTTGTAATTTCCGTTTCGTGCAGGGGTAGTCTTTGGAATATGCATGTATGCATTAGTACGGTACACGTTAAAACCCATCATTGACAACAGTAAATACCTTAATTTATAGAGTAGATCAATTACCTTTAATCTAACATAATAGAAAATTAATCAAGATACGCGTAAATTGACTTGAACACTCTATACGTTAAACTAAAAAAAAAAAAAAAACGTATACACTACCATACCAATATGGAAATAACTCGGGGTACCAAAAAAATCGATAAATATTGAAAATTATTTTTTAATGGTGAAGTTACAATTATTTGTAATTGATCACAGTAGCGTATTGATTTTGAATTAACTCAATAAAAAATAAATTCACCCTCAAAAAAATATAATTTTACCTATTAAAGTTATATTTGGTGTGATCAATCATAATATTTTATGATGGATCATGACTTTTTAAATTGTAACTCAAAACTCCCCAAAAAATTATGAATCGACCTTAAAACATTATAACTTTTACATAGTTTAGTCGTTTCCTACCGTTACAATAGCCATGTGCATACCTTCTACAGAGGGGGATCACTATCAATGTAAAGCTGGAGTTTGTTTCCTAAAGAAGATATGATTAAAGTTGAATTTGCAGACAGAATATGGGGCTGAAGCCCCAGCGCAAATTGGGTTTCACCACCTAAACATAAATTTTGTAACAGGTTAGCAACATACACAGCTGAGAATGATAGCTTTCAAATTTGCAGTTTTCATACACGTATGAGAGAGAGAGAGAGAGAAATCTACTCACCCACTTTTTTGTAGAGCTATATATTTCAAGAGTACTATATTTCGAGACACAAATACCTACCATCTACATAATCCCAAATGGTTGGGACCATGTTCCAATGTACAATAGTCACAGATCAAAAAGCCAATCAAGCCCAGGAGTCAGCACCTAACCAACTTCATTCGCTTTAGAAACAGATATCCGGAAGGAAAAAATTATCCTAAATTACAGGCATTTCCAACAGTTTTGTAGGCGGCTTAGTGTTCATCTTTCCTCATCAGACAACACTTGAGGTATACAGTAAACCTGTAGAAAGAATCAATAACAAATCAATCAATGCGAACTGAATAGCTTGCTGATTTCTCAGTGAAAGAAGGATCAGGGTCAAGAATCGCCACCTGGTTAATCAGAAGGATGATGTGCCCACAGAAGAATATCCACTGGCTTTTAACTCCTTCAGAGTGCTAGCTAACCAGTCCAAGCCTTCGTAAAGGCCATCCCCTCTAAGAGCACAGGTACCTTGTATGTGCCATTTTCTGTTCTTAAGATCATATAGACCTAGACCTTCACACACTTCCATAGGTGTCATTGCTCCTTTCTGAACGAAAAAGAAGAATGCAGTAATTGAGTTGAAATTTTCATCCAAGGACTTGTCTGGCTAATGCATGTTTTATACAAGCAGCCAATGAACAGTAGAACAGAATTGTGCAAGTGAAACAGTATCAATTAAATTCTGCGTACTTCACTATCTACAAGGTATAGGCCAAACACATAGCATGAAGGCAATTCAAAACTGTATATATGAATAATGTAGACAAGACAAATACGGTATCACCTGTTAATTCCCAAAGAAAAAAGAATGAACCAATTATTCAGTGTTCCCTGTGAATCTGCTGATCAAGATTGATTCACTTGTTTAAGGAACCTTATGAAGAAAGGATAGTGATTCGATAGATGTTTATTAAAATGCAAGATTTTGGACCTACTGACATTGCCATTGTGTGACTTCCTTTCTAGTAGATTCTTAGAAACTCAAACATATCTGATGTCATCCAAAGTAAAAAATAGCATAATAGCACATGTTGCATGTGGTTGCTTCCATCATACCACCTGTGTTTACTGAATATGCTATACATGGTCTCTCCGGACTAAATCTATATTGCAGGAACATAAACATGGAATAGGTTCGGCATTATTATGCATGCTTACACCCGAAATTCTAAAAGACCATGGNTACATGGTCTCTCCGGACTAAATCTATATTGCAGGAACATAAACATGGAATAGGTTCAGCATTATTATGCATGCTTACACCCAAAATTCTAAAAGACCATGACATGGTACAGCAACATTTCAATATAAAGCACATGACAAAGATAACAATGTATTTGCATTGGAGCTTTCAATTTGCCCTGATGGCCTTGCCTTGGTCTTGCGCAAATGCCTTAAAAGATAGCTATTAGGGAAGCGACTCATAGGAACCATATAACTAAGGGTCTAATTTTGCAAGAATTCCACAGAAAAGCAAAATTTCCTAAAGGAGAAGTCTTACAGGTTCCTTCCAGTAAGAGTGAACCTTGTTCTGAGACTAAGAAATGAGTTGATACTATCTGGNAATTCCACAGAAAAGCAAAATTTCCTAAAGGAGAAGTCTTACAGGTTCCTTCCAGTAAGAGTGAACCTTGTTCTGAGACTAAGAAATGCAATGCACCTACTAAGACTCTCGACCATATTTTCCTTGTTCATTTCTTGGTTCGAAAAGTATGGTTTAGAGCTCGAATCTCTTGGATTTCATAAAGGTCAAGTTATTTATTTTATAAAGCATTAGTTGCTTTGATGCAAGGACAAACAGGGTCTTGAGAAGGACGCCATAATGGCNTCGAAAAGTATGGTTTAGAGCTCGAATCTCTTGGATTTCATAAAGGTCAAGTTATTTGTTTTCCCATGTGGCTGGAGCATTAGTTGCTTTGACACAAGGACAAGCAGGGTCTTGAGAAGGACGCCATAATGGCTGCTGTGACTCTTCTGTGGGCCATTTGAGTGAAAGAAACAAGGATGGATTTCATGGTGGAATTTTACTCCCAGAGTAATTATCTCTGCTGCAAGGAGCCACTTGAACTAGTTTACATATTAGAGGGAACTCTTGAGCAAAGAGCATCAGCCAAACATCCACCTTTAAGGAGTGGAGTTGATTTTTAGGCAAGTTTCGGAGGAGATCATCTTAACGGGCTTACTGTCGAGCTCGTGAGAAACACAATATTGGGGAGTTATGCATCACCATGGATGGAGCCCAGAATTCATGTAAAGCTGGCAGCAGTAGGCTTTGTTGTTATAGACTAGGTGTTAGAAATAATGCTATAGTTCTGATTCTTGTTCAGAATACGACCCAAGCTGAAGTTATGGCATCATGTTTAGTCTCTCTCTGGGCAGCTACTAAATCATATGAAGTAATGTTCTATCACTGCACCTGAGCTCCGTTTTGCATATTAAGGTTCAGCAATAACCTTCATTGCAAGATCAATTGCTGATTAACGACATTAAATCCTTCGCCAGCAAGCTTTTTCCCCCCATTGAATTGAGGGTCGAGAATTGACATTGAGGAAACTCATAAGCTATCCAAGCAAGCTTCCTCAGACTCTTTTAACCTTGATTGGGCTCTCTACCCTTTTATTAAATGTCTTGGTGTATGCTCTCATATTTTTCATTGAAATTATTACCCCTTAATCACGGAAAAAAATTACCAAAATAATAGAATACCATTAATATATTCTGTTTTATAGACGTGGTGTTTCAAGCAACCATGAAATACATGTTAAACAAGTCAATTTGCCAATTTGCTCTTTTTCTCCAGATAACAAATACTTATTCATTGATATGCTTAGCCAAACAATTAGAAATCCTTAATGCAACATACCATGTCCTGCTTGTTGGCAAACACCAAGATGACACTGTTAAGCATAAATGGATCTCTGATGATGGCCTGAAACAAAATTAAGTAGGTAAACTGAAAACAATGCCCCCGACTTGAGTACTTGAGGTAATGACAATTTCCATCTATCCATCTAAAATATAAAACCTGAAACTCTGCCTTTGCTTTTCCAATCCTCTCTCGATCCAAAGAGTCAACAACATAAATCTGCAATGATAAAAAACAAAAAGATCAACAAAAAGACATGGACTGGCGGAGTTTAGAAACCGCATTGTGAGCACCAATTATAGTTCTGTGCTACTGCACATTGACATGGCCAATGATAAATACTAATAGCTAAAGGGCCTATCCAGCTAAACCGCCTAAATGAAAACAGAAACAATGCAACCAACAAGGAGAAAATGAACGTCAAGAACAACATCCAGCAATATATGACTGCAATGACCAATCATTACCAGTCCATCCGTGTTATTAAAATAATGCCTCCACAGAGGCCTCAGTTTCTCTTGCCCACCCACATCCCACACCGTGAAGATCACATTCTTATACTGAACTTTCTCCACATTGAAACCTACATGTACGCAGAAAAGATCAAACATTTGAAAATTTCATTAAGTCTTGGGCCACCAAATAATAGGTGAAGACCTATATAGTAAGCACCTGAAAAGGGAGCCAGTATCAAACAAAGCTGTGAAATCGAATTCAACATTTGCATTCAATTTCTTATTAAAAGAAAAAAGAAACAAAAGATATGAATATAAGAAAAGCGCAAAGCATTGCACTTATATGTGAACTTGTAAATGGATGTGGACAAAATGACAACTGCTTTGTGGTTTACTTAAACCCTCAGTGCACAAACATTAAATTAATGCCAAGCACTTGAAACTTCTCCCTTCTAATACTTCTAAAACTTACCTTGTTTCATGCTTCCGGTTCACCAAGAATGAGCAATAGACATATAATGCAAGAGTCTTTAATTGAAGAATAGATATGCCATAGATAATTTATGTGACCACCACCTGTGCAGCTCCAGACGTTCTCATATTCCTTCATTAAGCGTCGGTACAAGGTTTAAGTGAGATAGAAGGGCATGGAATGGAGTGGTTAGGGGTAAAGGAAAGGTTACCCCCTTGCCCATGCATTTGAAAAAACATCAGGGAGAAAAAATGAAAAAAATAAAATAACAATAAGAGCACCAAGGAGCCACAGCCATGACATTGTAGTCTAGTGATAACTAAAGAAATATTCTGGTTGACACTCGACAAGCTTGCATCTAGCTCATGCCTGTCCTTAAAGAAGCCAAAAGCTTAATTGCTACCTGGACAACTTCACTCCCATCGCTCAACAGACACGCAGCAAAACCATCAATTTGTGAATCTTGCATAGCTCCACATATATCTAAACAGCTGTATATTTGGTTTTTCCATTACCTAGTGATGGTGCCATTCATTCAATGAGCCTGGGACGATTGGATACAAGACTATCAATTGTCATGATTGCAAAAGGAATGTGTACTCACCCTACTAAGCCTCAACTTCGTGTGATTGAGCCCGAGGCCCCGAGCATTTAAATGTTGAACCCACAATGATCCATTTATTCTTAAAAGGAAAAATAGACCAGGTTCCTATTTTAGAACAAGTTCTAAGCTTTCATAAGAGAAGTCCAATTAAAAACTAAATAAGAAATAAACATTCAAAAAACGTCATAGTAGAAGCATCTCTAACGCAAAACACAAACAACAGAAAACAGACTAATCTGATATCCAAGTAAAAACTTCAAGTCTTCCGCATAGTAAAAGCATACTTGTTTACTCCTAGGTTTTTTATGTAATTGGAAAAATGACCTACCAATCGTAGGGACAGTTGATAAAACTTCTCCAATGTGCAGCTTGTACAGTATAGTTGTTTTGCCAGCTGCATCCAGGCCAAGCATCACAACCTGTGGCAATTCGGATAACAATAACGAACATGAAAATCAAAGTTGAAAAGAGATTATATATGGCATACAGCCACAATAATGTGAAATCTCCCCCAAAGAAGCACACAGGGAGAGCTAAATGTGGAAAGAGCACATAAGAATTCTTTTATGTGACATAAGAAAGTTTTCAATTATTTATTTAGCTAAACCGAAACACCTCTAGCTTATTCAATACCATTGATAAGCATTAAATTATAAACTACATAAGAAAAAATGAACTTAAGTAGTAATTGTCGTTGAAAGAAAAACAATATGAAATTCCAGACGTCAGAGAGCAAGGAGCAAAAACAACAACAAATAGTTATTATGAAAAGTAGATAACCTTTGATGGAACAAGCAGTCACAGGGATTTTCAGCTTTATTCTTTTTGTAGGGAGAGGGGGAGTGGTTCCAGAGACGCGGAGAGCTTGGTGATGCAATAGAATGAGAGATCTAAATAGATGTAAAACTAGAAATAAGTACAATTCAAAATAACCAAGTCTTCTCTTTCTTTCCAAACAAATCACCCTAGTAAATGTTACTACTGCAACCCTTGTGTCATCTATACTAACAATCCCATGTGTTGAAAATAACTGCATAATGTTAATTATAAAAAAGGGGATGATTGTTGATGATTCTCCCATTTTGTTCATGTTCAAATAAAGAAAGAGGCAAAGTTAAAAGAGCTTTTTTAATTTTTAAATTGTTATTTTTTGTATAAATGACTGAGAATGTAACATGTCTGGGAAACTACTTTCATATAGGTATAAACCAAATGAAGAAAAACAAAACTTCATGACTACAAGATGAATCCTATGCATACTAATAGGATACAACTCAGCTCACCATGTGCCACTATAGTTCCAATCCATTTTTGCAAACATCTGAAGTGGATGCAGTTTTCAGTCTTTTCAAAAATAACAAGACAAACGCAACAAATGCCAAGTAGGAGCAAGGAGATGATATACAACAGAACTTCTTTAAAGAAGTGGAATTAATTGAACATTATTCAAGAAGTGCAACAACAAATCATCAGACACCAATGTGTGTCATCGAGAACTTGTGTCATCTTGAAAGCAGCAATGTTGTTTTAATTAGATCATTGACATATAAGATACTGCCCACCGAAAACTTCTACATGGAAGTTGCTCCCTAAGAGGCCTAAGAGCGTGGAAAGCTTGAAAAAAGGAGGCATTTAGGCGGTAGAGAAAGAAGCAATCACAAACCAAGTATTCTAGTGTTAAATGGAGGATCCAGCCATGCAAATGAAATAAGCCAGCTCTGATCCCAGGTAATGTTATTTTATCTTGCGGGCTACCCAAATTATTGACTAAAACATCAATTAATTAATTAATTAGGCTAATTCAGATCAAGGTGGCGCCACACTTTGCAACTCAAACATGACCTGGAACTAANACTAAAACATCAATTAATTAATTAATTAGGCTAATTCAGATCAAGGTGGCGCCACACCTTGCAACTCAACCATGACCTGGAACTAGTAAGAAGGAGAAACCCATTTGCAGCTATCACCTGTACTGAGGACAAAGATGACCTGTAAGTATTCCAGCTCTTATATTCAAATCAGCTATCGCATATATATTACCAGATTAAATTTGTCTCACAACAAGTTTTTATAATAAATAAATATAGCTACAAAATAACTTGCAGAATTAACTAGCAGTTCACATTATTAGTATAATTAAAACTAGGCTTTGTAGTTTTGTATTCCAATATAAGATGGTAGGAAGTTAATTTTACCCATTAACAATTGTGAAGCTAGGACCGCCTAAATTTGTTAAATGCATATCCCTAAAAATTAAAATAAAATTAAACCGAAAACCCAAACAAAGACGAGCACTCAGGCACACACACAAACGCAAAAACACCGCAACAAATTATAAATATAAGCCATAAAATTAGCTGAGGCAGAGAGATTTTGTACGAACCTAATTGGTGAAATGGCACCTTTCAAAAATATAAACCGATAAAAAGAAGAAATTAAGGACTTATGAACATACATGTGTGTGTGTGTGTGGAGAAAGATTACCCTCATCTCCGTGTTGCCGAAGAAAGTATCAAAGAGCTTGCGAAAGGCTTGTCCCATGATGCCTTTTGAACAGAGAATTTTCTTCCCTCTCTCCCGATCTCACTCTCTCTCGATCACCAAGGTAGTGCTGCTGCTGCTATTGTAACTATTCTGGTGGAAACGAGCTTCTTTCAGTCCCTCCGTCAAACGGAAAGAGTTTCGATGCTCGAATATAAATCTGATTCCTTTTGCAGAGAGAGAGAGAGAGAGAGAGAGGGTAGCGTAGCTTCTCTTCTCTGAGTCTTTGTTTTTTAAATTTTAGCTTGCTAAAATTTAATTATATAAATATTTTTAAGTGATTATGTGTAAACTCTGTCAATTTTTTTTTATAAAAAATAGTGGGACAGAGCAGAGAACCATCTTCAATAGNTGATTATGTGTAAACTCTGTCAATTTTTTTTTATAAAAAATAGTGGGACAGAGCAGATAACCATCTTCAATNCCGTCAAACGGAAAGAGTTTCGATGCTCGAATATAAATCTGATTCCTTTTGCAGAGAGAGAGAGAGAGAGAGAGAGGGTAGCGTAGCTTCTCTTCTCTGAGTCTTTGTTTTTTAAATTTTAGCGTAGCTAAAATTTAATTATATAAATATTTTTAAGTGATTATGTGTAAACTCTGTCAATTTTTTTTTATAAAAAATAGTGGGACAGAGCAGAGAACCATCTTCAATAGAAGCTCAAACTCTTACCCACCAAATTTGAGTTAAAAAAAAAGAATAAAAAACTTGATTTGATATTATACCTTTTCAATGTAAAAATTTAAATTTAAAAGAAGAAAAACTAAATTTAAATAAGGACAAACTAAAATTTAAAAAAGAATAAAATATGTTCATTAGATTTTTAAAAATGATAAAATTTCACCATTAAAAATTTAAGTATAAATTAAAGTCACCTTTGATTTGAGTTTTAGTGCCTTCATACATGAATTACTGATATTACATATATTTTACTATTCACACACACACACACACTTGCAGATTACTAGTATGAACCCTTTCTATTATTATTCAACTAAAGCTTTCTAATTTTTTAAATATGCCCATAGCTTAATATTGTTAAGAGACTATGCGTAAATTCTATCGATCTTTTTTATTTTTTATAAAAAAATAGTAGAGCTAATAATCATTTCCAATGAAAACTCAAATTCTTATCCAAATTTGAGTAAAAAAATTGATAAAAAGTTTAATTTGATATTATATCTCTCAAATTTAAAATAAGATAAACANCTAAAGCTTTCTAATTTTTTAAATATGCCCATAGCTTAATATTGTTAAGAGACTATGTGTAAATTCTATCCATCTTTTTTATTTTTTATAAAAAAATTGTAGAGCTAATAATCATTTCCAATGAAAACTCAAATTTGAGTAAAAAAATTGATAAAAAGTATAATTTGATATTATATCTCTCAAATTTAAAATAAGATAAACAAAATTTAAATAAAAAAACAAATCCAAATTTAAAAGAGAATAAAATATAACTATTAAATATTTAAAAAATAGTAAAATCTTACCATTACCATGAAAAATTATTACCATGAAATATAAATTAAAGTCATCTTTGATTTGGGCTTAGTGCCCTCCTCCCTCACAAATGAACTACTGATATTTTACTATTTATGCACATATTTGTAGATTAGTAGTATGAACCCTTTATATTATTTTTCAACTAAAGCGTTCTAATTTTTTAATTATTTTTTGACTTGACTAGGCAAGATGTGATATGACATCATCCCATATGTAGCATAATAATTATTTATAGGAACAACAAAAAATATCCTTCAGATTCCATTCAACTTATTACAAAATGCAACTCGTAAATGATTCGGACAACCCATCCTCTCTCCCTTATCACTACGCCAAAAAAAAAAAAAAAAATGGACAAAAAAAGAAATAGGAATGTACAACGGGATACAATTTGGACGGATTGAGAGATTCCCTCCCTAGACTCAACCCAACCCGAGCTGCTCAACACCGACCCAAATTATTAGAATCTCTAATTTCAGATGGAATTTAATCCCAAATTCTTGATTTTCTAAATATTCAAACCNTTTTTAATTATTTTTTGACTTGACTAGGCAAGATGTGATATGACATCATCCCATATGCAGCATAATAATTATTTATAGGGACAACAAAAAATATCCTTCAGATTCCATTCAACTTATTACAAAATGCAACTCGGACAACCCATCCTCTCTCTCACTCTTATCACTACCCAAAAATAAAAAGAAAAAATGGACAAAAAAAGAAATAGGAATGTACAATGGGATACAATTTGGACGGATTGAGAGATTCCCTCCCTAGACTCAACCCAACCCGAGCTGCTCAATTATTAGAATCTCTAATTTCAGATGGAATTTAATCCCAAATTCTTGATTTTCTAAATCTTCAAACTCATTAATCACATCAAAAGCAAAGAAAAAACCAAGTTGCCCGGTGAAGTAGGAATAAAATATTGAAAGCAAATCTGCAAGTATTTGTGCTCTGCCAGTGAAAGATACAGAGAAAGGACAATAATAGGAGTGATGAATCTGGGACATCTATATGAAGAACGAGAGGAAAAGCTACTGTGTTGAACAATCAGAGCAAAGGCTGCTGGCACAGGTTGCCCGAATTTTATAAATCCTCCCAAGTCCAAGCTCAACAAACGTTGAAAATCTCAACTCAAGTACTGCATTTTTCGGGCCGAGTTCAGATTAGTCAGCCCAGAATGGGAAATCTCTAATTCTCAAGTTGCTTTGCTACACTGGCAAAGGTTAAAACTAATAATTCACCAGCTTCTTTAGGAGAAAGAAAATTTCAACTACATTGGAACGAGGAAGGTACAATCAATCCGAAGCTGAATGTTGTACACAAAATAAACATTTTCATAACCAAAACTGTCCCAAAACAGGAACAAAAATTATTCCAAATCAAGATCTGTCCAAAAGACAAAGGTAATCTAATCTTTATAAAAAAAAAAAAAACACATCATGGTGGTGGCACTATTAGCCACCAAAAAAAGAACAAGAACATCAAGNAATTATTCCAAATCAAGATCTGTCCAAAAGACAAAGGTAATCTAATCTTTATAAAAATAAAAATAAAAACACATCATGGTGGTGGCACTAATAGCCACCAAAAAAAGAACAAGAACATCAAGCCTCCCAACCAATACCTGGCATCCATAAATGTTTTACCAATAAACACAATGGAGGTCTGCACAGCCTGCCAAAGTTGTATACATTACACCTACTCTGATGCGCTCATACCTAAGGAGGTCATTTCAACAGCTTGTCCAAACTTTCGTCTTGGATTACAATCCCACGCTGAGTTCAGGAACTCGTACAATGAGACACTATATCCCTACACTATAATCTAAATACTCTACACCCAGCCAATGGCTTCATCAGCAGCCAAGCCTCAGCACCGAGACCGTCATGATTCACCAGTTCAAAACATGAGAAAATGCAGAACATGATATAAAAATTGGGAATAATTGCGGATGTGCCTACCTTGATAAAAACCTATAGCAATTGACTCCTGGTGCCCACACCAAACACCAGGGTTAGAATTCACAAAATTAGTTTCCGCAACAAGATTAGCCATCTATGAGTCAACCATCTCATCTTGTATCTCATTAGGTGCAATAAGCCCTGGAATGGAAAGCATGCGTTGTCGCTCACTTTCTCTCTGGGCAGCAGCTTCTTCTGCATAAAGATCCTTGTTATCCTGCAGAAAGAGTTAGAACAATGAAACACAATAATGCCAAATAGTAAACCAAGATCGAAAGATGAGGAATGGAATCATCACACAAATCAAACTATCTCCCCCCAACACAAAAAAAGAAAAAAAAAAGTCACTAATGACAGATTCCACTCCAAGCACAAGACAAGGTCCTTTGTTTTTTCCCTTCTGTAATTCAAACAGTACTTGAAGTAGAGATTGGTAATAAGGATTTTATTCCTTAAAAGCTATGCTACTATGTTGCTAACTACACTGGAAAATGAAACACCTAAAAGACAACCACCTAAGACCCAACTAGCTTGGGTCAACTACAAAAAATGTTTTTACCCCATTAGCCACTTAGTCCCAGCTATGTTGCCGGCTGCAGCAAGTGTTCAACTGAATGAAGCATAAGCCACAGAAGTTGGTCAAAATAACCACTAAAACTTCGCATTGTTTACCTGAGCTGAGAACTCTTTTGATTGCACAAGAAAGTCTCGTATGTGATTCTTGAATGTAGAAAGATCAGCTCTTGACTCAACAAGTCCATTAACAAATTGGGTCACCTGTAAAGATTAAAGTAAGTGGTATCTGAAAGAGAAAAGATGTTGCTCTAGTTTTTAGCTCCATACCTCACTCCCTGTCATGTTCGGGAACGATGTACCCAAAAGCTTTATGGTGTACTCACGAACAAATACAGCATTGTTTGGATATGGATAAGGAACTGTTAATGGATCCCACAAGGGCTCAGTCAACAGACCAGACTCCGCCTGAAATTGTGCCAGATTAACTGTAATGAAATGGTTCTGAGCGAGCCCAGGAGGAGGTATAACTTATAAGAAGATTCATTACCTGAGAGAATAAGTGTTGTAGTACCAAGACATGTAATTTGAAGCCAGGCTTATGAAACGTGTCTGTCAAAACTGCAAAAATTTCTTGCTCAATTGTCAGAAAGTAACTCCGGTAGAACTGATTACAGAACTCAGAAACCTGCCACGTAAACCACAATAAGATGAAGCTGGCCTTGGCATAAATATTTAAAAGAGTGGAATGGGTCATGACAAAGGAAACCTGAAAGTTCTTCAGCATCTCCAATAAAAGGTTTAGCCCAGTCTCAGCAATGTTCCGTTCAGTGTGCCGGAAAGCCCATATGATAGAATCCATAACAAGCTTTAGTTGCTGATGAGGATTGAGAGTACCATCAGAAATAAGTATAAACATGTTGGAACTTCAAAATGTCAGTAAAATAAAGAAAAGTGCAAGAAATTGAACTTGCTCACATCCCACTGGGAAATATGACTCTCTCTGTGCCACATAATCAACCACGAAAAGGTTTAAAACAAGGAAAAACAATGAGGGCAAATCATAAACACAAACCTCACTTGACAACCGGATCAAAGCTGGAAAACAATGCGTAGCAATGGCCCGAAGGAGTGAAAAGAACTTCAGGCGATGCTCTGGATAATCTTCAAAATTCTTTGTAATCATCTGTAGTAAAGCACTAGACATATCAAACCAAAGAAATAAAGGACCGTTTCAGACATGTACCTAAATATATAGAGCATGAAAAATCACTGCCAAAACCAAGTTGTTTTTATGTAACCATGAATGCAACAGTAACCTGATGTAACACTGTATACACATTACTCATGCATACATTGCAGAACATTAGCACCAAGAACCCTTAAAAGTAAGGAAATAGCATAAGCAACACAATTCATACAACCAATAAACCATGTAAGATGGGCCTAGACAAACATTTCAAGAAATGTCACTTCTTTGTGGCCCGTATCTAGTATCAAGACACCTTCAAGTAAAATGTTAAGATAAACTAGAAGGTACTTAAAAAATCGTATTGCAATCCTCAACTATCATATGGAACAAAAGTCAAATCCTATTCTTTGGAGACTAAATTATGTGTATGCAACAAGCTACAAGAAAAAACAAATGTTAAACCACAAACTTTTCTAAAATCTTAAGTTATTAAAGAGTGAGTAACTTAAATATTTATGTACTTCAACATGGCCCTTTTTATTCGGACTAGATTTTAAAACAAGCACATAGAAGGCTTTTAATTATCAGAGCAGTGGTAAGATTCAAATACAAGAACCCCTATCCTGATACCATGTTAAGCCATCAACCTCTTTGAATGTTTAAGTTGTTAGAGGTAGTGTGATAGACAATTACATAAGGCCAATACGCCTACCTCATTCAATGATGATTAAGTGACAATACGGATTTTGGAATCCCAATTTCACTAAACAGCTGTTCCAAAGACAACTGGTCTTCCTCTTCTGGTATTCATCATGGTATTTGTATATTTATATCAGAATAATTTGGGGGACAACATAAAAAGACCAATTGCGCATGAAAGGGAGTATTTGCCAATAATATGTTGTACCAGGGTCCACCAAACTGTAAGCAAGAAAAAAGTTTTGATCCATTGCTATATGGATTAGTTACAACATTATAAACAACTACCAGTACCCTCCCCTAATTGAAAGAAGGCTAAAGCAGCTTTCACAAACCTCCAGGGTACACTGGAAAACAGCTTCGAATATGCGAGGCACATCCTCTATCATAGCACCCTTGTACCTACACAGAATAGAGGCCGGTAAAGAAGAAATATAATAACTCATTTAGAACATTCGCCGTGGGGTGCGCGAATGTCCTCTAATTTCAGCTATTATAGACAGTCAAAAATTAACTGTGAGGTGGCCACCAATAAAAGTCAGCATAGACAGATCAGAGAGAACCTCTCACAGAATTAAGATGGCCATTAGTCAAATCAGTTANTAATTTCAGCTATTATAGACAGTCAAAAATTAACTGTGAGGTGGCCACCAATAAAAGGCAGCATAGACAGATCAGAGAGAACCTCTCACAGAATTAAGATGGCCATTAGTCAAATCAGTTAAAAATTCAAGCAGTAGCAGAACCCCCCAACTGTTTGAGAGGAGTTGAGGATCAACACCTACATTCATTGCAGCATATACGAGTGGAAATCAATGATACATGAAAACAAACAAACACAATACTTGTTTATAATTGTAGCGAAAAGTGATAAGACTTCTGATTCTCTAGCATCGGGGACGTTCCTTGCATAGTCACCAAGAACAGCGTCCATCATTGGGGGCACAAATTGCTTGCCAATTTGAGGTTGATCTTCAGCCTTATCTAGAAATGTCTCAATGAGCTTAAGGGTTTCCCTCTTCACTGAGCTGTTTAAAAGGAACACCAAGAAATGAGAGCAAAGGGCACAATATAAAAGGACTCAAACAAAATGTTGACATTGATCATACCGCAGAAGCTTCACCATTGATGTTTTAGAGGCATATGGCCCTCCTTGAGTGATGCTGGTTGAGATAAGCTCACTATACATTCTGTTGATAGTAAAACAAGTTCATTAGATAACATGTTAGTTGCTGAAAAATAGTCATTAAAGATATAGATGTCTCGCTACAAAAATATCTTTTTTGAAAGGTTACAATGAAAAGTCGCTGGAAGTGTTGTGTTGGTATGGAGGAATCCTCGAGGGAAAGTCCGAAAAATACCTGTACACATTAAGCATGTCCAAAAAGATCACAGATATTTGTGATAAGAAGTATGTTCCAAGCGAACTAGCAACACTAGTGTTTGTCTGTCAAGCAACGACGACTTACATCAATAACACTGAATTAGAAAAACAAACTGGAATGAATGTCAAAGCAATCTTATTAACTACGAAATTCATCTAAAAGTCCCTGAAAAAGTGGTTGGCAAACTTCTGTGCCATAGAACAGGCAACATCATAATGTATGAAAAGGAAATAATCCGCAAAGGGAAATGCCCACAAAAAGGAATCAAAATAGGAGCTTTAGCTTATACAAAAAAAGTTCAATTACTTAGCACAAAATCTGGGTTATTTGAGATTCACAATTGCAAGTGAATATTTATTTCAAATCTACATGGAGAATCTATATTATTATTATTGTTATTACTTATAAATGTCAGCATATGTGAAAAACTTTTGATTTCTGACTTTGACCCTAATTAGTATAATAAAGTCAATTACATCCACTTTCATCTAATTTTTTGTTTTCTATACCTATTTGATTTCCATTTTTTTTTTGGGACTTTTTTATGTAGTTTCGAGTCCCAAATTCTTTTTGACTAATTTATAACCTATGTACTTGCATTCAGTTTTCTATATCTATATAAATAAGCATAGTCCAATCTATATTCTATTATTATATATACATAGGGACGATCTCATAATCAAAGTCCATTATAAGCAAAGGTGAAATTGTGATGTAGACTAGGAAGGGAAGAATTAGGGATGAAAAGAGAAGAACAAAGGGATGAGAAAAGAGAAAGAATTTAAGAAGTAAGCAATATCATNGACTAATTTATAACCTATGTACTTGCATTCAGTTTTCTATATCTATATAAATAAGCAAAGTCCAATCTATATTCTATTATTATATATACATAGGGACGATCTCATAATCAAACTCCATTATAAGCAAAGGTGAAATTGTGATGTAGACTAGGAAGGGAAGAATTAGGGATGAAAAGAGAAGAATAAAGGGATGAGAAAAGAGAAAGAATTTAAGAAGTAAGCAATATCATTATTTAATAATAATCAAAATTTAAACAAAACCCTTACATGCATCCCTTTATATAGGGAAACTAAAACCCTAAAACAAATAAATAATGACAAATAAACCCCCAAAGTTAAAAGAAAATACTTAAAAGATAAGTACTAAAAATATTTACATTATTCTCATGATTAATCTAAAATATCTATCCAATTCCTACACGATCCCCATCAAATTATCTAAAGGAATCAAGGAGAGGATAATAAATGACAGATTAANAAAGAAAATACTTAAAAGATAAGTACTAAAAATATTTACATTATTCTCATGATTAATTTAAAATATCTATCCAATTCCTACACGATCCCCATCAAATTATCTAAAGGAATCAAGGAGAGGATAATAAATGACAGATTAGGTACTGAAAAATGGATAGAAAAATTAATAATTAGGTTTAACAGGAATTAAAATAAGGATTAATTCTCCAACACATAATTTGCAATTCAATTTAATTAAACATATAAGTCATATTTTTATAGATTTAACAAAAAAATACTATTTAAATTCACGGTGCATTGCTAATACATTTAAAATATACATTACCCAGGACAATTAGAAGATCTTAGACAAATGCATCTCAACGCTTGTCAGAAAGTTAATATCCATAGTTTAAACTAACTGTCAGTCTCGCATCAAAGACACATTCGTTATGCACCAAACACCACGAAATTTCAGTCTGAGGCATGATCAAAAGGCATTGTCCCCAGAAAATTCTTATATAAAACTGAAAACAGAAATTGTCTTTGCATTCTCTAGAAGGCAATACGCCCATCAATAGACTTCAACATAAAGAGATAAATAGTAAGCCAATCCCTAGAGGAAAACTGAGAATTCTGCAAACAAAGATCATCATCCACTGAGATAGAACTATTCAATTCTATATAAGATGCAAACCATTCTTATTCTTCTACCAAATAAACAATTTGGTAATCTTTGTGATAATAGCATCACAATCTTCAACAAATTGCCACGATGATGAATTTATGGCTTTCAGATGCCATGGAACACCAAAATGAAATATGCCATGAAATGCCAAACACGAAGAGAGGATCCAATTTGACAGCAATTTACCCACAAAAAGGACCAGATAAAATAATTAGAATTGCTAACACATCTTCCCAACCAGAATAAGAGGTATTACATACACATAAAAAGTTTATCTAGACGTATTTCTACCCTTGACATTGTTTTGGTCAACATATGCCGAAATATCTTGAAATGCATCGAAACATCGGTGAAAACATTACGAAATACCACGAGGCACTAAAACTTTGATTCAATCATTGATTCGTTTCAGTTTCATTGGAAACATTCCGGCAGCTTCAACGGCTACGAAAAGAAATTAAAAGAAATTTTGTCCCTTGCCCTTGACAGGCTGATATTGTTGCAATAAATCATGTGAAGAAACAAAAGTTTAGCTCTATTGATCCAAAGGAAAATCCTGTCATCAGGGCATCATACCTGCAATATATTAAGCACAGCCCTGATCACATCTTGGTCTTTCAAGAAATCAACACTTTGGCGTGCTTGTCCTATTATCTCAGCCCATTTCTGCACACCACATGTTCATAAGCCACAAGTTACAAGGACCAGTATACCATTCGGCTGCACCAGCAATGTGGGAAGGGGACACTTAAAAAACAGAACTCCAGAACCAGAAACAGTACTACTAAAGATCTTGCCTGATTTGGAAGCTCCATCAACCTCTGCAAATATTCATCTCTCTTCTGGGGATCAGGTTCTGCTTGAATCATATTACCAACCTAAAAAGGCGATATCAATTGATATAACTTTGCAGAAAAATTTTTCTAGTTATGACCAGCCCCTTATAAAATTAAAAAAATCCAGTCAACAGATGCTTCCATGTCTATAATTTCGCACATAAATAGGCTTACAGATTCATAAAATGTATGTATCTGATGAGGCTCTAGATCAATAATAGTTGTTGGAAGACTTGTTAAAAGTTCAGAAACAAATGGCTCACTCTCTCCAACCTGGAAACAAGGAAAAGAACCCATGATCAATGCAATATTATAATTATTGTTTTCATGTAATACGAAGTCCATGAAATTATTTACAAAAATTATTAGTGCGNCTTGTTAAAAGTTCAGAAACAAATGGCTCACTCTCTCCAACCTGGAAACAAGGAAAAAAAACCATGATCAATGCAATATTATAATTATTTTTTTCATGTAATACGAAGTCCATGAAATTATTTACAAAAATTATTAGTGCGTATAACACAAAATCACAACAAAAGATGTAATAAAATCAATGCCGAAGATAAGAAAATAATACCTGTACAATGACAAATTTACGCTTGCACTTCTGGACAATTTTCAAGAATGTGTCACATGCCATATCCTGAAACCAATCAGAAGTAACATTAAAGCAAGGAAAGCCAAACAAACAAAATTCTTTCACTTCTCAACAATTTTTAAGAGTATGTCAAATGCCATAACCTCAAAATCGATCAGATGAAACACTAAAGCAAGGTAAAGCCAGACATTTTGGGAAAAGTTTCGACACTCATACTGAAAAATAGGATGAATAGAACACCAATCTTATTGTGCATCACCCTAAAACACTTAAATGATCCATATTGCATCCTTTACCTACAAACACAATACTTCAATAGTCTTTGTACAGAAAGGACACAAATCAACCACCCTAATATTTGATGAACAGACAAATTGGATGAAGAAGAAAGGTGAGAAGTCCAGCTACAAATTTTAACAAACCACAACGTGAAATCAGATCTATTCAATTTTCTTTGTTGTGAATATTAGGATAATGGTCATAAACAATGGAAAACTAGGATGAATACTAAAGCCCAAAATTGGTTGAACCTGTGACATTCACTGATTGCACACTAAATCAGAATACTCATAAAAACTCTAGATTTTCGTCCAGCCATAGTACCACCAATAACAATTTCCCGGCTGCACATGCGTCTAGATTTCAAAAGAGCCAAACAAAATTTGTAGCAAACCTGAACTCCAGGATGAGTTTCGTGCATGAATTCAAACAATTTGTTCACAACTGTTTTTAAGAATTTCCAATGAGCCCTTAGAAACCTTGGGTACTGCCCAACAACATACCTGCAAATCAAGAAAAAATAAGAAAATAAATAAGGTTGAATCAAGGCAATCACAACTTTACAATCCGAATTTCCAAGTATTATCTAAATTAACAATTGAAGCATACCATGGTATATTGATACAATACACGGAGACAAACTGATTTTTAGGAGAAGAAAAAAAACAATGACCGAAAAAATTATTCAATTCACTTAGTTAAAACAGAATGGCAGCCAGCCTTCAAAAGTCCTAACTGAGATGCAGGAACCCGTAGAACCTAATTGAAGATGAAACGTTAACACTGAATTCTTACATAATGTTACTTGCAATAACAGCTTTGTTGTCTTTTCCTTTTGTGATTTCGCAAAGATTAAGTAAATCACGAATCACCATCACGAGAAATCTGTTTTCCTGCTAACAGCCAATGTGGAGAGAAATGTCATCTTGAAACAAAAAAGCAATTCATACTAAGGATAAAGACAATAATGGTGGTAAAGCTGGTAGTGGCGATTGTCATGACTTTAAGTTGCTTGAAGCAAGGGAAAATTATCAAAATATGAAAATAATTACAGATACAAAAATAAGACTAAAGTTGTTGGAACTGTGACCATAACATTCATGTAAGAGACAAACTAAACAAAAAAAATTACAGCAATTGTTCACCACAAAACAGGAGATCAGCTGAATACAACAAATGTAAAAGGAGAAATGTAATGATGAGCTCTTCTAGTGCAGAAAGTAACGACCAATTTATCTTACAAACTGATGCCTAATCTTAGATATCCCAAAACTTGAAAGGAAGTGAAGCATCATAATTAAAACTAGTTTAAAGCTCCCAATTCAAGGATGGTTCAGATCGTCCTTTGCATGCTCTGAGCCTCTAGCTCCAGAGTGCTAAGAATCATTAATTCAAGTGCTGAGGAAACCGTCTTCTGTCTAGTTACGAAAGATAGACAGCCTAAGAGACATTGTCCGTCCTTCTTTCAACATTATTCCAAGTGTTTAGGAAACCATCTTTATCCTAGTTCTGAAAGATAGACGGCCAAAGAGACATCGCCCATTCCTCTTTCACCATTGATGGCTTCAGAAGGAAGAGTAACGGAGTTACTCTTTGGGCTTGTGCATTGTTGCCACTATTTGGGTGATTTGTTTGGAAAGAAATGCAAGAATTTTTTAAGATAAGTGTGAGGTCGTTGAAGGTCTATGGAATCGTATCCACTTATTAGTATCATTTTGGGCATCGATCTCAAAGGGGTTTGCAAATGTGCCTCTATTTGGAATCTTGGTGAACTGGGAAGCTGCTTGTGACTGTTACCTATCTTAATTTTGTCTTATTGTCTTCATGTAATGTTTTTTGCTGTTTAGCATATGGATGGACTACTTGTCCACCGTCTGCTCTGATATTGTATTATTTCCTTTATCTTATTAATAAAACGTGTGTTTCCTATAAAAATGCACATCAACCTTAACCAAGTAAACAAGCCACACTTGACCTTATACCCTCTCTTCCACTTCCATGCCATAAGCTTCAAATTTTAAATACCAAAATTAACCATCCAGAAAAACTGTGTGTCAGCAAACAATTCAGTCAAGTTAGTTTACATCATAGAATCTTTCCATAATTTGAACTAATCTAAACTTATCTATTCTATTACACCCCCTTTGAGAACATTTTTCGAAAAATATTTCGCTTCACACCCTATTACATGTAATCATGTGACTAAGGGTCAAAATGCCTTCCGGTCTAAGGATATGCCTGGTCAGCTTCAAAGCCACATGTTTTTGAATTTTGGGCTGCAGATTTAATAATGATTTGTTGGATCCCCCTCAAAAACCAAAACTATATACCACCCAACATACACCTCCCATCCCAAAAACTAAACATGGGACATACCGATTGCCTTCTTAAGGCACAAGAAATTAAATCCATCAACTTTTTTATCCACATAGTGGATTTCAGTATATTTACCACATCGACTTACATACAATAGAATTAGACCTTAATATATCAGCACATACACATAATTTTGGGGAAGCTCTTGACCCATGGTATTTCTAATAGTCCAACTCTCGCCCTGTCCACTACTTTCATTGTCTATAACTAAGAGATGAACAACAAGCCTGACACCAATCACCACTGTACGTGTATTCTTCACGGCAAACCTTCCAAGAAGAATTAACAACTCTCTGCACTTAAAATGAAGCTTTATATATATTCCTTTTGCCTTTCTTTATGCATGTGGGGTTTTCTTCTTTTATTCAATTGTTATGTGGTGCCAGATTTAGAGGCAAGAGTACATCAGAGTTTACTCACAGTATATATTCAGGGAGAGGAGGAATGACGTTACTCGACAAAAGGAAAGGGAGGAAATGGAAAATTTTGCCAACCTTATTGAGCGGAAAGCGCTCGCAATCCCGTGCTTGTTCGCTGCAACAAAGGAGACACCTCAGGGAAAAGCCTGACTATTCCGGACTTTATGCAGGAAGAGAGGCCCGGGTATCGATACATAGGCTAATAGGATAGGGCAGGGGAGGCAAAGCAACCTGACTTCAGGAGCTAACAGGCAATTACAGGAAATCCTAAATCCCAACTGAGCTATGAGAATCCCTCCTACTCCTTTGATCTTGATCCTTGTGGAGTGAAGGGGAGACTAGACTAGATTTGCATTACTTTTTTCCCGTCAACATTTATCTTGAAATCTAGCAACAAAGAAGAGGTTTCTCCTTCAGAAAAATTACCTACATGGCTACCTTCATGTGTGTCAAAAGTATTCCATTTACCTCCAAGAGAACAATGGCCTATAGCTGTGGCTTAAGCACTTGAAAAGCCCTCAATAGACCATTACATCTCATCTCAATCATCTCTATGAGGTCCCTTGGATCTTCCACCACCAGTACCCATTCTTCATTCAGTACAAGGTGAAATGCTGTTATAAATATAAACTTTACACTTTTGATGGATTTCTAGCCAAAGAACCACATAAAATGGCACAAGTTGATCAAAAGATAATTTTTCTTACCTCAAGAAATTCTAGGGATCCCCATAATCAAATGACAAAATTGATAAAATGAAAGGAAGGGGGGGGGGGAGAAGTAAAAATACAATGACAACAGCCACCTTTTGATAAGCTTTGCAACATGTGCTAAACTATCACTACTAATTATGAAGTTATACATTGAAAAATGGCTATTTCCAGGATTGATCAATCACATGCAATGACTTCATAGGACAAAATAATTTGGGCCTCAAAATAAATTTATTTGCTGATATAAAGCTTATGCAACGTGTACCTATAGAAAATAAAACCTTTTATTTGAAAATGGTTTCATAGGAAAAATTATGTTCAATGCCAAAGAAGCATACCTGCTCTTCCATCATGGACCCAGATATAGATCCTATTGCCCAGCATAATGTATTCAAGTTATTCCATGTCCAATCCTCACCATTCAGTTGTTTACTTAATTTCTTCAGCATCTGTATTATCCCAATAAGAAAAGAAACTATACGTGTCAAAGATTGCATAATATAGATATGAACTCAAGGCTTGAAAAAAACCTATATAGCTTTCTTAAATCCAATCAAATAATATATGCAAAGATTTAAAATATTGATTAGTATATCTTCTTGCATGAATAACATACTAAAAAGAGCAAATAAATCCAAATTAAAACTATTTCAATGAATTTGTTTATAGGAAATAAATAGCTTCATTAAAAAAGTATCAACGTAAATTGAAATAGGGATCATTGCTTAGTGCAGTTTTAACATGCTCAGGCTAACAATCACCAGGTTATGAATTCGGATCTAAGGAAAACCAATTTGTGTAAATTATGCCAAATATTAGGTCTGTACTTAGCTCAACATTCCAAGAACTCTCCATCAATGGACAACAAACTGGATGATAACATTTGGCATATTAACTTACATATAATCTAATGGGTTATGGAGCCAAAAAAAAAAAATCAAACAACACAGCTAATGGAGAAGGATATTTATGATCTAATGCTTTAGTCAACAAATCATCATTAGATAGAGCAACAATATCCAAAATATCACATGCTGACCATGCACAGAGGCAAATTCTGTTATGACACATCCTCAAATCACCATGTCATCATCATTATATGATCATGTTCCTATGGAGCCTTTCATTATCACATCTTGGATGATCCAAGTGACCATGAAAACTTTCTCCGATGAAAGAATGAAGTTGAAAACAAACTTTCAGTCAAAAAACAAGCTTGCTGCTAAAACAGCTGTGAGCTTTTCCTTGACCTAATAGAAAGCCAACTACCAAGCACTATCACAAATAAGTGACGTGTGTTTCATAACTTACAAACCTGTTTAACAATTTAAAGTAAAGATTCTACACTGGCTGAAAGGTCCTACTTATTACAGTGGAATAAAAAAAAACACAGGAAGATGCCTCTAACAATTACCCACTAGCAAAATTTCTTAAACTTAACATGCAATTCAGTAGTCTAGAATGTGGATTAGGAAGTTCTTACTGGTGCATGTAACAGTTGAATTTTTTTTTATCCAATAATCAAAAGCAAAGAAGAATAAAAATAAAAACAAGGCATACTGCAGATATCCAGTCTAATTTGTTTCATATAGATGCAAAACTCTTCACAAGTATCTATCATCCATTCATCAGTGTGAATATGAAGAGCTGTTCTAACTGCTCTAATGGTAGACAAATCCATAATATAAACATAANTTATCCAATAATCAAAAGCAAAGAAGAATAAAAATAAAAACAAGGCATACTGCAGATGTCCAGTCTAATTTGTTTCATATAGATGCAAAACTCTTCACAAGTATCTATCATCCATTCATCACTGTGAATATGAAGAGCTGTTCTAACTGCTCTAATGGTAGACAAATCCATAATATAAACATATATTGTCCCTTGGATGTAATAGAATGAAATAATGAACAAATTTATGAACCACAAGGGAAATTCACCACAGGTTTCAGGCATGCTTTTGAATCCCAACAGGCATCTTAATAAGTCCACACAAACAAAGCACAAAGAAGCTGCATTGAGTCAACAACTCCTTCGTCACAATCAAATGACATGCACAAAAATCCAATGCATAAGAGAAGCATGAAACTTAACAAAAGAAGATTTGGTTTGCATGAGTTCAGTAATATTCCAAAGGATAGAAGCATTGACTGTCTAGGAAGCCCCCAAACTTTTTATCTATGTTCCTAAGAATTTTACCTGGTAGTGTGTTTTCCATAAAGAAGATTCATACATGAAGTTGATTTCTTAAAGACCATATTTCTCTTTCGCTTTCATTCTCCAACAAATTTAATTCCATTGTCACACTCACTCCCTAATTGCAGTACTCCAGTTAAATCCAAATGAACATCCGCCCATATAATGGACATGTAATAGTTTTGCAATGAACTATTAGCCTCACGTGTATAAGGAGGACACAAGTCAGGAAATTTCTATGAAAACCTACTTTTTCCTATAAGGAAAAAATAGAAAGTGAGAAATAAAAAGCACAATGGTAAAAACTTACCTGCTTTTCAGTGTCCTCGTGATCAAGGTGAGACAAGTAAATCAATGTTTCCCTCATGATCTGCAACACTGAGCTTAATTAATATAAGATATGACAACTTGCAGTATAACAACAAATATAACCTTTGGAAGAGCACAATGGAGGAACAAGATTCATGTGGCTGACTCCAAAAAGTTGAGACAAGACTTTGTTGATTGAGTTGAGTTGAGGAAGTCAAGAACAAAAAAAAAATTCTATAGAAAGATGGAGTCAATATCTAGCATACCTTTTTAGTTTACAGAAAACAAGTCTATATTTTAAGATTCATTGTGCAATAAAACTTCTAGTCAGACTGTTCAAAGAAGAAATTTACAAAATATGGATATACAAGAGTCAAGACGACTTCCATTGTTCCGAAACAGTGACAAATTAATTGATTTCAATTATTTTAGGACCATTATGAGTTGAATATAAATTCTATGGCAATAGAAATATTTTTATGGCCAACTTTAAGAACGAGATTATTTTTTGATAAGAAACATAAAATTTTCGTTAGATAGAATATGAAATTACAATGTCACAGACAAGAAATCCACCCAAAGATGGAACAAATAAAACAAAAGAAAGGATAAGAAAAACTAAAAACAAACATCGAAACAAATAGCATCAATCAAGAGCTATTCATGTATTCTTCTAACTACAAGCCTCCTTCCAATCAAGTGTAAGGAGGGAGAAAGGTACATCCTCAAACTCTTTAGAAGTAGATGCCAAAGAGTGGCCAAAAACTAATTCTGTCCCAAAGGAATTCCACAAATTGTACTTTGTCATCGAAAATTGTATTACTCCTTTCCAAACATATCCCCCAAAGAATTGCCATAACCACACATTCCCATAATAAAGATGACTTACTATAATTCCCAAACACACTAGATTATTTAATCCTGCCAAAAGTGCATTGAAGATATTACATTGAAGATGTCAATGTCCTTTATAATCTCACTAGCAGTATTGCCATTTTACCCCAACTACTATACCAGAAACAGATATAATTTGTAAGACACAAGCAGGTGCTTGATTATTTAATCCTGCAAAAACTGCATTAAAGATATTAAATTGAAGATGTAAATGTCCTTTATAATCTCACCAGCAGTATTGCCATTTTACCCCAACTAATATGCCAAAAACATATAATTTGTAAGACACTTGCAGGTGCTTGCCCTGGTTACTCCAAAAAATGTACACAAAGAAATAAAGAAGTTATTGGCCACTCTGCTTCTTTGGTGGCAGATGAAGAGTACTCCTAGCTGCTAAACTGGCAGACTAACTCCGATATATTCTCATATCTTGCGAGGAGTGGTGTCACACCAGAGACACCCTGCCACTGTTTAAAGCCCTAAAAAAGACCTATGAGATGTCCACCACATAAAAGACAGAATATAGGAAGTATGAGGTCAACATTCCATTTTATCAGTCATATATAGGTATTAAAATCTTATATAATTTCAAGACTATTTTTTTTGGAGGGTTGGTGGTTAAGATTAAACACCTTGTATTGAACAAGGACATCGTTGTCTTTCATAGTTTCACGGACGATATTCCCATTTTCATCTTCAACAATGAGAACCTCTTCAGGCTTTGCCATGCGACAGATCATAAGTAATCTCAACTTGGACATTGGACCAGCATAAAGTTGTCGTCGTTGCATAAGTTGTGAACCAAGACCATCAACGACACCAGGAAGCATCTGCTGATTCAACAAACAGAAAGACAGATTACATTAGTATCTTCTGTCTAATCATATATATATATATATATATTGAACACACACACACACACACACAAATATATATATATTGAACACATTTTTTCACTTATATGCTAGGAACGTACATGCAATAACAAAGATAATCCACATACATTACAGACATACACCATGAATTCTTTTAGAACAGTTTCTTTTAATTAATAAGGAATATTTTAAAACAAATATTTTTTTAATACCAAGGAACTTTTCACTTGTCCAAACTGTGAATTTTCAAGTCGTTTGGTTACCATATTATAAAAGAAAGGATTGTGTCAGGTAATCCAAGCTAATTCCGTATAAGCAGATAAAACAAAAATTAAGTGGGGGACAACAATACTAGTCATTGTAATCCAGTGTTTGGTAAGACACTAGATTAAAAGTGAGATTATAGTTGTCCAGTCCAACCTTACGTTTGGCTAGTTCAGTTCTCCCCTAATACTAATTACATATTGACCAAAAAAACCAACAATATATACTAGTTATGTGTAGTTTTATTTATTTGGTGAGCAAAATAATAAATTTACAACCTAATACAATTGAACTGATTTATAATACCACTTCTGCAGGTAGTATTAAAATTGGCAAATAGTATGGATAAATTGTATTATTCGTATAAGTATTTTTGACAACCAAATGTAGTATAAGATTGTATTAGAAAGTTCTAATCTNACTAGTTATGTGTAGTTTTATTTATTTGGTGAGCAAAATAATAAATTTACAACCTAACACAATTGAACTGATTTATAATACCACTTCTGCAGGTAGTATTAAAATTGGCAAATAGTATGGATAAATTGTTTTATTCGTATAAGTACTTTTGACAACCAAATGTAGTATAAGATTGTATTAGAAAGTTCTAATCAGTTATAACTCCTGAATCTATCATTAAAGACTGCAACCAAACTACCCCTGGATTCCAAAGTTTTAATCTGTTATAACTCTTTAATCTACCCCTTAAGACTGCAACCAAACTATCTCTTCATGTAGATCATAACGTTTAATATTTTTGATAATCAACAACAAATATTTTTATTAATATAGAAAAAAGTTTACATGAGGGACAAGTCCATCAATATGAAGCAACATAAAATTAAATGCAACTAACTCAAAAGTAACAATTACAAATCGCACACAAACTTCCACTCCGCCCTAATCAAAAAGAAAGGAATTCCGAAAAAATTGGGGCAAACAGAAGCCCAAAAGGAAGTCAGAGCAAATTCTCTCCCAAATACCATGCAAGTTCTCATTTTTGTCTTCAAAAATTATTGCATTTCTTTCCAACCAAATGCTCCAAAAGATAGTATATCACCACACATCTCCAAAGAGAATTTGTTTTCTTACTCCTTCCAAAAACCCAAAACTCAAGTTCACACATCTCCCTACAAGAACCCGGAGCAAACCAATTCTCTTCCACTATTCCAAACAACCTACTCCATAAAGCAAACGAACAATGAAGAAAAAGATGATCAATGCTCTCCTCATTCCTTTTACACATCACGCACCATTGTAGAAATAAAGAAATACATGGTCTTCTCTGTTGGATCATTTCATTGGCATTAATTCTCTTTTGAGCAGCAGTCCTGGAAAATACTTGAAATTTCGAACATACTTGAGGTTTGAACTCTAAAGTGCTACTATCGGTAGGCTTCATTGCCCTTACAAGACGGAACATAATGTAGCATAAGCTCAATTTAACAGCCTGTTCCAGTAAGGTCAAGTTGGCAACATCCATACATATATGGAAAACTGGAAAGAAAAAAAACTACTCATCCTGAGATCCCTTTTTCATAAGATATCCATCCAACTCTTAAGGCATGCTAATCAATTACACCTGCAACTTAACTCCTAAGGCATGCCAATCAATTAAAGCTGCAAAGGAAAACTAAATACTTTTCTCCATCTTCGCAATGATCCACTAACTGTTCTCCAGGTTTTACTTCACGAAATGTCAACAAAATGTAAAGCTCGAATTACTAAAAGCAATATCCAACATTTCCACTCATTGGTTCAACCAAATCATGGTACTTTTCCTATTAGCTATGATTACATCAAATAGAAGCTATCATTCCAATATTGTTAGAGTAACCTGGGATCATTCAATGCCAACTTGCCAAACTCGAATTACTAAAAGCAATATCCAACATTTCCACTCATTGGTTCAACCAAATCATGTTCCTTTTCCTATTAGCTATGATTACATCAAATAGAAGCCATCATTCCAATATGCAGCAACCAGTATAGGGATCATTTGCATCAGTCGTTGGGGCTCTATATTTTTTCTCTGACAAGACTTTTACTGATGAATAGATCTGGTAAAAAAACAAATTATGGTAAAAATGATGCCTGTCTCCTCATCATGCTTACAAGAAGATAATATAAGATGATTATACAAATGATAGAAACAAAAAAATCCAAGCAATCGAAAGAAATTCAAGAAAATGGCAATCCAACTACTAAGCAAACCCACCAATCAATTCATCATAGTTTCTCACACCAAAGAATCAATCGTACCTGCAGACCCATCAATTGTGCAGTTGCTGCAGGATTATCGAAATTATGGTGTGCTTCAAACAACTCTAAAACAAAGGAGTTCCAATAGTCCAAACAAACCTGCCAAAATAGAGAAATAGAACTGAAAGATCAAATCAAAACATTCAATTTGGAAGCACAAAGCCAAGGTGCTGTAGTCATATCCAAGAATCATACCTTAAAAACCTCTGTGTCATCCACATATGAGATGTTAATCAGATACTCTAGGCCCATTAAGAGAGTAGATATATTCTCTTGTGTGGATTCTAGCACTTGAATATGAGACTGCATAAAGAAATGGGTTATCAGAAAAGCTGACAAACTGATTGAAAATGCCACAATAGATGCTTTGTCTTATTTTAAGGCCCGTTTAATACTCAAGATATTCAATCCAGAGTGTGAGTTCATGCCAGATGCCATAGTCCACATATAAGCTCCAGAGTGACAAGACTACTAGGGTAAATATTAAGCCCATCTTGAGATACATATGCATGTTCAACTCTCTCTTATGTGAATATTAAGCCCACACCCAAGTCCTAAATTGCTCCATCAGACTGGAAAATCAAATTTATTTCTAATGAATCTGTTTTGATAACCAAGGTTGACTATTATGGAGCACCATCAGAGATCAATGATGTTGTCTTAACTTTCTCCAGGCTGATGGAATCAAGATCTAATATTGGCGCAGATATCATAGGCCATAGGAGTGAGTATTGCGTAAATGAAGATGTTAAGTTGGATGTGTGGTAAAGCCAAAAAAGGATAGAACTATAAATAAGTATATTAGTGAAAAAATAGAAACAGAACCAACAGAAGATAAATTAACAAGATCACTCACTAAGATAAAGGTGATACCAATTGATGGTAATGCAATGGATAGAGGAACCTAAAATTAATTTTAAATGACATTACAAAAAAATGATACTCTATAGTCTATAGAATTTTACTGAAAAAAAATGATGCATATAGCCAACCCCAAAAATTGTGATGAAGCTTTGTGGAGTTGAATTGAGTTGAGATCATAGGCTCGATCAATGCCTGACCAGAAGTGCCGCTAGGCAGTGGGTTGTCCCAATCCCTTAGCCAAAAGGATGGATGAAATCCCAAACCTTTAGCCAAAAAGATGCTCATTCTGCCAAGACTTTGACAGGTAAAAACACATTGGGTAGGTATTCTCCATCCCTTGGTTCATGGAACTATGGTCATTTATCTGCAAAACTTCCAGGGTGCATAGAAATTTAGAGATGCCCAGCTTAAATAATAGCAAATGTCCCTCACAAGCCAGAAGCCAAATCATGTATTTTTTTTGGAGGTCATCTCCAACCATGGCTGAGGAGGTTCAAATGTGCTTCTTCCAGATTTTCAGCTAGTAGATTGTATTTCTTTGGGCAAATATCCAATGCAGCTTCCTTCTATATTTTTCATTGAATAATGTGTGATTTCATTTAAAGAGAGGAAAAAAACTTCCTCATAACACAAGTCCATTCCTTCATCAAAACATCATAGCTGCATAAAATCTTCATGATCAGGTCACAAAAAACTTGCCTTATAAAATGAAGTGAAAAACAATGCCAAGTTCTGAATGAATGCCTGAAGAAAAGAAAAGCAAAAAACTATGTCAATGTAAGTGTGACAAGCTTTCTGGTGACTTGGAATCTATGTAAAGCAGTCACCTGGTCCTCACTAGATCCATTCGCATAAGCATCTGGGATGTTTGTAGTGGGTGGGAGAATGGTCTAAAATCAAAAAAGCGACAAGAAATTAGTAAAAAACAAAACCAAAGATTAACTCAACAATTTCATGCTAAGAAGCACGGACACAAATATGGGACACGAACACGTCAACACGAAATTTTTCAAAAAAGTAGGACACAGACACGTTAGCGATACGTTAAATAATATGTATTTATATATATATAATCATGTGACAAAATAAAAATAGTTACTAATTTTCATCAATTTCCAAGTGCACCAATTTGTAATACCATTTTTTTGACATTAATTTCATATTAAAAGTTTATTCCATTTGTATATAAGTTCGTATTTGTATCCAAATTATGTTACATTCATGTCTTATACTCGATGTAATGATTATAACTTCTTTTATATTATGATTGTGACTCATATCTCTTTAAAATTAGAAAAATAACTCCTAATTATAAAATTATCTAAAAAGTTCTCAAAAAAATTGAAAATAAATCTCAAAACGTGTCCCCCAGCGTGTCGGTTCCGTGTCCCCAACATGTCTGAGCGTGTCGGCCACGTGTCCCCAACGAGTCCAAAATGTGTCTTGAAAAAAATTTAGTAATAAAAAAATCGGACACTCATTTTAATGTGTCCGAGTGTGTCCGAAGCGTGTTCGTGTCCCAGACGTGTCTGACACCGACACTCTGCTCAAAATGAAGTGTATGTGCTTCCTAGNGTGTCTTGAAAAAAATTTAGTAATAAAAAAATCGGACACTCATTTTAATGTGTCCGAAGCGTGTTCGTGTCCCAAACGTGTCTGACACCGACACTCTGCTCAAAATGAAGTGTATGTGCTTCCTAAAATCCAAGTGTAACATCGGAATTTGAATTGCACATCGGGGCCCATAAAAATCCTCACACACCTGCAATTGCACCATGAATACGTTGTACATTTTAACATACTGCATGTTATAATAATCCCCAAAGTTAAGGGCAGCAACCTGTGGACATCAACAAACTCAGCAATAAATATTCAACCAGTTGAAGATCAAAATACAGTACCCAGAATTTCTTTGTTTAAAAAAAAAATATGACAGACCTCTGTCAAACACTGGAGGGTGAGATTCCTGTACGCTGGCAAAGGGAAAAATTTAAGCAGCGTTTCCAGCTGCACAAGACAAGGTTGAGAGGTGGAAGATATATTTAAGCAAAAGTCCACTTCACTCANTTAAGCAGCGTTTCCAGCTGCACAAGACAAGGTTGAGAGGTGGAAGATATATTTAAGTAAAAGTCCACTTCACTCGATAGTATAAGTTAACAAAAATGTTCTTCAGTTGAACAATGAACACCCATATTGCTAAAATAATGTACAAACCAGTGGGGATTCAAAAATGTAGCCCAGAGGAATCCATGAAAGGAAAGCATGCAATGTGGCCAGTGTAGCCCTGATAAGCTCAAGTCTTTGAGATGCTGACAGTACATATAAGCATAACTCATGAATGAGTTGAAACTCGCTGCAAAAAAATAACAAACTTCTTAGAAACTAATAAATGTCAATAATTTATGGTTGAGAAAATATTATTAACTAAATGTAGAAAGGCACCGTAAACAAGGTACTTGCACGGAGGGAAGAACTACTCAAATACAAGTGGTCATGCCAATTCTAAATAAACAACCAAAGAGCAGGGGCAGAACTTCAGAAAACATTAGAAATGAGTAACAATCCCAGTCGAATGCAGAATCACATAGTTTTATTTTTTTTAGGCCTTAATGTTAATCACGTGTCTGTTCTCAAATACGGAATTTGCATCACCCAAATGTTCCCTAGTCGTATGAGCTTTCCTCCAGTGACATCAGCTTTAGCAGTAGATGGCTAGCAACAGATGCTAGAGAAGCAAGAAATAAATAAGAAGATAGAGTCCACAACATCACCAAGTACAACAAAATCACCTGTTTAATGATTGTTTAAGCTCTTTGATCTTTTGTTGAGTCATTTCACCCCGCGAGAAATCAAAAACCTCTTCACTTAGAAGCTGAAAATTGACACTTTAAAGTTAATCACCTTTGCTTACAATCAGATTTCATGAAAACGAGAAAACATAAATCAGGCTTACTTTCAGTATGGCCATACAATTCTCACAAATTGTTTCGCTTGTTTTTGCTGCTGCGACTAAATCAGGAATGAAGCTTCGCCACTTGGCTGGCCATTCATGCTTTAAAATCTGTATATTTGGAGGCCACATAAGACATAGATCAGATAAATAGGGTCCTAATGATGCCCAACACAGACTAAACGTATAGGACACAATCACTATCATAATATTACTAATTATTATTGATAGGAAGCAGAGGAGTTTTTACCTGGACTAATATAATATTCAGTTTGTTGACATACAGCCTTTCCCGGCGAAAAGATATCTCATCACTCGAAAGCTAAAGCATGATGGAGTAAAAACTTAGAAATCCCACATTTCACCACATAGGGAAAGTAAACATAAAATCAACTGCAAATTTGCAAGAAAACCCGTGTCATAATTACCTTTACAATAACTTCAGATATGTAATTTTTCATTCCATCTCGCTGTTCAACGGGCAATGCATTCCATCTATACTTGATAACCCCTTCCAGAACCTGTAGATGGGAACTCAGTAAACAAGATCAAATAAGCACCTCAGAAAAAGAACAAAAAACAATGTGTGCATTGCCCAAACAACCCATAAAATAAACATGGAATAACAAATTAACTTGAACCCCAGAATTTTGTTCAAGGTAACACAATCACGCCATGTAAGTTTCTAAAATAATACTTGTTGTCCCTATTAGAACAGATTTTAGCAGAAGAGTGAACATGTGCAATAGCANCCAGAATTTTGTTCAAGGTAACACAATCACGCCATGTAAGTTTCTAAAATAATACTTCTTGTCCCTATTAGAACAGATTTTAGCAGAAGAGTGAACATGTGCAATAGCATCTACATATTCTTCGGAATCTTAAAATCAAAGGAGTCGATCCTCTGATTAGGGGCTGTATAATCCTGGTCAGACTGAAATCCAAAAATAATTGTTTTTTTCAAAATTGGCCAAACTCCATTCAAGTAGAATGAAGACGGGGCTAAGACATTATTCACAAAAACAAAATTCCTTCCCTCTTCAATTTACCGTATCTTAAAATGGAACATAAAGTGAAGAGTGTATAACGGCAAAATGGAGAAGTGTGACACTTTAGAACAACATTAAACCTTTTATCCCCAGCCAAGTGCATATCATGTGATAAACAGAGAGGACTTAAGGACATTCCTAAAGGTGTCAGATCCATTTATTGGTTTTAGCTACCACATTGGACGAACGCACTCTCTTTCAACCACGAAGTTCTACCAAACCTCGGTCCCCAAATCCCATATCCAATTAAATGCCAACTTGCCAAGACAAGCCACTGGACCCTAAACATCAATCAACATCCTCACCGGAAAGCGTACAACCTTTCACTAGGAAGGACACTATCAATGTCTTCTCTTTCTTTATTAAATGGTCAGAAACAACAAGCATCAGCACCCCACACTAATATCATGGCAAAATGACAGATGTTAAATACCTACATTGAACCTGTTTCCTTTTTAGTGTCCAAAAAAAATAGGAGAGCTTATATAATTTATGGGTGACTAACTTTATTATCTTTTAGAGTCATTAACATTAAAGAAGACCTCGAGAGGATATACAATCCTTATTGACAATTAGCCACATTTATAAGGATGTAAAAAACACAGGAATTATTAAGCAAATAAGCACAACCTAAAAACAGAGTGCTTATTATGTATCTAAGTTGTGCTAATATTTAATTTGTTCAACAGCCAGACTGTGACATTCAATACCACTGTGATCTTCATAAAGTCCTTTACCAAAAGACAACGCCCAGTTAAACAGATACAGAATGTTCTATTAGATTAAAACTGACCTGCAAAGCAAAAAACTTCGTGTTCAAGTTCTGTGTATTTGATAAAATGTGAACCACTTGAAGCCACATGTCTGGATTAGTTTGCAAGTCCCGCAATATATGATCTGCAGCATTCCTCTGTAGCACAGCAAGAAAAAATTAGTTTTATAGTTGATAGAAGTCTAAAATCAACTTTCAAGGAAAAGGGTAACACATAACCAATTAATGTTTGGAATCCCATCTCCGTGGGACGGGGTTTTCTTGAACCCTTCTTATTGGCAAGCAGAATTTGATCACCAGCTTGACACACTAAAATTGAATTTGGTTTGAAAAAGTGTATAAATCATGCTCGGGGAAGGTGGAAATACTGCCAATTAAAGTGGCATAAAATTGGGAGAGGGATGAGGACCCAGAGCAAGCCAACAAATCAAAAAACCCAGATTAGGAATTGACTCCTTTCCCATGTCATGAAACTCTTTGAACTGCTTCCTCCCTTAAAAAAAGCCTTGCTTCGACCAGCAATTATGCTGGTAATCTGTAAGACCCATTCAGGGGTCAGTCAAACCAGGTGGATCACTACCATATGTAAGGAATTTAGAGCTCAATCAAGCTCATCTTCAGCTTAACCTCTACAAAACTAGTTAATTAAACGAAGTCACCTCTCCAAATGTCCAACATGGCACACCGACAATCTGAAATCCAGCATTACTACAACCAGTCTGCCTGGTTATTCTATCTCTCGGTAATTCTTATTTCTCCATTCTCTGTCTTTCACTCTCCCTTTTAGGCATTTTTTCTTTCTTATATTTCACTCTCTTTTCTCTCTTAAAATTTCATTAGTCTCTCTTGAATCATGCAGAGGTTAAATAGTTTGACGTTGCTTTCACATTGGTTCCTCCTTTTCAACCCATCCCTAATAAGAGAATATATTGCTTGTTAAACAAACTATATTCTGTTTGCTTTCACATTGATTCCCACTGTGTCCATATCAACTCCATTTAAAATGTGCATCTTTCATTAAAACTTTTTTTTCTTTTTGCATCATAGAAAGGTAATTAAATTGGTGGTCTATTTAGACATTCTTTAATGTTTTTGAATTAGTAAAGCTTGACAGCATAATAAATGACAATAAATGCCTTTCATTTTGGCTTAATGTTATGTTGTTGCATATAATAAGTAATAATTGTCCTATTTTGTTGATCCTATAAAGCTGCTTGTGAAATTCAATCTCTGAAATTTTTAGTATATGCATAACTCCCTTACTAACTTAGCACGTATTCTGATCAATTTCTTATTATAATTATAACAAGCTAATTGGGATTTGAAGTAAATTAGAGGAATTATGTCGATGATTCAAATCTGACGCTTCCCACATTTCCAATAATGCCATTTACTAACTATTGTTATCAATAATACATTTATGAATTGTTATTACATCATACTCCAGACGACCAACAGTTAAACCAGTGATGGTAATACTGATTTCTTTTTCTGTTTGCTCTATAGCCCAAACAAAATAAAATTGCCATAAATACAATCAAAAATGTACACGTAAAAATATGAAATTGTCCAAGTTAACGAAAGGAGAAGGGGTGGGGGGTGTTTCAATGTGATGAGTTTTGAAAATAAGTAAGAATTCAAGCAGGTAGACAGTAAAACCGATCCAGCATATGTACCTAATATCTACCAATAGAAGTGGCTCGCCACATTTTCCTTCCCAAAATTTCCTAACATACTCTGACAACTTGAATTGTCTAAAAATTGTTCATGTTACAAACTTGTCATTCCTATTATCTAACTATTATAACATTCATGTTCTTGTCATTCTTTTCTAAGTAAGATATAGCCCCATCTATTGCACCACCATCGCCTAGATAAGTGTTTTATTCGTTACAAGTAATTTATTGCAATTTGAATTTTATTGCATTCATGCCCCGAGTTTCTCTTCAATCTCCCCTCCATCAAATCCAAACTCAGTAGTTGCAATATGGTGAAGGCGTTGATGTTGCCATGAAAAAAGAAAGAGGAACAAATGAATGGTATCCAACAAATAGACATAATAAATCAAACAGTGCTCAATGAAAGAGCATCTATAGGATATGGGAAACACACATTAGAATTATGTGAAAAGGTAAGGAACCCACAAAAATCATGGGTAATAGCGTGACATAGAGAATTAAAAGATGGTTCACGTTGTTGGATCACATGTGTGATGGACCCCCTCGGGGCATTAGCCCTCAATAACAGAAACACCGCCATAGACATTAGTATAGTCATGTGGCACATTTGTACTCCATAGCTAACTGCTACACCATTCATGTCTGTCTTTTTGTCATTTATTTTTTAAGTTTGACAGGTAATGTCGTAACCTCATTTATTACACAGCAATTGCACAAGTGTTTTACAAAAACTTGTCGACAGTTATTAACTCTTTCTACCCTTGAAAAATCCTTCGAACAAAGAAAAAGAGTGATAGTTTTGACATCACTAAATAAAATGACCTATGCTAGTTGTGTCATTTCTTACAGTTTTCTTTCTCCTTGCTACAGACTCTTAGCAACTAAATAAAATTAGGTATACCCTCCATGTCAAGCAACAGAATCAATCGCTCCTAATGTGTCCTTTTGTACACTAACTTGACAGACTGAAACACTAATATGCGCAAAAATCTGTAAAGGCACATTGTTAATGAATTATCCAAATCACGTTCATCAAATCTCGTAGAGGAAATTCCTATTTAAACACTCAGATGAAGAGCAATCGAAGTGTACAGAAAAATTTAGGTCTGATTTTCTTTTGTTCTTTATTCGTGTAAGTGGAATGTTTCGTTTCTCATTCAGCTCCACTTCAAAATTACAGTGACCAAAATACAACAAATAGAACAAACAATTTGAAAGGATACGAACCTTTCATCGTCAATAAAATCAGTAGTCTTGCGGTTTGCTTCCCTAGAAAACTCACCCTAGGTCCTTAAGCTACGGCCATTGGTCATATTCGGTCCATTATACTGGACCCCATACTTTCTCGAGTCAAAAAGAATTCAAGAAACGACTCAAAAGTATGATTCAATTTCCTTCCAAATACTTCTCAGCAATTAAAAAACATATATAAACACAATGGTAGAGAATACTGTAGACACACACACATAGAGATAGAGAGAATTCTGACCTCTTCCTTAGATCCGGTGCCATAGAAAGCAGCGACTGTGGCATCGAGTAAAACCACATCAATTGGCTGGTTCAAATCCCTAAGCTTCTCCGCCGCCATGGAGAGATCAGACTGTGACGAGCGACAAACCCTAGAAAACGAGCACTACTTCAAAACCTTAGATACTGTACGGACGAAACCCTAGCTCGAATCAATGTTTAGAAACCGATATACTTATTACAGTTCTAACGAAGGAGAGAGAAAAGACAGCTTCAAATTGAAGCAGACGCTCTAGAGAGAGAGGGGGGACTTTGAAATTTGCCTTTTTGTCGAGCCCTTCCCTCCTGTTTTATATTAGCCTTTGGACTGGTGGTGAACCGTACCGTCCCGCTCATGAATCTTTAGAAGATAGTAGAGAAAAATGGGGCCCTTGAATTTAGATGGCTCAGTCAAAATTAAAGGGACTGTTCAGTGTTATTGCGCAATGCTACTTGCACTTTATTTAATAATTGGTTATTGTCTGGACAATAATAAATATATATATGTATATATATTTAAAATTAAATTACAAATATAATAAGAGATAAAAGAATTTAAACATCGATTATAATAGGATGAGCGATAATAATGATAGTGGGTGACAACGACAGTGATGGTGATGATAGGTGGCGACAATCGTGGTAATAGTGACAATCGTGAGTGGCAATGGTGATAGTAATGGTGGATTTTGGTTGACAATGGTAATAGTGATAGTTATGGGTGACAGCGGTGATGGGTGATAGTGATGGTGGTTAGCAATAGTAGTGGTGGAGCGACAACTGTGGTTGTGGCAATGGTGGGCTATGATAGGTGTTTTTTGGGCGACAAGGTGATGAATGATGGCAAATGGTGGTGGTAGGTGTGGTGGGCGACGACATGTGGTGGTGGTTGATAGTGGTAGGTGTGGTGGGAGTGGGTGACAATGAGTGGTGGTGGTGGTGGGATGGCGATAGTGAAAGCGATGGGGGTAAGGGTGATCGTAGAACAGTGGCGATGGTTGGGTGGCGACTAGGGCAGCGGTGGTGTTGTGGGTGGCGGTGGCAGTGATGGTGATAGTAATAGTGGTGATGATGGGGGGCGATAGAGGTAGTGGTGATGGTGTGGTAAGGGGGGTGGTGGCGCGGTGGTGGGACGGTTCCAAACAATATTTTTTTTTTAAGTACTCATAATAAGTTATAAGTTTTACAAGTACTTTTAAAAAGTCATCAAAAACACATCATTTTATGCCTATTTTTCTTTTAAATTTTTTGTGTTAATATTAATCATCGGATTAACTTTAAAATAAAATTTAAAAAGATTTCAACCACAAAAAATAAAAATAATTTTATTTATCTTTTAAAATTTGAATTGTATTATATTTTATTATATAGATTTTATTATTAAATTGATAGTAAATTCTATTAGTAATTAGAATTCAATATTAAATTAATAGTTATGATTCATTATGTCACTAAATAAGGTTACTAAACTAGGTACAAAAAAACATTTTTCTTACTTATTAGTAATAACTCGTGTTTTAAGATATTGTATAATATTAAAGATTATTGATTGTATAATAGTTATATTTTAAATAATAATTTTTTTAATTATATAAAATTAAAATGGACACAAATAATAATAAGTTATTGGGAAAAAAAAGAAAGATACGTATGAATTAATAGGATTGTCTTACATTGAGAGTCGTATAGAGAAAATGATGTTTTTTAGCAAAAAAAATTACGATAAATTTTATATTATTTGATCAAAGTATATAAAAATTAGATCAATTAATTATTGTGTTTTTATAGTCAACTAATTATTTTATTTTTATAAGTTGGCAATTTAATTAATTAATTGCAATACTACATAAATTAATTTTAAAAAATATGAAAAATAAAAATAAAGTCGGCCTTGGTCTTTGGGTTGATAAGTGCGACCTGTGTCTGCAGAATTTACGATTTGGAGCCCATTAGATGCTGGGTTATAATAAAATTATCCTTAATGTTTACATTTGTTGTATTATATTCCCTATAGTTTTAAAAATTATGAAAAAAAATGCTTTAAGGTTTTAGGTCAACTTATTATCAATTGGACTTAGCTAGTTGACAATCAATTGACTAACAACAATTTAGCCCTTGTATCTTGATATTCCCAAACTTTGTTTCATATCTGATGATACTTCAAAATAAATTATAAATGCTAGCTCAGGAGGTCAGCTCAGCTCAGGAGGTTAGATTAGACGAACAGAACTCGAAAAAGTAGAACTAGAGGTCCCTTCGGGATAAGCAAGGACAATAACAACCAAAACAACAGCTGAAAGATCACGAGAGGTTCTTAAAAGTGTTAAGAAGCAATAATTAAGACACCTAATTTAAACCAACCAAGATCTTCTCCTAGAATTAGGGAGAATCTCACGAAGTAAGGGCAAGAATTTCGGCCAGGATCCCATTTAGTAGGGAATGACCTTATAAATGCACTGTAACACCTCCTAACAAGGAGGAGGACCCTAGTGGCAAGAGGAAGTCATAGCAACCTTGTAATCATCGTGAATAAAATAGAAGGAGCAAAAATCTCCTTTGAATAGTGGACTAGCCGAGCTCCTGAGTCGGTGAACCACTATATTTTTACTGTGTGTACCCCTTCAATCCCCTGAATATTTTATCAGTTAGCAGCATACATGAGCCTCGTAGCTCTGATCTACGCTCACCCTGCATTACTTTCACCTTAAGCTCTTCCACGTTGGTATACGCTATCAGTTTGGCGCCGTCTGTGGGAACGACTGTTCCTGTTACGAATAGAGCTAATTTTTCAGTGACTGATGGTATCAACACGAAACATGAGCCGAAGTCAGACCAATCCTCTACGGATACAAGATCAACAGGAAGCCGCAAATAATAGACGACCCAAAACGCTTAAGAAGTAGATCCCCCCACGGGGGGCCTTTCCCATGAATAATGAGATGAAGGCCCTTCATCTTGTCAATGAACATCTGATAAAACAGAACAAAGAGCTCTTAAAGCTCCTACAACACCCACAGGAGGCACGATCGGCCCAAGGAGACCAGAATAACCCACCACCAAGAGAGCAACCACATCTCAACCCCCTTAGAGAAGTTAATGAGGTGAGGGAGAATAGTCAGACCTTGGGGCAAGAACCTCGCCTAACCCCCTAGGAATGGTCACAACGAGGAAGTGCAAAGTCAGTATAAGGAAGGGGAGAGGAGCGACTTCTTCCTTTATCAACATGAGAGAAGAGAACACCACTGGAAACAATGTTTCAAAAACATCTAGCAAGAGCTTAGCCAGATGAAGATGGCAGTGAAGAGCAAGACCTCAGTCACTATGGATGCCTTGGTGCAACAAATCGAATCCTCATTCACTGTTGGGGTGCTGCATTTTCCTCTCCCACATAAATTCAGAATACTGCATGTGGATGCTTTCGATGGGACAAAAGATCCCGTGGACCACCTCAACACGTTCAAAAATCAAATGAAGTTGCATGGGATATCAAGATCCAGTGAGATGTAGGGCATTTGCTATCATCCTGAAGGGCTCAGCCTTAGCATGATTCAACAGACTCCCCTCAGTCTCGATTTTTTCTTTTAAAGAGCTGTCAATCTTGTTTGTGTTCCACTTCATCGGAGCTCGGACCTATAGAAAACCGAGCTATCATTTGTTAAATGTGAAAGAGGGACCTTNAACTAATTATTTTATTTTTATAAGTTGGCAATTTAATTAATTAATTGCAATACTACATAAATTAATTTTAAAAAATATGAAAAATAAAAATAAAGTCGGCCTTGGTCTTTGGGTTGATAAGTGCGACCTGTGTCTGCAGAATTTACGATTTGGAGCCCATTAGATGCTGAGTTATAATAAAATTATCCTTAAAGTTTACATTTGTTGTATTATATTCCCTATAGTTTTAAAAATTATGNGTTCAGTCAAAAGACCTCATGTTTTCCATCTCAAAGAACCCCTAGGCTAGTATGGTGGAGGTACTCACCACAGCAGAAAAGTACATAAATGGTGAGGAAGTGCTCCTCTCGAAGGTCGGGAGCTCTTCATCGAGAAAGGAGAAAGGGAAGGAAGAAAAGAAGAGAGAACGAAATCCCAAAAAAGAAAGAGAACAAGGCAGGTCTCCAAGAAGAGACAGAGAGTGTTCCCCGAAGAGAAGAGGAAATGTCAGGGATCGCCTCAGCCCTCCACAACCAGAGCTACAACCAAGGTATGCACCTCGGTAGCTCACCCCCCTAACTGCTACGGTGTCTCAGATACTGTATGAGGTGCAAAATGAGAAGTTCTTAAGGTGGCCACCCCGGATAAAAACAGACCCGACAAAAAGGGATCTTACGAAGTATTGTAACTTCCACAGAGACCATGGTCATCACACCGACGACTGTATCCAATTGAAAAGAGAAATAGAATTTATAATTCAGCGAGGGCAGCTACAACGCTATATGGCCAATGATAATCAAAATCGAGTTCTCTCACCCCCACCCCCTCAACGTCAAGCACCAGAGCCACACCAACAACCTATAGGGGAGATTAGAGTGATATCTGGAGGATTTGTCGGAGGAGGAGGGTCTAGCTCTGCCAGAAAGGCCCACTTGCGAAAAATCAGAGCCACGAAAGCTCCCGAAGTATATACTGTGTCTAAGTCTCCACGCTTAGACACGACTATCACTTTCTCAGATTCAGATCTAGAGGGTCGTGGTGGCCAACAAAACTATCCATCGTGTTTTGATTGACAATGACAGCTCGACAGACATCATTTTTGCTTCTACTTTTGACAAAATGGATATAGGAAGGGAAATTTTTGAACTAGTAAGTATCCACCTATTGGGATTCTCAGGAGAAAGGGTGCTACCCTTGGGGTCAATCCAACTCATCTTGACCTTAGGTGACCCACCCTGTCAGACTACAACAACTGTAAAATTTCTAGTGGTTGATGCACCTTCAGCATATAATATGCTCCTTAGAAGACCATCGCTCAATTCTATAAGGGCTATTCCCTCTGCCTATCACCTTGTAGTGAAGTTTTCAACAGAAAACGGAGTTGGAGTGGTCCGAGGAGACTAGCGCGTAGCACGGGAATGCTACATGACATTCATGAGAAATAAGGAGGTTGAGAGTATCCAATTGGATGAGCTTGACATGAGGGATGAACTCGAGATCAGACCAAAACCATCAGAAGAACTGGAATCTGTTCAAATTGATGAAGAGCCGGAGCATCTTGTTTACGTTGGATCCAAGCTGAGTAAGGAGATCAAGGATCACCTCATCCAATTCCTGAAAATGAACAATAAAGCTTTTACATGAAAGCAAGAGAACATGAAAGGGATTGATCCCTCTGTGATCACTCACAAGCTCAACGTGAATCCAGCCTGTAAGCCCATTAAGCAGAAAAGGAGGAGCTTTACCCCGGAGCATTAGAAAGCCATCAACGAAGAGGTCAGCAAGCTCCTTCACGTGAAAGCCATTCGAGAAGTGGATTACCCAGTCTGGCTAGCCAATGTAGTCCTAGTCAAGAAGACAAATGACAAATAACGTCTTTGCATTGACTTTACAGACCTCAATCGTGCTTGCCCGAAGGATAATTTTCCTTTATCCCGAATAGATTTGATTGTAGATGTCACTGCGGGACATGAGCTTCTCAGCTTTATGGATGTCTTCTCTGGGTACAATCAGATCGGGATGGATCCCAGTGACCAAGAGAAGACCTCATTCATAACCGAGCAAGGGACATACTGCTATCAAACGATGTCTTTCGAGTTAAAAAATATAGGAGCCACTTACCAGCGCCTGGTGAATAAGATGTTTTAAAAATAGATTGGGACCTCCATGGAGGTCTATATTGACGACATGCTGGTCAAGTCATTGAAGGCAAAACTCCACATTGGGCACCTAGCAGAGTCGTTTCAAGTCTTGAGAGAATACAAGATGAAGCTCAACCCAGTTAAGTGTGCCTTTGGGGTGTCAGCTGCTTGACAAATTTTTTTGTTGTTTCTTAACCTATAAACATCACCTTTTAGCATGTATAGTATATGAATAAAGGGGAGTGTCACTCTCCTAGGGATGATGTCAAAAGAAAAGAGCAACGAAATGGTGGATGAATGAGATTTCAAATGTGAGTATGTGTGAACAAAAGTGCTCCCCAAGCGCAAGGAGACTTTCACGGATCATGTTTTACTTTGTGGTATTCCAAGGTCGTTTCCACGGGAAAGGAAGTAAATCGAGGGGAGGTGATTTTGGGAGAAAGAAAGTGTAAAATCTTTGATTGTTGAAAGTTGTTTTGTGAAGTTGTTTTGATGCTAGTATATAATTAGGGAGAGTCCCACGAAGTAAGGACAATAATCTCGGCCAGGATCCCACTTAACAGGGAATGACCTTATAAATGCACTATAACACCTCCTAACAAGGAGGAGGACCCTAGTGGCAAGAGGAAGCCATAACAACCTTGTAATCATCATGAATAAAATAGAAGGAACAATAACCTCCATTGAAGAGTGGACTAACCGAGCTCATGAACCGGTGAACCACTATATTTTTACTGTGTGCATCCCTTCAATCCCTTGAATATTTTATCAGTTAGCAGCATACACGAGCCTTGTAGCTTTGATCCACGCTCACCCCGCATTACTTTCACCTTAAGTTCTTCCACGTTGGTATACGCTATTAATATCAATTTTTAAAAAATGAAACTCTCTTCCCTCTCCCTTTTTCAAAACCCACTACCTCATAACATAAATATCCATCAAAATACCCTATTCCTCAGTCTCTTTGGACTCGATTTTGCTACCTTCTTTGATTGGACCTTTCATAGTGATCCCAAAAAATAAATTCTAACTAACATTTTCTCCTCAAACTATACCAAATCTATTTTTTCTCAACACTTTACATTCTATGCACAAAATTATACCAAAATGGCTCCCTAAAAAGGATCACCCCCTCACCACCTATAGATCCAAAATCAAAATTATGCGTATGTGCTAATAGAAGAGGGAAATTTTAGGGGTTCAACTACAGTTCCAAGGGGGATGACTTTTAATAACATTATTGTTTTTATCTTCATAAAATGTGTGGTGTGTGAAGATGCCAATTCATTTAGGATGAATTTTTAAAATACAATTTAAGAAGCATATAATTACTGCTTTTAATATGGGTCATAGATGTAATTTGTATGGGTTAGACAGCGATGGACTGCCATTTAATGGGAGGGTTGCGAGATATTTGTAGTTAGACAAAATGGGTTTGAGTTGTTTCGATAGAATATTCATTTCATAATTATTGATAACTTCACTGGATCACTACTCAACCGACCTTAACTATATTTTTTTCAAACAAAGTGAGCGGAAAAGGGTAATAATAACTACGAACCCATAGGACTAATCTAATATTAACAAGAGTCTAGATTTTGTATAACTTTCTCAGTAAAATAATATATTTAAGTTGAATAATTTTTGTACGTTTGTGTATTTATATGTAGTAAGTATTAGATATCTAAACCTTTTGATTAGATGGTTGTTAACTCGACAATGTTCCTCTAATAGTAACTTACATTGACACATACTAAGTTGTGTCAAAACGCTATGTTCACTCGTGGCAAAACCCTAACCATTGTCGACAACCACTTTTTCTCTTGTTAAGAAGGGACCTCCTATTTCATGTAGCCTCCTTCCCCCTTATTCCTAGACGATAACAATTTTTCTATCCCTCACCTCCACCTATATCAACCATATCCCTTCTCGTTGTAACTTTTTTTTCCTTTAGATTATCTTCACAAAAATTATAGAGAGAGAAGAAGAGAGAGATAATGGGTTCAACTTTGGGAGGATGATAAGGGTTGATGGGTTATGTTGCAACAAAGAGAAAGAAAAGGGGCGAAGAAAAGCAAACATTAAGAATATGGCAAAACTAGACGTCTTGATAAATTACATTTTGTTCTATTGACATTCAATTCCATTTTGTAAAAATAATAAATTCGTCATACCAAGAAGAAAAAGATACAATTTTAGAAAATATGACAAAAGTAGATGTCTTGAAAAAGTCCATTTTGTTCATTCCAATTTATGAAAATAATAAATTCGTCATACCAAGAAGAAATGGAGACAATTTTAGAAATTTAGGTGTTATTTTTGCTAATTCTATAATATAAATAGGACAAACTTTAACAAGTTCATCAAACAATTTTAAATAGACTTATTCAACGGCTACCAACATCTCTCTCAAAATTATTCACATTACACATTATCTTCAGGTACAGATTACACATAGTGTAATATTATTCGATGACATATCAATTTCTTTATCTAGCAACCTCTTAAAAGTACGGGAAGCGTTCTTATGTCATTTTAGAAGTATCAAGGGTACTGATTTTATATAAAGATAACTTATAGTTGTCAGTGCGATTTATGATAAATGTGCTCAAGCTGAAGTCCATGAAATCTAAGCTGCGGTCGAGCCAAGTTAGGCCCGGCCCACTATAAGAGATCCGCCCAACATGAATACAACCCGAAGTCGGCGATACGTCGAATACCTTCACGCGACAGTCCCGTACCACGCGCTGTAATGGCGCGTACATTATTTTCGAAACGTATGCCTAGCGCTATTGAAAAACCTGAAGCGACCACCTTTCTAAACTGCACACCACTCACTCATTAGCAGTAGCAGNACGTATGCCTAGCGCTATTGAAAAACCTGAAGCGACCACCTTTCTAAACTGCACACCCCTCACTCATTAGCAGTAGCAGCAATATAACACAAACACGGAGCCCGAGCCCGAGAGAGAGAGAGAGCAACCATGAACGTGTTCAGACTAGCTGGGGACATGACGCACCTCCTCAGCATAATTGTTCTCCTCCTCAAGATCCGAACCAAGAAATCTTGTGCAGGTATAGCTCAATATGTATGTATATCTTTTGTGCATCATATTCATTTAGCTATCGCTTTAACAGTTCTTTGTATCTGTAAGTTTAAATGTGACGGGATGTTGTTTGATTCTTCAAATTGTTCCTATTGTGCGGTAAATCACGTTGTTTGATTCAATTTTCCATGTTTAGTTCTTATCTGATCCTCATATTTCCAGGAAAATACATGTTTCAACTTTTGATTTAGTTTAAAACATTTTTGTTTAGGAATTATGGTTAGGGACAACCTCACCGAATTATAAATGCTTTTAGTTCCGAAAAACAGGAGATAAGCTTGACAAGGTTACTTGTTTGGAAGATTTGTAACGGGACCGTTATCAATGACCCATTTCTTTATATCTTTAATTTCCTAGTTTTTCTAACAATTTTGGCTGAGTAAAGTTCGGGGCTTTATTTTTTTTAACTTACCAAAAGAAAAAGTTCGTGGCTTTTCTTTGGGCGTCGAAAGGAGTTTAAGGATGTGCCTTTGTTTGCAATTCATCTTGACTGGATAGTGGTATGCCATTAGATGATCATTCCCTTAGTTCTTTGATGTTTTGACTTCTAATGTTGTATTTTTGTGTTTTTTTTTCTCTTTATCTCACTATCTTTTTAAGGGGTGCATTACTTGACAAATATAATATACTTTTCATTTTATGGAATTAAATTTTTTGTTTCTTATTGGAGAAAGAAATAGTAGTACTTCCGAGAAGCATGGAAAGGTTACTGATTCAGAAGTCTTGGGTAGTCATTAATCAACAATCACTTTTACCCATAAGTCAGTTGTTTCCTTTGTTCTGCTGCTTGATTCTCCTAGTTTTGTTTTGAATTGATTTCAAACGTTTGAAACATTAGGTGATTGAAAACTATGGAAGAGTTTAGTGGTTTTCCTTTGTATTGTTTCAAATAGCACATTCTCCCTGAGTCTGTGGTCTTGGCTTTTACGTTCTATGATGTTTCCTCTTTCTTTTGTTACTCGAAGAAAGGAGGAGGTTAGTACGGCAAATTGGTAAGGGGTGAATGGTTTGTATAGGGTCCACCAATGAATATGTACCATTTATACTTATACGTGGCTCGCTTCACGGCCCATTAGTCTAAGAACAAATATTAATGAGAAAAGAATTTCATCCGAATTCCGGAATTCTATTTCCAATCTTGCATTTTCTGTTGTCACCCCTGTTCTTCTTCGAATCTTTTTTACCATGTGATGCTTGTTCGATTGCAGTTTTTCTAATATTTTATGCTTGTCTGAGGACAAAGAGTAGTAGTTAAGTTACAGATTTGTATTTTGGAAAGTATATTGGTCTGAGTATCTGGTGATCTTGCTACACCCATTTTCACAACATATAGTAATGAATTTTAAGACTTACTATGGGATCTAAGAACTGAATGAGGATGTATTCTGGATGGTAATTGTTGGAATTCCGCTAGACCATACTTCTAAATGTATTACATTTGAGGAAGTTAAGTTACACGATTTATGAGCCTGAGGGAAACTCATGTTTTCTAAAAGATTGAAGTTCTTGTAATTTTTATCTTTTACAACAGCCTGACGTTAGAGAAGTCAGCTCAAAGGAGAATCCAAATTATTGTTCCCCCTTCCTACTTATCCTTATTACCTTTACCTGGCATCTAGTTCTTTACCTTTCATTTATTTAATTTTTTGATATATTTTACGATGTACACCTTGAATATATTATTATTCTTTATTGTCTTTAAGTTTAAATCTGACTTGTACCAGGAATTTCACTGAAGACTCAAGAGCTATATGTTATAGTTTTTCTCACTCGGTACCTTGATTTGTTTACAAGGTACAGTTCAATCTACAATACTGTAATGAAGCTAGTTTTTATTGGAACTTCAATCANAAGAGCTATATGTTATAGTTTTTCTCACTCGGTACCTTGATTTGTTTACAAGGTACATTTCAATCTACAATACTGTAATGAAGCTAGTTTTTATTGGAACTTCAATCAGAATTGTCTGGTACATGAGGTACCATAAAGTAGTGAAGCAAACTTACAACAAGGATCAAGATAGTTTCAAACATTACTTGTTGCTTCCTCCATGTTTTGTGCTGGCTCTTCTGGTTCACCATGCCTTTGACATTGTTGAGGTATGAATATTTAGTCATTTCATGTACATTGGATTTGGTTTCATAGTCATCTGTTTTTGTTTTTTTTGCTTTTTAGATATATGCCACCCGCTGCAAACATCCATCATTTGTTTCCCAGCACAAGTGTCATTGAGGATTTGGTGTAATATATTATAGTATACAACACAAAAATCAATTGGCAATGAGTGCAGTAGCCTCTAAAGTATATAAACCAACATTGGGTGGTCCTAATTGTTCAATGTGGGAGACAAGCTCCCTTTACATAATGATGTAGGAGAAGTGCTGTAACTGGTATCCTGGAAAATGATGTACACACCTTCAGCATTGTCTTAAGGAACATCATATTCAGTTCATCTACGATCAAAAGTTTAGTAAAGAAATGGAGCTTAAGGGTTCTGACTGAAATGCGTATAAAAAAAGGGTATAACGTCAGGGTTATAAATAAGAAAAGGCAAAGTATTGACTTCGAATGATATCTGTGAAATTTTTTTTTTTTGGTGTAAGAGAATAATACACGTGACTTGTGGTACTGTTCTGTTGACAGTTTTAGGTTGTTATGGATTGAATTCTCAAAGCATGATAGGGTTGGTCTTGTTAACTAGGATTTTAAGGAAAGAACCAATAGTAGTAATATCTGATTGTAGATTTAAAGGGCTTATGGAGTACAGGCAACTAAATAACCATTAGAAGATGTGCAGGTTTTCTTAGGAATCATGGCCTCAGGTTAGGTTGCATTCGTGCTTTGTAGAAAGCTCCAAAGTTTCTGAAATTCTCGGAAGATAAGAATAAGACAAGCCTACTACTACATATTCGATGCATAGAACCCTTTACTAGTAAAGTTTTTATAATCTACAAATAGCCATGTGTGGAGATTCAACAGCACATTTACTAACAAAATAACCAGCTACATCCAATAAATCTTAGAGCTAACATAACATATGGTTCCGAAAAAATATAACCTAAAGAAAACTTATTTTGAGTATTCCCAAGTGGACCTTGCTTGGAAATTGAAGGACTTCTTTGTTGGATACTTGGATTTGTTTTTTACTTGATCCTATTCTGACTATCATGTAGTCCTGTAATTATTTGCAATGTCCTAGGTCTTACAGTTGGTCAACTTATCTCTAATGAAAAATTGGCCTTTATCCAACTATTTTTGTTTGGTAATGAGATGTTGCCGANGGTAAGAGAATAATACACGTGACTTGTGGTACTGTTCTGTTGACAGTTTTAGGTTGTTATGGATTGAATTCTCAAAGCATGATAGGGTTGGTCTTGTTAACTAGGATTTTAAGGAAAGAACCAATAGTAGTAATATCTGATTGTAGATTTAAAGGGCTTATGGAGTACAGGCAACTAGATAACCATTAGAAGATGTACAGGTTTTCTTAGGAATCATGGCCTCAGGTTAGGTTGCATTCGTGCTTTGTAGAAAGCTCCAAAGTTTCTGAAATTCTCGGAAGATAAGAATAAGACAAGCCTACTACTACATATTCGATGCATAGAACCCTTTACTAGTAAAGTTTTTATAATCTACAAATAGCCATGTGTGGAGATTCAACAGCACATTTACTAACAAAATAACCAGCTACATCCAATAAATCTTAGAGCTAACATAACATATGGTTCCGAAAAAATATAACCTAAAGAAAACTTATTTTGAGTATTCCCAAGTGGACCTTGCTTGGAAATTGAAGGACTTCTTTGTTGGATACTTGGATTTGTTTTTTACTTGATCCTATTCTGACTATCATGTAGTCCTGTAATTATTTGCAATGTCCTAGGTCTTACAGTTGGTCAACTTATCTCTAATGAAAAATTGGCCTTTATCCAACTATTTTTGTTTGGTAATGAGATGTTGCCGATTGATCAGATTTGTTGTTTGTTTGTGAAAGAAGTTTCAAAAAATGACTTAGTTATGGAAAGCTTAGATATGACAAAGGAAGTGCTAAATAACCATTGCAATGTTCAAATCCAACAAGGGGATAATATGTTACGGTCTATAAACTCCCTATCTACAATTCTATGTGCTATTCATGGACTTCTCTGTTTACAATGGCGACAATCTTGAAGTTTCTAGACAGAAAGTAGCAACTTCATAGAGTTTTGCTAGTTTGAAGAATTGAAATCAGAATTTCAATGCTGCCTGGATAATCATAAAAGTTCTCTTTTGATGTCATGAACTTGGGATTGTTTTTAAACTTTTTTCGGGCTACAAAACTTTGTACAACCACATTCAGGGGAAGAAAGTATTATGCAAAGAAAGCATCACTTTCTATAAACATGGAAAAACAGTTGACTGCAACCCTTTGACTAAAAGTTCTTTCTAAAGCATCACTTTCTATAAACATGGAAAAACAGTTGACTGCAACCCTTTGACTAAAAGTTCTTTCTGGCTACTTCCTGTTTAAAACATACAAGTCATTCTGACAGGCACCTTGGAGAAAGACCTTTCCTTCTTATATTTTGTTTTATCAGAGACTTTCCAGAAGATCTAGGAAAGCACTGAAGCCACATTCACGGGAAGAAAGTATTCTGCGAGGTCCGGCATGCAAAGATAGGATCACTTTTGGTAAACATGGAAAAAACAGTTGGGTGCAATCCTTTTACTAAAAGTTCTTCCTGACTACTTCCTGTTTAAAAACATACAAGTCATTCTGACGGGCACCTTGCAGAAAGACCTTTTGTTCTTGTATTTTATTTTTACTTCCAGAAGATCTAGGGAAGCATCGTTTCTTCTACTACAATAAAATTTATCGCACCGTTGTCTGATTTTCGAAACTGCTAACTTGTGAATTTTTTTTGTCTTTGCTTTTTGCTTGACTAGATTGTACCAATTGGGTTGAACTATGATTGTGCATTTGCTTTTGCATGTCCTTCATGCTTTAAATACTGATATGTAATTCAATGTAGAATTCTTAAGGAAACCTGACCTTTTTTATAGGTTCTCTGGGCATTTTCCATCTATCTTGAAGCAGTAGCCATTTTACCACAACTACTTCTATTGCAGCGGTCTAGAAATATCGACAACTTAACTGGGAACTATGTATTTCTTCTTGGGTATGTCATGCTTATGATTATAAGCTGTGTGTTGTTTTGTCTTTCAGCTTTATTAGTCATGCTGCAGTATGGAAACCACGAATACTCAAATGAATGGTAATAAAAGAAAGTGTACATTCCCTGTTGGCAGCAATGACTTTGTTTGTAACAATACATGAAAAGCAATCGAGTCTAGGATGGATGATTCATGCCTCACCTGTTTTCTTGCTTTATAAGGCAATTTTGTCACTTTTTGTGTCAAATTTCCATTGAATATTATAGTTCAGAGTTCAGACTAGAAGGGAGAAATTTAAAGCTAAAAAGGAAGGGTTGCATTGCAGGATTGGGATGAGCTGGGTGGTAGAACAAGTGTAGTTTTGATAAACCACTTATATTACTTTTCCGTGAATAAGTTAAGACACTTGAAAATGCTGATCCCTTAGAGTAGCAGGTGATTGCAATAGGTTCCAATTTAGAAAGCTACTAGACACTTAAAAATTAGTTTTAATGAGAATTGGAGTTTTAGTACTTCGATTCCCTTTAAAGCAAGCATATAATGGGAATGTATAAATTAATTATCTTTGTTGGCATTTTCATTGGTAGTTTCTGCTTTCTACTGTTAAGTTTTCCATACTTCTCTGTCCGCTGGATGGTGAACTGGAATGCCCTTGTGCTAGCATGGAATTACACCTGGATTGGGGCATATTATTCATGCAGGCTACCTAGTATTCTGTTGCAATCTCTTCAAACATTTACGTTTTGGCCATGATACCCCACATGTTTGTATCTTGGGAAGAAGCAGTGGAAAAAATAGAGGCCTCCTTGTGAATTTCCTTTCTTGTGGACGGATTTAGTTCGTGAGAGAACGAGGATATCTTTGTTTGATATAGATATGAGACCATGAACACTAGCTCTCTGACTTCCTCTGTTTGCTGACATCTCAAGGATGTGCTCCTTCTTTTACTTATCTAAACTCAACCTTTTCTTTGGGACTTGTTTTATATTTCTTTTAGTTCCCTTACAACCAATAGAAAGCACTGTAATATCTGTGTTTTCCCCTTTTTCACTCTTCTGCAGTGCTTACCGAGCGTTGTACATCATCAATTGGATCTATCGTTTCTTTACGGAAAATCAAAAATTCCGCTGGATACGTGAGTTATTTCTGTCTTTGATTGCATTGTTCTAAATCATTTGTCACTCACAAGTCAACTTGACGAGTTGTTGAATGTAAACACAGCTTGGGTATCAGGCTTGATTCAGACTGCTCTGTATGCCGACTTCTTCTACTACTACGTAAAGAGGTAATTTTCAACATATATTCTTGCACCTCTGCGACAATGCACTTGTTACTCTTGACACGGGACTATTCCGTATGACATCACTGTCGCCAATTTCATTTCCCCTAAACATTTTCTTCACCGGAATCAATTAATATGGCCTATATGTTGCGCAAATGGATATTTTATTGCCCTGCTTCGAAAATCACACTTCCATATAAAGAAGAGTGGAACATTGTTGATTTTCCAGATGTTACATCTTTACTAACCAACTTGTCTGCTTCTGCCTTCAGCTGGAAGAAACAAGAGAAGCTCCAGCTTCCTGCTTGATGTGGAATTTTAGCAGTTCAGATTCGGGCCAACAAGAAACAATGGTTACTGTTAGTTTGTTATGTTGGAGCACCATAATTTGAATATTCTCGTACTTGATCTAGTGGTTTCAAACCATGCTTGCTTACTCGATACATATAGAGGGCTGCAGAATTGTTTACTGTGAGGTTCCTTGGTCGATGGGAACACTTGCCACTTTACATTAGAAGGAAAGAAATGTTAATTATAATTTCTCTGGTCAAGCCTAATTCATTTTTGAGCTGGTTGGGTCATTGAATGTGTTAAATTTGCATTGTAGTTGGTTGAAATGTGGAAGTGGATTAGAATAAACCTAGGTTGGGTTTTGGAAGTTTTGATTCATTTTATAATTAAGGATACTTGGATTCATGTCTCATGTCATGTATAACTGAACTCATCTGTTTGATGGATTGATTTTGTCCGACTGGATTTACTTGAGTTACTGGGATTTATAGTATATACTAACTGCATGTTATCCAAAAATAACAAAATTTGATGCCCAAGATTGCAATGCCTAGGGTAACCGAATTGTTAAACTCTCCCAACTTTCTTCCACCTCAGAAAGAAAAACACACACAAAGAAAATTATAGAAAGAAGGGATGAATATAGGATAAAAAAAATTACTCTGTACCCACATGCAAATCTCATGATGGAATGTTTTTCCATGGACCTTGTATTCTGTAGACAATAAAAGTACAGCAAAAATCAGACAGAGATACAACTTCAAAGTGAAATTATTTCCCCCTATATCCCACACTGCTAGTCACTCTGTAATACATCTACAATTGTGCAAGGCATATGAAGAATCTATCTATTCGGTATTCTCAGGTTGACCGCAGTCTGAGACAGATGATGGTGACATTGAAACTTTCTTTCCCTTCCTATCGGACACTGCTGTTAGACTTGTGTCCATGCTTTTATCGCCATATTGTTTCTGTAAAAGTTCAAGCTGGTTTTTCAAGGCCTGCAAAAAAGATTGAAGGGGAAAAGGTGAACCGAGACAGCATAAACAAGAAGTTGATGCTCTCTGTCTTTACATACCAACTTCAGGGGAAGAGCCAAAATACCTGGATACTAATTATGACACACAATACATCAATTATCTACCCAGATGGAAGGTCAAAACTTGAACATCGATAATGACCATGTCATGTAAATTCAAGTATAAAGTTGTCAACAAAGAGAGATGCCATAGATGCATGCTACCATACCTCAATTTGGTGCTGAAGATTTTTCTTATGAGCTTCCAACTGAGAGTCTGAGGCACTTAGATTGCTCCACAATCCCTCTCCATAATTCACATTAGCACCAGGAGCCTGAAAAGGGACGAAAGCACCTGGAAACTTAGCAAAAGGCATGTTTCCAAGTCCACCAGGGATGGAAAATTGGTGATGCTGTAACTGTCCAGTGGAAACCTGCTCGCCACCAGAAGAGGTACTGGTAGAGTCGGTCACAGTTTTGGATGCCTGAGGAAGTAAACCATATCCAGGTGACCTGCAAGCAAGAAGAAAGTTTATGTCCACCTCTTGTTTTTTTGCATCCTATGCATCACCTCAAAGTCAAATGTTCATGCATTTTCCAGACGTGTACTAGCACATCCATAGATAATACCTAAGTAATTTTCCTTTTCCAAAAACTTTCATGTTTTAATGCAATCTGATCAGCATGTATGTCTATCAAACATCGAGCTCCTGTCAGTGTTTGGGTAGCATGGCCTGCGTTTAGATGTACCAGAACCAGGACAAACTAACGAGAGAAACACAAACTGATCGTAGGATTTTGAACTAAACTATCCTTGCAAGTGCAATCCTTAGACAACCACATACCAGTATTGACTAAGAAGAGAGTGCAAGTACTAACAAAAGAAGTTGCGATAAGCCAGATATTCCAATCAANGCCTGCGTTTAGATGTACCAGAACCAGGACAAACTAACGAGAGAAACACAAACTGATGGCCACNTGCAAGTGCAATCCTTAGACAACCACATACCAGTATTGACTAAGAAGAGAGTGCAAGTACTAACAAAAGAAGTTGCGATAAGCCAGATATTCCAATCAATTTATCACTGATCTTTTTACAATCTACACAGCTTCCACAATGGCCACTTTCAGGAGCCATCTTACTATGCAAATCAGCATGCAATGTCACCTTCATAACAGTAGATGTATAACAATTTCTTTCTGAATTTTAGTTTTGGCCATTCAATTAGCTTTTAAGAGGTAAACAGTTCATTTTTTATTGCACTTCAAAACTGAACTTTTGCTCCAGCTAGCCTCTCAAATTATTTTTACGCAAATATGAGAATCTAGACATATGCCAATAAAAAAAAAGAGTGACAAATTACATACAGAAAGAGGTATACCACACAACAGTATTTGGGGAAGGATAAACATAAGATTTCTCATATACTGAGGCAGCTGCGGCAGCTGCTCGGAGTCTGGCTTGATGTCGGCTGATATTACCATTTGACATGCCATCAGCAGCCGAACCCTGAGAAGATGCACTTGCCGTGCCCGTACCTAAGCCAATCAAAATAGTTAGCCAGTGTTTCTAGAAAAATATGGAGTTTGATATGCCTTTCCGGAAAAATATGGAGTTAGATATGTAGATTTGCGGCAAATTAATTATTCAAAGCCAACTTTCTGAATGGAACACTTGGGCTCCTAGCAGCCTTGATCAAATTTGGGCCAGACATTCGGTTGTAGATCTCAAAAAATAAGCAAAACCATATCAAAGAAATAAAGCCAGATATTTAGAATGACCTAAATCACTTCATTTTGCTCTGATATATTTGTGAAGCAGGAAACTAGCAAGCCAATCATCTACTTGGTGCAAGTGTCCAGTCCAGAAAGGAAGCGTATAAAAATATAAGAAATCATCTTCAAATGCAAATGTTCAAACGGTCACATCCATACAGACATTAAATGTATAAGTATAGTGTAATATATATGCCAGTACACGCACATAAAAATACAAGAACAAAATATTCCCTGAGCATTAGAATATGATTTATAATACGCTATATATATTACACTATACTTATACATTTAAATATATATATTACACTATACTTATACATTTAAATATATATATTACACTATACTTATAATTTGCCACTCAAATATGATTTATTGCCTTCCTTTTAATACGCTCACAACTGATGATCACCACACTTTTATACTCAACTCATCAAAGCCTTGTCCTAATATTTTTTGGGTTGGCTACATAAATCTTGTTTTGCCATTATGCTCAATAAGACCATATGTTATCAGATCTTTTTTAATTATTTCATTTAAAATTAATTTTAGTTTTCTTCTACCCCTACGCTTAATGTCAATAACTATCGTATCACTTTTTCTCGCTGGTGTTGTAGAAGGCCACCTTTTATCTTTTTCAAAATTTCAAAGGCACCTACAGTCCACAAGAAGCAGCAGTAAATGAAACAGTAGAAAAACTTTTTCAACTAATTACCATATTGTCCTGCTAGTAATCGTTCAAACCGCATCTAAAGCATCTTTATTAGTTAAAGACGAAGAGTTTGAACTAAATTGCTGTAATGAAGCAGTAGATGAAGTTTCTCTCTTCTTTGTTCTCATCTCTAAATATACAAGTACATTGAAGGAGGACGATGATGACCAACAAACGAAAACAATTAACCCTCATTTTGATATATAACCTAAAGGTCACACAAAAAAATCACAGTTTGCAACCAATCCAAATGAATAACAGCTAAATGTGATCCCAATATGACAGAATGCAATTACCATGCTGAGGAATGTCAGCACGTGATCCAGCTGTAGTTGTCGCGTTTTCAAGAGGTATAACTAAGGCTCTGCAAGTAGGACATGTGTGTTGCCTCTCTAACCAAGACCGAAGACAATGCACATGAAAAAGATGCCCGCATATAAGTTTCTTGGCTGTAATCATCTCTTCACGACAAATAATGCAGGTTGCATCACTTCTGCCCAAGTAACAGACAAAATTCAGAATAATAATGCAGCAAAGCAATTAAGAATAATATACATAAAAAGATTCATAAAATATGGCTCACGCATCGAGTTCTTCAGGCGTTGCATCTGGAAAGCGATCGTTCATATTCGAAGTGATCTTCCGATATCGCATGTAATCAGCAACACGGCTCTTAAAGTTACGGCCCGTCTCATAAAGCTCCCGAATCAAGTGCAAAGGCACACCATAGTTTCTGTTGAAAGTGAAGCTTTAACCCGTCAACAGAAAGATAGAATACATAAAAACAAAATGGGAAGTTTTCCTTTTTCACGTCGCAACTTTGACATCTTCAAGCAGCACACAAAGAGATATATACATATATTGCTTTTGATATGGAAAATTTATCTTCTTAATCTGAAACCCATGCTGTCCACCATCTAGACAATGTCCTGAGAAGTGATATCCATCACCATCTCCAACACACGAAATCAAATCAAGGAATATGTTGTAATCAGCTCTATAGTTTGTTTGCTAGACTTCTAAAAATCACACTTGCTCAAAATGGGTAGCAAAGACATTTAATCTAAATACTCTCACTAAACACCAAACTCGCTGACGATTGATCATATTCAAACACAGATGGACCCTGTCAAGTTGGAATCAGTTATATCTACACAAGCTTTAGAAGACTCATGCATTAAAGTGATAAATAATTTGTTTTGGAGACTAAAGGTTTTAGAGATAAGTGGGGGAAATGGATTAAGGTGTGTTTGGAGTCAAACATTTTTTTGTTATGTTAAATGGAAGATCCCGGAGAGGTTTAGGGTGCAGTNGATAAATAATTTGTTTTGGAGACTAAAGGTTTTAGAGATAAGTGGGGGAAATGGATTAAGGTGTGTTTGGAGTCAAAATTTTTTTTGTTATGTTAAATGGAAGATCCCGGAGAGGTTTAGGGTGCAGGGGGATTAGACAAAGTGACCCATTATTAAGTAGGTTAGTAGAAAGAAAGGAAAGGTGTAACTTGGTAGAAGGTTCTGTGATTGGTAGGGAAAGAATCTCTGTGTCTCACTTGAAATTCGCTAATGACACAATTTTCTTTTCGTTATGGAATGAGAAAAAATTTAGGAATTTAGAGAAGATAGTTGATGTGTTTAGGTTGATTTCTAGTCTTAAAATAAACAAGGAAAGAAGTCAAATGGCGGGTTAATTCTAGTCAAGGAAAAATTGAGAGATTAACTCAGGAGTTAGAATGTATAGTGGCCTAGTGCCTGTTGAGATATTTAGGTTTCCTTTTAGGTGGTAATCTGATGTCTAACCCATTTTTGGACCTTGTAATTGAGAGAGTTAGAAAAAAGTTAGATGGGTAGAAAAAAAAATTTATGGAGTCCATGGAAATACATTTCTCAAGCGCTGCCTAATTTCTCAGAAAGAAAAAGTTATGGTAGGAAATGGGTTGAAAGTATGATGCTTGGAGGGCAGAGTCTTCTTTTTTATATTTTTTCCTTGCCTTTGTCTTATTTCTCGTCATTATGGTAAGCACATTTCTTCTTTAGTTTTTTCGTATTCATTTCCTTTTATTTGGGATTCTAAATTTCATAAGAACCTCAATGATATAAAGTATTTGAAAATTTATAGTGCTTTTTTCCATGCTTGATGATGTCTTATTGTCACCAAATTCTTTGGCTAAAAGAGTTTGGATCAATTATGCTTCGAGTATTTTCTCTTGCAAATCTTATTTTGAGTTTTTAATTGATGATTTTTCATTTCAATTTTTCTATCCATCTAATAAGATTTAGAGGGCTAAAGTACCTTTAAAGGTATAAATTTGTGCATGGATAATTGTACATGATAAGATTAATGCTAATGATGTGCTCCAAAGAAGGGGACCTTTGGAGTATCTTCCACCGCACTGATGCTATTATGTGTAAGGTGATGGTGAGATTGTGAACCATCTGTTCTTGTTTTGCCCCTTGACACTGTCTCTATGAAATAAATTGCACGAATTTGTTGGCACTTCTTGGGTGGTTCCAAGATTAATGACATTAATAATTAGTGTGGTTTTGAGAGGAAGTCCAAGAGGTAGGACCCTACGGTAGTGTGATTTGTTTGCTCTCATTTGGGTGATATGGACAGAGAGAATGCAAGGATATTTGAAGATAAAAGAAGTTGAATTTTTAAGGGACTGGTTATATTCTTGGTTTCATTGTGGGCATCTACAACTAAAGAGTTTCAAAATATTCCTCTTTTTTAAGCATTATTGCAAGTTGGTCAACTTTTTGTGGACTATTTTTTTTAATTTAATTGCCTTTGTGTTTTTTCCTCTTTTTTTTATTTGGGATCCAATCTTGGGTTGTATAAATAAAGCATCCAACAAGCTTTCATCAGAGTCTTAGAAGTCAATATAAAACACCTCAGAACCAAGGGAGAGAAGTTCTACAACACGTGTCCACAGTACACATATAAATGAACAGGTGCATCTACATATACACACAAGCACAAAAACAAGGTTGAATTAATAACTCACATGAAAATCACGAGAAAGAAGCNCACAAGCACAGCTACATATAAGTGCAGATATCAAAGCACAAAAACAAGGTTGAATTAATAACTCACATGAAAATCACGAGAAAGAAGCACAGGTACATAGACAAATGGAGCAAATCCCGAATAAGTTCCAAGTAAAAGGTGTACACAGCCTTTTTTTCCCATTGTCCTTCCATAAGCATGTCGCTAATGTAAAAAACATATTTTACAAATGTTGACACTGTTGTTGTTGCCAGTATCATGTACCTGAGAAACAAGTCTTTTTAGATATAATTGCAACTAAACAATCTTTTTTTTTTTTTTGGGGGGGGGGGAAGCAGGGACCACAAACCTACACCCAATTTTATTTTGTCTGCAAATTTCATGATTTAAAAAAGGGTATTCCAAATACAAATTAAAAAAAGAGGTAGAAAATATACCTCTATGCATTGTTCCATCAGTAACATCCTAGAACTACAAAGAGTCGAACTAAAAATACCATAAGAATGCCAGACTATATATCCATAAGAATGGAACTTGTTAAGTGACACGCGTGAAACTTTCCTACTTGAATATATAAATGCAGCATACTGTATGTCTACAGGTGAGCACAACTAAGCATGGGTCCTTTTTAGGTTTTAAACATTTTTATCCCTGTTTTCTTTGTGAATTCCAAGCCGAATGGTCACACAAATACCAAGAACCCATGGGATTGTTGAAACCATCGTCAATCAAGCACGATTTCTTCTTCAAAGTTCAGGTGAATGAACTTGCAATGCCTATTCAAAAAAGAACATTTGCATGCATCTAACCGACCTAGTTAGTCCCCATTAATGGGATCTGGGAAAGGTAGACTAGGTTTAGGCATAACCTTTGAGTCTTTGACATTATATGCACAAAGAGATTGCCAAACCATATCGTAGCGGATATGCACAACTTGCAATGCTTATTCAAAAAACAACATTTGCATGCATCTAACCGACCTGCTTAGACCCCATTAATGGGGTCTAGGAAGGGTAGATTAGGTATAGATACAACCTGTAACATTATATGCACAAAGTGATCGTCGAACCATATACTCACAGATATTATGCAGAATTTTAACCACTGAACCATTGAAAATGCGGTCGAGAAAATAAATATTAGGTTTCAGTTTCTAAAGCAGGGTTAGATGTGATTATCAAGAAATAAAGAAGATAACTCCAGCAAAAGCACTATAAAGAAGTTCCACACAAGGGACAATTTGACTCATTTGCATCTATAATTTTACTTGCAGTGGACGAATGGCATAATGGAAAGGATTCATGGTAACTGGTAAGTTAAACAGGCACTAGTACAAAATTTGTTTAAGGTGGTTGGACCATGTGCCAGACATACCAACAAATGCACCCAAAAGTGCTAGAAGGACAAGAACCAGCCAAAAATATGTGTACTGAATACTGACAAAGGACAGGCCATCTGAAAGTGATTGTGATACAACTTTAGAAAGGGTCAATTGGAGAAAAAAGATTTAAGAAGCAAACTCAAAAGAATTGGGGCAAAACTGCTGTGGAGTTCTATAATTATCTTTACTTGTGAAATAAGGTTGTCTTACTCATAGAATATTTCCTTCCATGATAATCCAACATTGTCCACATGTCAGTTCTCAGTTGAATTTATGTCGTTCTACACCCACTTTGTACTAAGTGTATCTAGGGCTTCCACTCATACATGAAAGCCCAAATATCGGAAACACAATGAACTAGTTCATGCCAAGAGGTCACTCCTTACTATTTCTTTCATTCAAATGCATATCTACATTTTATAAGCTAGTGTCTTGCTAACATTTACCATCTTATGGCATAGATTGTATCATCAACATTCTAAACAAGACACTAGCAAAGTGAAAGTGTAATGAAAAACCATATTTCCAGCCAAACTGAAAAATAATGAGAATACAATTATAAGCACGAACAACTTACTCAAATGAGAAGAAGAGAGAAACCGAAGCCTGCCTTGTTTGTACCAAATACTTCACTGAATTGTACAGAAATACAGAATCCAAAAGAAGAAGGAAACCCATAAAAGAAACAATGCGGATGTGAGACAACATGGGCACAGACGGAGTAGTTTCAATGTACTCAACTCGCTTCTGAGCCAACCAATGCAAAGCCTTAATCAATAAAAGAGTAGTAACCATGGCAAGAAATGTAACTGAAAAGTCCTGGCGAAAAATAGTGATGGCAAAAAGTATTTCCATGATTTCCCGCCAAGATTGCTCATTCAGCCTCTCAACCTCCGCTTCTCGGAGGGAACCAAGGAAGACTTTTTTCGTTAGCTGCCACAAAATGCACATGATAACAAGACCCATGTTGAGAAGCAGCACCAGACTGATCTTGGAGGTTGATAAGTAAACCATTGCCGGGTAGAACTGTAATCTACTATTGAAAGCATGATAAACTACAGCCAGTGTAGCAAACAAACTAAACCCCGCATAAGTGTGCAGCTTGATCATTTTGCTCTATCACTGTTACACCACATCATTCAAAGTAAAATTTCGTTTAGACGTCATGAGATAATATCTAAATTCTTATGAATGAATTCTCAAGTCCATTAAAAGTGTTTCAGCTAGCCCAAACACAAGACGCGTGCTACTGTAAAGAGTAAATGACAAGTACATCAAACTCCCGGTGTATATTGTGCTTTCTTCAGCTTGCAAGGCTCTGTTGGCTTCCCTGCTATTAGTGAAAGAAAGAAATAGAAAAAGAAAGACTAATGCCTTGTAGCTTCTCCCCNCTGGTGTATATTGTGCTTTCTTCAGCTTGCAAGGCTCTGTTGGCTTCCCTGTTATTAGTGAAAGAAAGAAATAGAAAAAGAAAGACTAATGCCTTGTAGCTTCTCCCCTAGTTGAATGAAATTAGAAAGTCTTGATTGAAATTCATGAATAAAGGAAAAATCATATAACATGCTGAATGAAAAGAGATATATTATCTTACTTTCCCTAAATATTTTGCCCTCTTTTTATGGCAACCAACACGAGAAAAGATTTCCATCAAATTTTGTTTTCCTTCTCCTCCCTAAATCCATGAACTAAAAAGTTGCTTTTGTGGGAAAGTAACCTGAACTCAGAGTCTTAAACATATACAGTATATATTCAGCAAGAAACCGACCTTAATCAGTCCGTTTTCTTCACTAGTCTCACATCAAAAACCTCTTTATGTTCTAGAATATACACTACTTATTAAGCGAGAGACCACCATCCTTGGTGCCTCTCCATTAATTACATGAAATACCTATTATATTTCAAAAGAGACATATAAACCCTAGTACCCTACATCAAAANCATGGTGCCTCTCCATTAATTACATGAAATACCTATTATATTTCAAAAGAGACATATAAACCCTAGTACCCTAGATCAAAACAAAACACCCTACTGAATAATTACATAGAAAACCCTGTTATTATGTTACGGTAATCAAATACANCCCTACTGAATAATTACATAGAAAACCCTGTTATTATGTTACGGTAATCAAATACAAACATGAGTTCTGTGTAGTACATTCCTCATTCTTCCAACATTCAAACTAATATTTAACTTGTATAATCGGAAAAAAGATCGAACAAAAAAATAAAATTGGAAGACGAGCGATTTAAATTCAATCCAAATTTCGATCTTGTCATACAAAGAAAGAACAGAAATTCAAATCAAAATAGCATAAATAATGGATACCCTACCTATGTTTGGAAGGCGTTTGCAGAGATAGACTGATGGAGGAGGTACCAGTTGAAATCTGTCTCTGTTTCGTTAGTAAATTCCTGATTGCTTCCAACAAGCGAAGAATAATCCTCACCCAAACTTTTATGAATCGATCGATGCCTTTGAATATGTATTTCTACAAGTCCCAAAATTATTTCAACGATTACATGTATCGATTAATGTAATACGAGAAAGAGAGAGGGTGCTGGTACTATGTATGCGTCTTTCGCGTCATCAGTGGAAACTCTACCCAATGAATTACATCCACGTGGACTTAATTTCTGTAATCCCTTTGGTCCGCCGACTGAAGAGCCCACTAGCAAGCCCACCAAGTTACTTGAACTGTACATCGGACTAGGCCGACGGTTGAAAATAGGGGCCCCAATCATAACCCCAGGTTTTTTTTTGGATAAATCAAACCAAAGTAAGCCCTTTGGTCAAAATATCATGACAACAGTATCATTCAGGCTGGCTGGCTGGTTGAAAATGGGAAAAAATTGACTGAGAGATAGATTCTAACTATTTGGTCAAAATGAATCAATTACTGTGAAACATAGTCCAAAGGTAGGTTTATCGAATTAGAATCGGATTTTATCTGATTCAAATTTAAATTAAAATTTAATATATTAAATTTCATTAATTTAACATTTAATCTTATCAAATTAGTGTCAGTTATTTAATTTAACACCAAATAAAAATTCAATTTCATGAAAATAACATTTCAATGTATTTAATTAATATTAAATTTTATCAAATCAACACTGAATTAATATTTTAATTATATTAAATTAACACTAATTAAATATTTAAACTTATCAAATTAAGACCAAATTTATTTAATTAATATTAAATTTTGTCAAATAATATTTAAATTTTTATATATAAAGGGTGATGTGTGAAAAGCGGTAAAGTGACGTTGTAGATGACATACAATAGTAGAATAGTTAGAAATTGATGGAATTTTGACACTAACTTTATCGATTGTAATATGTATTATAGAAATTTTATTTTTAATTATAAAAACTCTATTATGTAACAAAATGAGTGATAAATTGATGACTAATATTATAACAAATTTGATAATGGAATGCTTTAAAATGATAAAAAATCATTAGAATAATATAATAGTATAAATCACGCTTACTGGCTGGCTATGACATATATAATAAGAAAAANGAATGCTTTAAAATGATAAAAAATCATTAGAATAATATAATAGTATAAATCACGCTTACTGGCTGGCTATGACATATATAATAAGAAAAAAATTATGAGCATTTTTGTTCATTTACATAACAAAAATTTAATTTTGGCATTTTCACATAATACTTAATCAAATTATTATTTTATTTACTGGCAGGGACAAATGTTACCTCTAAGCGGGTGTAATTGATTTGAAAAATATATCTAAGGATATGCAGTGAAGATTTATAATCAGAAGCGAATTGTTGACGAAATTTTTCCTATACGTAATGGGGAAAGGGTTGAAGATATTTTATTTTATGTACATAACGAATGATAGTTTTGATATTTTTAAAAAATATATAGTTAAATCATTACTTTATATATAATGACAGAGTTAGAAATTACTATTAAGAGAGTGTATTTGATTTTAAAATATATATCAGAAGATGGTGCAGTGAAGTTTTAGATTTAGAAGAGAGTGTCATTAAATTTACGTCTAACTAGAGGAGGTGTGGATGAAATTTTTTATGATATTTACATGTTTTAGATCAATTATAATCGGGTTGAATATATTTATATAATAAAATAAGAGTGTATTTGAATTTTTTTTCAATCATATTTTTCCCTTCAAAATTATCATCAATTACTTACCTCACCCATCATTTATTTGTTAGACTTAAACGTCAAATCGCATCACTTATTTCTATCATATGTTTAATCATTTATATATTTATTTCCTAAAAACATCACATCACTCATTTTTATTGTATATTTAATTATTTAATATTTGATTAATTTATAATTAATATATTTTAAAAAAAATTAATATAATAAAATTAATTTTTTGAATATTCGAATTTTATATTTTATCGTGATTTCAAGCACGAGGCATGTATAAATAAATTATAATTCGTAACTGAGCGAATTCAAATTAAAATATGAGTCATTCACAGCCCTATCCAGGAGATTGACACTTCTCCGAGCACTACCCCACTAGCCTAAACCCATTACACTTTAGGCCCCGTAATACAAAACGGGGGCCCTCAGAAAGAACGACAAGAGAAGGAGTAGAGAGGGAGAGAGAGACTGACGGAGATGGCCTCGGTGGTGAGGAACGCGTTGAAGGCGATCAAGGAAAAAGGCATCGGAAACTTTGTGCGAGAGCTCAGGGAAGGAGGCTACCTGTTAGTTTTCCTTTATTTGAATTCGAATCTAAGTCTGTTACGAAATTTTTACCTAATCCCAATCTTTTTTGTGCTTAATAGACCTATTTTTTGTACATCGGAGAGTGGTTCAGCCCTGTGTATCTTTGATGAGAATATTATTTACACTTTAAAAGCAAAATCTCACCACAACTCAGCAAAATAGCTGTTTAAAATTGAGCGAAAGATGATTTGGGTTGAGTTTGATTGTGGTTTCCCTAGTTAATTGCCCCTGTTTTAATTCTTAGATTTGTGATCAATTAGAATTTAGTATTCACTATAGCTAAAATAGTTCCAATCAGTTTTCCTTCATTAGCGATAATTGAGAATAATAGATTCAATTTCGTCAAGATCCGTGTTTGTCCAAATCAAATACAAGCAAGGCAAGTGGTATTGAATCACAAATATTCTTTGGTATGATGGTATGTATGCTTGTCTATATCAAGTTTATCAGAAATATGATTTGGTATGATGGTATGTTTGCTTATCTATATAAAGTTTCTTGTCAATGTAGCTTCACTATCATTTGTGTGTATCCAAGATGAATATATTTTAGTATAGGCATTGCTTTTGGGGGGGGGGGGAACTTGCTATAAATTAGATTTTGAGATATTCTCTAGCTCGTTTAAGATCGTCGTATATGCTGGATACCAACTGTCAAATATTGGTGTCCATAAATTGAAAGTCTATTGAGACCTTGGATGTTAGAGGATGCACTTGGGATACAAACTTAAATTTTAAGTGGTTTATAAAACTTAAAGTTCCGGTGTGCTCTTTAACATTCGAATAGGTGACAGGGCCTGCAATGGAGAATCTCTATATTCAGTACATTCTTTATACTTCCTATGGACAATTTACTTAAAACTTATTATCTTGTCAATTTCAATGTTTTATGTATTTATCTTTAAGGACTGTTTGCTTCTAGGAGACTGGTTTGTTCAACTTTTTTGTTATGTCTCATTAGTTTATTTTCAGTGATATTTTTAATTTTGAACTAAAGTAGCTGACTATTTGCTCTTTCTTTTTTTTTTATTTGCTTTTTACAGGAAGTGTCTCGCTGATGGAAATCTTCTGTAAGTGACATCTCATTACTCTTAATTGGTAGGGTTTTAAATAACTATGTGATACCTACGAAAAACATTTGAAAGAATTGCGTTGAAGAAGCATACTAGCATAAAAATGTAAACTTAACTTCATGTGTAGAATTTCTCAGCGTCAGGCTCCCTTTGCTTGCCCTCCTACCCTGTCCAAAAAAAAAAAGAAAAGAAAAATAACAGTACAATAAACCCTTATTGATTGTCCTCTTTTTGTTTCTCGTGGACTCCAGACGTAAAACTTTTCTTCCATTGCTCTAGAATTTTGAAGTTTCAACAAACATTGCAGTGAGGCAAGAACCTTTGGTTCAGAGAGACTGATTTGGAGATGATGCAGCGCCCATACTTTTATTTCTTGCTAAGTCGTTCTATTCAAAAGTAAATGGGCTCCTGCTGTTAGAAACTTTCTTGGAATTTTCAACCTCTATATTGTGGAATATTATGTTTGCCAAGGTTGACTAATTTGGGTATCCTGTGTGGATGTAAATGATGAAATATAGCATGGCAGCTTCTAGTTTTCAGTGTGTCCATTCTCTTGGGGCTGACGCGTCTGAGCAGTGTAAGGAGGTTTCACATTGCAGTGCTTCATAAAAGAAAAACAGTGAAGAAATTTGGAAAATGGGTAATTCAATTCGTGAAACTAAGGGTTATTTCTAGTTCATGCTCCTCTATATCTAAAATACTAGCAGTATGGGAATTGCCATAGACGTAGTGAGTCAATAGATCTATGGACTAGTTGGATGATGAAGTGGACTTCTCTTTTCTTGAAACAAGAATTGTTTGACAAGACAGTGAATCTATTGAGGATTGGATAGTAGAAAAAAAAGACTTGTTGACTTATCCATCTATAAGATGATCTCTAAAGGTCTTTAGTTTTAATGCTGTAGGGATTCTGCTTTTAAGAAACTGGCCCCTGAAGGCTTTGGTTGTACAAGCAGAAAATAGCCGTTCTTTCTTCTTGTGGCATGCATCTTGCATAAAATGCAGTAAGCCTTTCTAGTGTAGACAACCCACTTCTATGTGGCATTGTGGCTGGTATAAATCGGCAGCAATGTAGGGCCTTCTATTTCCCTGTTTTATTTTATAAATCCTATGATCTCTTCTATAGCAGTGTATCACATTTGTTTGACTGTGATCAGTGGTTGCATACCGTTGTCATATAATGAGTGGACGGGAGAGTTGGGACCTAAATTGAGTAGAGCATTTGTGGATGCCTTTTAAATTTCGTGGTTGTTATCCAAGACCATCGTACCCAATAGATGCAGACGAACAAAAGTGAAGTGGCAGTTAGTATATGTGCTTAGAGTTCTATATGGCTGGGAAGGTGGGAAGGGTACCTTTTTAGCTGACTCTTTGTATCATTTCACTTGGGCTTTTGGTGGTCTAGTTTAATGCTGATGGTGTAGCTCAAGCAGTGAACATTAAATTGGTAGTCTTGGTTCAGGTGATAAGGGCAAAAAGATTAGTCTAACAGATTTTTTCTTGGGTCTGAATGCATGTCAGTTAATATTTTTCAGTCTTCTCCTCTCCTCTAAATATTTTTGGTTCATGCTGAAGTTAAAAGCAGATTTGGCTTTTGAAACCCACCCTCCATGCTAGGATACGTGCACCATAGATTTTGCCTTGAATTTCCTTTTGTGCTCTGCGGCAAGAAATTAAGGCCTGTTGGGCTTGCGTTTCAAAAAATAGTATTCGAAAACAATTTTTTAGAAGAGTTTTAAGAAAGTGGTTTTGAGATTTTTTGAGATAAAAAACTTGTTTGGTTAGATGATTTCAAAAATAATTTTGCAATACAGAAAATAGTAAAACCTGTTTGGACAGCCTAAATATATATTTGAATAGTAATTCAAACATTAATAAAAAAATATAAAAAAGTTATTTTTATATTGACAATTTCATAATATATATATCTATATATATATATTATATACGTATATATATACCCATATCTGAATATCCAAAATTGTTCTCCTTGTTTCCAAATTTTTTAAAGAAAACTCTGAAAACAAGCTACACTTGTTTTCTGTTTCTTTAACTCAAATCTCATTTTTCCCAAAATTTAGAGAACAAAAATGCTAAACAAACAAGTTTTGGGTGTTTTTGAAATTTTGAGAACAAAAAACTGTTTCCGGATCACAAACCAAACATGGCCTAAGATTTACTTTGATTGTCTTTTCTTATATATAAAATATTAAGTACTATGGAGATTCAGGACATTGAATTCCTATTTTTCTTTGCTTCCTCGTTTTATTGTTAAAACATTGTCGTACTTAGCATAGGCAGCCGTCTTTGGGAAATGACATTGTTCCTTATTTGTGATTGATTCAGGCAAACCAAGATTCACAATATAGGTGCAAGGCTTGTGGGTGTTGATAAAATTGGAAATAAGTACTATGAGAAACTTGGAGACACCCAATATGGTCAGTGATCTTTCTCCTTTCAACTTGGCAGTTATTTAATTTTCACTGCTGAGATAGGTATTGAGGAGAATTTGTGAAAGGATAATCATTATGAAATCCAATAAATTCACTTGTTGCTTGATATAAATGGTATGCAAAGAAAACAGGATGAGTTTAATCCGACTGAGCTTTACCAGCCTTATTATCTAAACCAAAAAGTAATATCGAAACAATAGAAAACTAAATAGAATGCAGTTAGCACCATTGTTGGATATGCCGTTTTGTAGGAAGACACAGATGGGTGGAATATGCAGTAAAGGATCGCTACAATGCTTCTCAGGTCCCACCGGAATGGCATGGTTGGCTTCACTATATAACTGATCACACAGGAGATGAGGTAATACTTAACTCGGATTTGATATTGCACCAAATAATAATGTGAGAAAGCTGATTTAGAAATGCATGTGTGGCAGCTGCTGATGCTGAAACCGTCAAGGTATGGGCTTGAACACAAAGAGAACTTTTCTGGAGAGGGGGATGAGTACATCTATCACTCCAAGGGACACAGCCTCAACCCAGGGCAGAGAGACTGGACCAGGTATCAATCCTGGCAACCCACCAAGACCTAACTTCTCCTTGTTCAGAACAAGCTCCAACGCAAGGTGGAGAATTTTTTTTCCATGTTTTGGCTCCGGCGCCCTTCAATAAATATCTCCACTACTCTTTCTGAAGCGGTGGAGTACTGAAATTGTTCACTTCTGATAACATTGAACCCAGGGATGTGTGTATCAAACATGGTTCTTCATCCTGGACATGCGAAACTCGACTTTGTGTTGGATGTACCGTTTCTTAAGCCTCTCATTATATGCACTGCTGTATTATGTGTGAATTGGTTTGATGTTGGAGCAAAAGGTTGCAATGGGAATGGTGACAAAACGTCTAGGGTGATATGGAGGACTCATGCGGACAATGGTAATCTTGATTGAAAATGGGAAATCACAATTCGAAACCCTGAGATTATCTTATTTGATTAGTTAACAAAGCTATAATTAGATTTATAATCGAGAATCACTTTTTTTTTTATTGTAGTGTGATTCTCTTTTATAAATAAAAAAGATGAAATTCTAAAAGATTTTTTTTTTTTTTTAATAATTTAGGTTTACTCTATCCCTCAAAATAACAGCTTGTATTTGTGTGCTTTTTATCTTATTTTGCAAGATAAACATCAAACGTTAATTTAGTAGAATCCGCAAAAATATACAAATTGGATTATTATTTATTAAAAAGTATTGGCAAAAAACACTAACAGAGGGTGAGCAGAAGTCAAGACAGACAATAGAACTCCAAATAGAGAGGCATTTAAAATTAATTTTTAGAGCAAAAATTGATCTCTTAATTTGGGGGGAAAAAAACCCTTGAGAGAATGAAGGTTAACCAAATCAGCCAAACCTAGGGTGTTACAAAAACCGAGCTTGGGCAAGTTTTAATGTGTTCAAACTCTGCTCAGGCTCGGATGCCGAATTAAAATTTTATTCAAATTTGACTCTTTAAAAAAGGAGCTATTCAAGTTCGATTCATCTAAATTCGTTTATTTTATTAATTTGAGCTCGAATCTAAGTTTAGATTCAAACTCACGTGAGTCAAATGGTTTATAAAATGTGTCGTTGGTAAGCAATATATAACTAAAAGAGGTATATAAATTGAATTTCTACAAAAAATAAAAAAAAAAAAAAAATTACTGAGCTTATATAATCAAATCGAGTAGTTCGGACTCGACTTTTATTAAAATGAGCTAAAAAAATAATTCTAGCCAGAGTCCGAGTAGCTCGGTTGGTTTAACAGCCCGGGCTTAACTTAGGCACCAAAAATAGCGAGATGCCTAAGGCCGAAAACCAGCCCTTTTGATATTGAACCGGGTTCGATGCGCACGATTGACCGCGGTATACGCATTTGACCAAGGATATTAAGCTTCGGAAGATGGCTAGGGTTTTGGGGAAGTAGAGTTGTCGAGGGTGTGGAGGAATTGGGGATGACGAAGTTCAACGTGGTACAAAAGTGCAGGAGAGCAGCGATAGCAGAGCGGAAAAGAGCAATACATGGTGATCCTCTGAGCGGTAAGCTCAAGCAAAAGCCGCAACCACTCTCCATCTCCGGCAAGCGCAAGCGCAAGCTCCTCAAGAAATGGCGCAGGGTCAGTTCACATCTCTCTCTCTCTCTCTTTGTCTATGTAGATTTTCTTGACAATCTTTTGTTTATACGTGATACAATTAATCGAACAGGATCAGAAGGAGGCTTTGGAGAATGGTCTTGTTACCATGCAAGATGTAGAGATGGCTGTTGCTGAAGGTTAATAGTACTTCATCTCTCTCTCTCTCTCTATTCTTATATATATAGACACACACACATGATATTCATCTTTGGAAGATTAATGAAAGATAATGTCAACTTTCGTAAACAATTTGCTGGAATGAAAAGGCTTGGACTGAGTTATGATTCGCTGGTATAAACTTCTATGCTTGCTTGGTTGGTTGGTTGGTATCTTCTCGAGATTTAGAAAGTTTAAGGAGCAAAATTAGGAGTCAAATACCTAATTTTGCATTACACTTTGGACGTAAATCTAGTCTATCTAGAGCACTAACCTAACTGCTTTGTCATAAGTTGTTGAATCCTGGGTGGTCCTCTGCCCAAAAGTGTCTGGGCATCAACAGTGTATGAGATGCAACTGTTCACCATAAATATAATTATCTGATAACTGATACCAATTCCACTTTATGATCTGCACTCTGGGTTTTGTTTGTCATGGAAGTCCTTGGGGATGCTTCTGTTATGTTAAGAATCTCCTAGACCCAACTCAATATGTTCGCTGTCTGAAATATATGCAGTTATAAGATAGTTTCCAATGTCTGTCTACAAAAGCCATTAAGTATGAGGATTTTGGTGATTGTCTACTATGTTTTAGACACAAGAGTGGCTTTTACTTCCAAATTTTGTTTTGAATTTAGTTAGGCACCTCTTTGGTGATCAAGTTGTAGAATATCAAGCTGATGCAAATGAATTATTCAAGTTTGGTGATGCTTTTCCTTGATTTTTGTACACTGTACCTGAGGTTGTCGCTAAATTTTCTAAGTATACCGTATGGAGATGTGCCCGGGCTTGTATTTTGACATGTTAAATTAAGCAGGCACAGTATGTCTGCTAGAAAACAATTCTGCATGCCTGTCAAACAAACTAGATGGACCATTGGGAAACGAGTGGCTACTTTGGTAGTTTTCCTTAATTTTAACATATTTGATTTGGTTGCTTGTATATTTTGGTTCTCAGGTTCACTTTGCAAATGCTTACTCCAATACTAATTGTTCCGTTGATTTGTTTGTTAAGAAAATAGAATTGGGGATACCACACTTTCTTATTTCATTTTATATTGCTTGGACTCAATAAATTTGCATTGATGTTCCCCTTGGTATGATGGGGAACCAGTAGGATGGGATCAAGATGTAGGAGGAAAAGAAAAAGGGGGGGAGAGAAGAGGTGGGATTGCTCAAGTCTAGGGCATTAAAATCCTCCACCCTGCAGATCCAAGTTTATTTTGGTGGCAAGTAATATGTTGATTGCCACCCATTTAAGGTTATTGTCACTGCTCCACCTAATTATTATTTTGGATGGTCTGAGAGATGCTAATTTCCCCCTGCAAACATTGTGCTAATTACTAAAATAATGGAAATTTATGGATGGGAATTAGGGACATCTGAAGGTGCGGCAAAAATTCCAGTGAAGTTTCACTTGAAGAAGAGTAAGAAGCTTAAACTCCAGCAATTGAAGAAGACAGGCAAGCTTATCTTCACAGCTTATTGCTTCCCTTTTTTTTTTTTTTTGGTAGCTCTACAACAATGACAATTGGAGTTTGTATATTTTCGTATAGGGAAGAACAAAAGAAAATCTCATAAACCAGCTGTAAAGGCTTCTGTAGATGTCATGATGGAATAATTGGGGAGCAAACTTTAGATGGTCGACACAATTGCGCAACTATGGCGGGTCTCGACACAATGGTTTTGTGCTACAATTCTTGTTTGAGATCGGCAAGGAACTTAATAACGTTGGTTACTTTAGATGTAATTTTTCAATGGATCATGAGTTTTGCTACATCTACCCCTCTCATGTATGTTAATTATTCGTTTGTTTTTAATCTCTGAATGTGGAATTCACAATGACTGCATAAAACTCTGCTCAATCTTCTCAAATATGGTGAATAGGAAGGGGTCAGGCACCTGGGGCAGTTTAATATCCAGTTGCATTTTCTAGTTATACATTCGAGCACTGCATATCAGTACAAATATGATTGGTAGGCAAATGACTGCTCATCCCTGTGTGTTGCAATAGAAATAAAGCCCACAACACTATGGTACCAAACACAAATCATTTGCAGCCATTTATTCTAAGATTGGTAATGTGAAAATAATAAAATAAGAATATAAAATAAAAAGATTTTACATGTATCACATTCTAACTAGACCAAAACATAAGATATTGTACCCAAAAAACGGTTTTTTGCTACCTTCGTGCTACCCAAAGAAATATGGTTCAACGGCATGTAGAGAACATGGGAACACAAATGGAACAAATATGGAGCATGATATCTCGCTTAATCAAGCAATGCTAATTGCCATTTTCTGGACCTGAGTTGATCATATGAATGTTTCAGCGGAAGGGATAAACAGGACAAAAGTCAACAGCTACCTCCTGAACAAGCCCGAATTCTGGAGTGTTTTGCTATACTCAGCAATGATTGCGGAGTTCCTTACTAGCTCCCATATCTTGGCAGAGTTCTTCAGCCATTCACGTTCAGACACTGCCCTTGAGAAACGTGGGCTACTCATGGATAAAACCTGTAGTAATCAGGAATGGAACGAACATTAACTTTAATGGAAGATCTTGATACTGAATCTTCCGAAATGTGAAATCACTGTATGTAATGGTGGTCCACTGGGAAGAAATAAATAATGGAAAGAGTACTTAGCTGAGATTGAAATGGACTATAGGAAGAGAAATAAATAATGGAAAGAGTTATACTTAAGTAACTCGGAGAGAGAGAGAGAGACCTGATCCCTTAGTTTCCATAACATGGAAATATAACTTGCATACTGTGCCCTTGAGGATTCATCTGGATTTTTAGATGGGATTAAATACAAATTCAGCAGCGGTGAATCTGTATCATCACTCTGCTGATCAAGAGACCCAGAAGAAACCTGATTCTCTTTGTCGGTGTTTTGGCATTTTGATCTTATGAATGAAGATGAGCTAAAGTATTGCGTAAGTGCCTTCTTCAGTTGTATAACATTACGCGGAGTAATATATTGGTCTTGCAGTCTAGAAACATTGAGACCACCATAGAGATCAGTTGCTGTCATTCAGCTCTAAACTTCATGCATAATAATCTNGGCATGTAGAGAACATGGGAACACAAATGGAACAAATATGGAGCATGATATCTCGCTTAATCAAGCAATGCTAATTGCCATTTTCTGGACCTGAGTTGATCATATGAATGTTTCAGCGGACGGGATAAACAGGACAAAAGTCAACAGCTACCTCCTGAACAAGCCCGAATTCTGGAGTGTTTTGCTATACTCAGCAATGATTGGGGAGTTCCTTACTAGCTCCCATATCTTGGCAGAGTTCTTCAGCCATTCACGTTCAGACACTGCCCTTGAGAAACGTGGGCTACTCATGGATAAAACCTGTAGTAATCAGGAATGGAACGAACATTAACTTTAATGGAAGATCTTGATACTGAATCTTCCGAAATGTGAAATCACTGTATGTAATGGTGGTCCACTGGGAAGAAATAAATAATGGAAAGAGTACTTAGCTGAGATTGAAATGGACTATAGGAAGAGAAATAAATAATGGAAAGAGTTATACTTAAGTAACTCGGAGAGAGAGAGAGAGACCTGATCCCTTAGTTTCCATAACATGGAAATATAACTTGCATACTGTGCCCTTGAGGATTCATCTGGATTTTTAGATGGGATTAAATACAAATTCAGCAGCGGTGAATCTGTATCATCACTCTGCTGATCAAGAGACCCAGAAGAAACCTGATTCTCTTTGTCGGTGTTTTGGCATTTTGATCTTATGAATGAAGATGAGCTAAAGTATTGCGTAAGTGCCTTCTTCAGTTGTATAACATTACGCGGAGTAATATATTGGTCTTGCAGTCTAGAAACAGTGAGACCACCATAGAGATCAGTTGCTGTCATTCAGCTCTAAACTTCATGCATAATAATCAATAAAATATAGACGATGTCTGTGGGCAGACATATAACTCAGAAAATTTTCATATAACAGCATATGAAAAAAGGTCTGCAGCTGCTGCAACAATACTTAAATGATGTTGTTGACATAAGATTACTCACTTTGTATTCACGAAAACTGGAGCAGCTATATACTCCTGCCCAACATCTTGGACTTTATCCTTGTTTTCTTTTTCAGAGCCCAAATTAGAGCTCTGTGGATGGGAAATGGTTGGGGAAGATGGGTCAGGTATACCATGTTTTAACAAGTCCACCTGTATAAATGCAGCTAACATTGTAAAACCACACATCTTGTGAATTCAAAACTGGGGAAAAAGCTGGGGTAAAACAGACTAAGAATATAGTAACAGCAGGGAACGTCCCAGAAAGGTTCTTTTAAAGCTAAATTGATAGAGAATCTGACACATAGAGGTTGGACCATTACCCAATACAGTGGAAGAATTTAATCATCTGATGTTAGGCAAGTTTACTAACCAGGCTCCTAAAAAATACAGAATAATTAAGAAATAATTTCAAATAAAAACCAAATCAACAAACAATGATCTTTTCCTGTCGGTCCCCATATAAGAAAAATATGCATCTTGGTACTTGAGCCTGGTTATTATTTAAGCTACCATATGACCGGATTAGACCAAGAACAACCAAATGAAAGGAACCTTACCCATGTTCTTGACCTTAAATCCAGTTCTTATTTTGGTACACTTGATATTACCCAAATGATGAAAGAAAAGGAGAATAGCAAAACAAGAACCTACAAAAATATGGCAAATTCAAGAAGTTTCCTAGCCCCCCCCTCCTCTTTTTTCAAAAAAAAAAAAAAAAAAAGAACACACACACACACACAAAAACTAATTTCATGGTCCAAGTCCAACTATGTGTCTAAAGTTAAAACCATGTAATCGAGCAAACTCTCCTTACCACAATTGGCTTCGTCACACATGACCAGCTAAAAAATAAAAAGAAAAAACAAAAGCCAGATTCAGGATAAAATGACAATTAATGAACCTCCATTGACTGTAATATATATCCTTGTCACCGGACTCCGGAGTCCTATGCAGTCGCCAACTGTTTTGGAAATGGATTTTAGGTTCTACATTTTGATAACGTGGCTGCCAGAAGATTGTAAATCGTGACAGCGAAAAGTTTCATGGTGCATGGTGTCACAATAGAGGAACCATACAAACAAAGGAGGCAATACAGAATAATTAGAGGGCACAAGAAGGAGCCACCAGAAAAATAAAATAGCAAAACTCTTGTACACATAAACTAATTCCTGACACCCCCGCCCCCCCCCCCCCCCC
>CAUOFW020006002.1:90887-161258 GCA_963454935.2 Ilex paraguariensis | reverse complement strand
AAAAAAAAAAAACCCCCCAAAAAATTTACAAATAAAAAAGAAATGTTTGACTTCATGCAAGCTCTATATGGTAAAAGACAGTTCAATGTCACACCCACAGGCTTTTTGACATATAATCTAAACTATGAAAATAATAAGATACAAGAAAGGAATACCGTAGCCATCAAACGCCACATGTTAAGATCATGAACTCCCTCAGATACCACTAGTATTTTGTGACAAATGGATGTGAGGAGAACACCAAGCTAGGACTCCTTGCAGAAAAGGAAAATAATTTCATCAGACATTGTAACGTTAAAAATTGTAGACAACCTCTTAAGATTGCAGAAAAGAAGGTCATTAAGCTACCATTAGGAATTATCAAGTGTACTCGATGATTATGTGGTATGATGCAAAAAAGGAGACTCCCAAAACACCTATTAATGTTCACAGTTACCTGGATACTCATCAGTTCATGAGCCAACTCAGCAGATAGAGATTCACCACTAAAAACAGAGACCGTTGATGAGCCATCGGGTCTAATCATCTCAGCTAAAACAGAAGGACTAAATACAGGCTGCATGTCAAAAAAAAAAACTGATTAAAATAGAAATAAGACTCGAGTAAACAGTATGATTTTCTGAACAGACATGATTGGAAAGAATAACCAATCCTCACTTCCAGGAGTCAATATTTACATGTGACAACAGAACTTAAATCTTTCTGACCAAAAAATTTAAAAATACAATAATGGCAGTGCATGGAGGAAAGAATTAAAAAGAGAAATGTGTTCCATAAGGCTCATTTCTCTTTGAATACTCGATAGAATAGCAGGTAAACTGACTTTTACGAAAGAATGAAATGCTAAGCTACTAATTCTTTCGTCAGTGCCAGAGGTCTCAAACATCATTTTATATAGGGAATAACAAGAAAAATTCACACACCACATCGAATTAGGCCAAACTCCCCAGCCTAATCTTCCAAAAGACAATGGCTATGGAACGAGGTCAAGACACATGGCTGAACTAATTTCCCTTTGGATACATACTGATCCAACATGGAAAAAAGAGTTACTACCCCATGTTGCTTTTGTTCCTCCAACAGAATCCCGTCCCATTTCACTCCTATCATCAATTGTGCCAAAGGGACTAGCCTAATCTCTTTTATTCCTCTCCAAAACTTGTTGCCGTAATTCATATGGATTATGGACTTTAGAAATCCTTACAGTTGTCAATTTAGTGACTTCATTTGTATCCAACATGAACTGTGCAGGTTTCATCAATCACTCGCAGAATCAAGATATCTATGTAGTAGAGCATGAATGCAGACTGCATGATCACATCAAATTACATTTCTTTTTTACTAATATAAGACAAAACTAAGCCAACAAAATGGGGTAACTAGAGGGAAACCTGGGTATCCAAAAGTATAATCCGCTCAGCAGAAACCCTGGGTTCAATGCCAACAGTACAATGCCTTGCCATTGCCCTGGTTTCTTCCGACACTATTGCAAATGGAGGCAGCATTCCTTCAAGAGAGAATATCACAGATCGCAATAAGGTGTAACTTCAGGGAAGCTTTCTTTCAAAATCCCTTATAAGCACTTTCTTTTATTCTCTCTCATTTTATATTCGGTAATATGTATAAGTGAGTGGATATGTGAGTGTGTGTGTGTGTGTGTGTTTACCGACACAGAAAGATTAGATACCAGGTGAGCTTCCATCAAATCCATAAATTTCGTTCATTATAGTCGACTTGCCGACGCCAGGTGGACCAATCACTCCGACCACCGTAAAATCAGTATTGTCTGTCAGAAACTGCAAAAAAAAAAAAGAAGACAAAATTCTCAAATTTCCAAAGACACACAGCTTGAAACTGAACTAGAGAGAGATTTTAACAGTAGTCTCACAAAGAAAACTGANGTATTGTCTGTCAGAAACTGCAAAAAAAAAAAAGAAGACAAAATTCTCAAATTTCCACAGACACACAGCTTGAAACTGAACTAGAGAGAGATTTTAACAGTAGTCTCACAAAGAAAACTGAGAGAGAGAGAGAGAGAGAGAAGGGTTTTACGGGCAGGAAGCGATCGGTGTGAAATTCCCAGGAGTCGGAGAGCAGGTTGAGGGATCCGATGGACGGGAGACGAGACCGAAGCGATGCGGATTCGTCATCAACGCCACCAGCACCGCCCCGGTTAAATTTGCCGGCGGTGACAAGTCCGGGCTTAGCTAAAAGGATTTTGGGAGCTTGGCCGCTTCCGCTGGTAGCTGCCATCGATGTTACTCTCTCTCTCTCTCTGACTCTGACCAAAATGGAGGATCATGGGTTTAATATTACCCATAGTCATCAAAATTTGTTTCCAGTCTTGTTTTGACCCCCTGATATTCTAAATATGTTATATTGATCCCTCAAAATCTTACATTTGATGCTGAATGGTCTTTTTATTTAAAAGCAGCCAAATTATTAGGGGAATTATGTTGTGAGTGTGTGGTAATTAGAGGGGCCTGGCCCATAATTGGATTTTTAGATTTGTCGTTTAGATTAAGTATCTAATTGTACAAAATTGATGAATTTAACAAAATTCATGGAAGAANAGCCAAATTATTAGGGGAATTATGTTGTGAGTGTGTGGTAATTAGAGGGGCCTGGCCTATAATTGGATTTTTAGATTTGTCGTTTAGATTAAGTATCTAATTGTACAAAATTGATGGAATTAACAAAATTCATGGAAGAGAATTCGAGTCATCAAATTTGAATTGTCATTTTTTTTTCTAATTCATGTGTTCTTGGTAAGTTATATGTCAAAGTTGTGGGTTAGCCAAACAATCTAATTGTACGTTAAATTTAAAATACCAAAAAGACCATATGTGAGGCCCACAATTGCAAATGAACTAAGCTAGATTGCTCATGATCTAATATTTTTGTTAAGCTGAGTTAAGCATGATCTATTTAAAGAGCCTTACTCATTCAACACCTTCCCTATTTCTTGCTTGCCCTTCCAATTTTTCCTCACAAGCCATCCCTCCTAAGAGTGACCAAAATTTTCTTTTAAGTACTCACTCTCTTTTTTCAAATCACATTGCCCTTTCCCCCCTNTGCAAATGAACTAAGCTAGATTGCTCATGATCTAATATTTTTGTTAAGCTGAGTTAAACACGATCTATTTAAAGAGCCTTACTCATTCAACACCTATGGTCTCTTCCCTATTTCTTGCTTACCCTTCCAATTTTTCCTCACAAGCCATCCCTCCTAAGAGTGACCAAAATTTTCTTTTAAGTACTCACTCTCTTTTTTCAAATCATATTGCCCTTTCCCCCCCAATCATTGTAACTCTCTCAAAAACTCCATTGTTTCCTTCCCTTGACGCACCTAATGGCAAAAGCGTATTCCTTGTTAATCTATTTTTTTATTTCTCTCTCATTTTTTTTAATCTCTCACTAAATCATTCACCTCCCATGCCCCTCACTCTTTGGGAAATTTCATTAGTTCTTCTGATTCTGGTTATGCTTAAAGCTTCTACTTGTGTATGTGTGTATAGCATGCATATGTGTGTGAGATTGTGAGAAAAAAATCAAGTTGATGTACTGAAAATGAGAATAATGTTGTTCCAAAAAGGATAAAATTATAAAAAATGATCATTATGTTCCAACTATGAACAAGGGGAGAAATATGGTCCTTATAAGTATTATTTTTTACCGATGTCATTTTTTTGGGTAACTAAAGAGTAAATAGGAGTTGCTGTTATGATTTTGAAATTTTAGGGGGTTTTCGTAATTGGCTCAAAATGTCGAGGTTTATTCGGGTAATTATTACAAATTTCAGGATTGTCTTAATAGTTTAAGCAACAAATCCGTATGGGGTCCGTCGGGTGAGCGGGTAAACACATGACCCATTTCTCTAAACGCTATCTTCTTCCTTAATCCTTCCCATGGCTGCTCTACCTCTAGCTCCAGTGCCCAGTCTCGGCTCCTCTTAAACGCTCTCCTCCAGACCCACATCAATCAATGGAAGTCCTGAAATCCTCCTTCATCTGCACCACTCCATTCAACACCCAACCTTCTAAACCCTCAAAAAACCCCAGATCCAAAACCAAACCAGTGATCGTTTTGTCCTCGGTCACACCAGACCCATGGACTCTCAGTGATGGTAATCTCGAAAAACCAAAACCCAAGTCCAAGAACCCCAAGAACCCACTCTCCGATGACAACGCTCGACGCATAATCAAAGCCAAAGCTCAGTACCTTAGCGCCTTGAGGCGTAACCAAGGCTCACGAGCTCAGACTCCGAAATGGATTAGAAGAACGCCTGAACAGATGGTTCAGTACATGGAAGATGATAGGAATGGAAACTTGTACGGTAGACATGTTGTTGCGGCAATTCAGCGGGTCAGAAGTCTTTCCAGGAAGCCCGAAGGGTCGTATGATATAAGGGAGGTGATGGGCTCTTTCGTTACGAAGCTTAGTTTTAGCGAGATGTGTATTGTCTTGAAGGAACAAAAGGGGTGGAGGCAAGTCAGAGACTTCTTTTCTTGGATGAAATTGCAGGTGCGTTTTTGAAAATTTAATGGGTTTTGGATTTCTAAAGTAACCTAGGATTGTAGTTAGAGATAATTCTCTCTTTTTAGGTATTAGTAACATTTTTTTCCTCAATGTCGAACCTTATGATTCCAGAAAAAATTACTAAACTTAACAAAATTATATATTTGTGGAATGAAAAACACTCACCTTTCTGTTTTTACATCATCGTTTCAATTTGTATGGTAATGTTCTGAAAATTTAAAGCCAACTGTGAAGTGGTATCATTTCTTTCCCTATCCTGAAAGCAAATGTTTTATTATCTCGTCTTGTTGTCAATGTAGTTTCTTCATGAACCACCACATATTAACTTGGTGTAATGTTAGAATTAATGATGAACAGTTAAGCTACCGGCCAAGTGTTATCGTCTACACTATTGTTCTGCGAATGTATGGCCAAGTTGGCAAAATTAAGCTTGCTGAGCAGACATTCTTGGAGATGCTTGAAGCAGGGTGTGAACCAGATGAAGTTGCCTGTGGCACCATGCTATGTGCATATGCCAGATGGGGACGCCATAAAGCTATGCTGTCATTTTATTCTGCGGTGCAAGAAAGGGGGTTGACACTCTCAGTTGCGGTATACAATTTTATGCTTTCATCTTTGCAGAAGAAATCACTTCATGAAGATGTTATGGACATGTGGAGGCAGATGCTTGATAAAGGAGTAGCACCCAATCATTTTAGTTATACAGTAATCATCAGCTCATTTGTTAAAGGTGGTCTTGCTGAGGAAGCTTTTAGGACTTTTGATGAGATGAAGAGCTTTGGATTCGTGCCTGAGGAGGTAACATATAGCCTTCTTATCAGTTTAAGTTCAAAAAAAGGCAACCAGGACAACGGACTCAGACTTTATGAAGACATGAAATTACAAGGAAGGACCCCAAGTAATTTCACGTGTGCTTCACTTCTAACCTTGCATTACAAAAACGAGGATTATTCAAAAGCCCTTTCCCTTTTTTCGGAAATGGAAAGGAAAAAAATTGTGGCAGACGAAGTTATATATGGTTTACTTATTAGGATATATGGCAAACTTGGTCTCTATGAGGATGCCCAGAAAACTTTTGAAGAGATTGAGAAATTAGGCCTACTTAGCAATGAGAAAACTTACATAGCAATGGCACAAATCCATCTCAACTCAGGAAATTTTGAGAAAGCTTTGGGTATTTTGGAGCAAATGAGGTCTAAAAACATTTGGTTTTCAAGATTTGCCTTTATTGTCTCATTGCAATGCTATGTAATGAAGGAAGATTTGTCTTCTGCTGAAGCTACGTTTCAGGCTCTATCAAAGACTGGACCTCCTGACGCCAATTGTTGTAAAAAGATGCTCAATTTGTATATGAAACTGGGTTTAAATGAAAAGGCTAAAGATTTTATTATCCAAATAAGAAAAGATCAAGTGGAATTTGACGAGGAACTTCTCAAGACAGTCATGAAGGTGTATTGCACGCTAGGAATGCTAAGAGATGCAGAACATTTGATAGAAGAGGTGAGTAGAAGCAGATCATTTGAGGATAGTAAGTTAATTCAAGCACTGTCTATGGCTATGGATGGAGATATCAGGAGACTTCCCCGAACTGAAGGTGCTTTTGAACCATTGGACCAACCTGGCACCATGGCTTTTGGGTTTGTGCTTAGTTTGTATTTGACGGATGGCAATGGCAGTAACGCAGAAGAAAAACTTAAAATGTTGCTCAAGACTGCAAATGGCTTGTCAGTGGCCAGTCAGCTCGTTTGCAAATTCATTAGAGAAGGCAAGAAACTTACTTATGTGGTTGCTTAGTTTTAGGACATATGGCACATGGCTATATGTGTCTTTCATTCCTTTGGCTGTTTAAATTGAGACATTTTGTTATGCTTTGTTATTCCGTAGGTGATATATCAAAAGCACAATATCTTTATGAGCTTTTAATCAAGCTAGGCTGCAAACCGGAGGATGCGGCATGTACATCTATGATTAGTTTATATGGAAAACTACAGAAATTAAGAAGAGCTCAGGAAGTTTTTGCAGCAGTGGCGGATTCCTTTACAACTCGAAAACTCCTATATAATTCAATGATCGATGCATGTATTAAATGTGCTAAACCAGAAGAGGCATACTTGTTATACAGAGACGAAGCTGAGAAAGGGCATGATTTGGGTGCTGTTGCCATCAGCATGCTAGTGAATGTTTTGACCAATTGTGGTAAGAATGACAACTCCAAAAAAGTAATTTTGTTCCCGTAATGACGTATGTGGGGCATTTACTAATATTGGGGCATAATGCTGTGGGAGGCAGAATTTATATGACACTATTTTTTTTTTCTTTTTCTATGTGGGGTGCACCAGGCACATTTCTCACNTGTTGCCATCAGCATGCTAGTGAATGTTTTGACCAATTGTGGTAAGAATGACAACTCGAAAAAAGTAATTTTGTTCCTGTAATGACGTATGTGGGGCATTTACTAATATTGGGGCATAATGCTGTGGGAGGCAGAATTTATATGACACTTTTTTTTTTTTCTTTTTCTATGTGGGGTGCACCAGGCACATTTCTCATGCACAGGTTGGGAGTCATTGCTTTGTTCGATGACAAAATGCTGAGGCTATCAAGTGTGACTAACGTGCAATTTCTAGTTTGAGTGCACCCTTTTTGTTTAAATATTCCAAAATTATATATCCGCATCTATTCTAACCCTCCCAGTGTCCCGTGTAAGCCAGACCTAACTGCGTATTAGTCTTAATTGTTTTTCAAGAACGTCGAAGTAATAGGAAGTACAATGGGTGAACATCAATCCTTCTTGTTAAGAATAGTAGGATAGTATGCATAAATTGTTAATAATAAGAGGGTGTATGTGTAATTTTTATTATTGTAGGTTAACTATAAATACAAGTGATGTATGAGAGTTAGGTTAAGTTTTAACACTCTCTGTTTTCTCTCTAATATTGTGTTGATTCTCTAAATTTAACATGGTATCAGAGCCTAGTTTAGTCCTAAATATATTTTAAAAATAAATTAACTCGATTTATTTCGGTGGTACTGTTGATCGTCAAAGCTACAGCGGTGGTGGTAGTGATACGGTTGTTGTAGCTCTGTGTACTGTTTGCCGTTGTTGGTGGTGGTGTGGTACTGTGTTCGCCGTTCATTGTGTGTGGTGGTGTTGTCGGTGGTGGTCTGTTGTGGTGTTGTGGACTTTCACTGTGTTGTGGTTGTCGGTGGTGGTCTGCTGTGGTGTTGTCGAAATTTGTTGGTGGTCTGTGGTTGTGTTGTCGAATTTCGTGTGGTTGATTGTTGTCGTCTGTGGTGTGGCTATTGTTGTGGCTTGTTGTTCGTCGTTGGTGGTGAGGCGCAGTTGCAGTAGAGGGTTCTCTGGAATCCTAACCAACGAAGAAGACAAAGCCCAAACTCGACCCACTTTAGGTCAACCCAGATCTGACCCAACCCTGGTTTGGTCTCGGTTCAGCTCCTTGTCTGTGGTTTAGACCGGTTCAGACTTTGGTTTAGTGCTCCAACAAGTAAAACCGGCCAGGTTCAGTGATCCAGCAAGCCAAACCGGCTGGGTTCAGTGATTCAGCTAGCTTTTCTACCCTGATTCAGTAGCTTTTTCTTCTCCGGTTCAGCGATCCAGTACCCTTTTCTGCTCCGGTTCAGCGATCCAGTACCCTTTTCTTTTCCGATTCAGCGGTCTAGTACCCTTTTCTAGTCCGGTTCAGCGGTTCAATGGACTTAACTGATCTGGTTCAGCGTTCCAATGAGATTTTCCAGTCCAGTTTGGTGATCCAACAACCTTTTCTTCTTCGGTTCAGCAGTGCAGTAGGTAATTCTTGTCCGGTTCAGTGATCTAGTGATTTTTCTTTTCTATTTGCTGCACTTATGGAACTCAAGCAAGACACGGGGTTGGTTACTATTACACGAGAGGAGTATGCTCAATTCCTGTCCTAGCAACAGGTTGTCCTATCTCCANGTGCAGTATGTAATTCTTGTCCGGTTCAGTGATCTAGTGATTTTTCTTTTCTATTTGCTGCACTTATGGAACTCAAGCAAGACACGGGGTTGGTTACTATTACATGAGAGGAGTATGCTCAATTCCTGTCCTAGCAACAGGTTGTCCTATCTCCATCCACTGCTACTTTTGCCCAGTTAGATAATGCTTCCATTTGTTTATTGTCCTCCAATCACAGTCCCTAGATCATAGACTGTGGCGCTTCTGACCACATGACTAGTGTGTCTAATATTTTTTTTACTTATCAGTCTGCTACTTTCACACATAGTGTTACTCTTGTTAATGACACTTGTTCTCAAGTTTCAGGTTTGGGGACTACTAACTTGAGTCCTGATATGTTCCTATCTTCCGTATTATTTGTTCATCAGTTTTTTTTTAGTTTACTCTTCATTAGCAAGATTACCCGTTCTCTTAATTGTTCTGTAATTTTTTATCCCTCTTATTGTGTTNACACTTGTTCTCAAGTTTCAGGTTTGGGGACTACTAACTTGAGTCCTGATATGTTCCCATCTTCCGTATTATTTGTTCATCAGTTTCTTTTTAGTTTACTCTTCATTAGCAAGATTACCCGTTCTCTTAATTGTTCTGTAAGTTTTTATCCCTCTTATTGTGTCTTTCAGGATCTCAAGACGAAGAGGAAGATTGGTACGGGGTATGAAGCTGGTGGACTATATTACTTTGATTTTGATTCACCTACTCGGGTTTTACAGACCTCGCTGTCTCCCTTTCAGTGGCATTGTCATCTTGGACATCCCTCTTNGTGTCTTTCAGGATCTCAAGACGAAGAGGAAGATTGGTACGGGGTATGAAGCTGGTGGACTATATTACTTTGATTTTGATTCACCTACTCGGGCTTTACAGACCTCGCTGTCTCCCTTTCAGTGGCATTGTCATCTTGGACATCCCTCTCTTCAGAATCTGAAGCACCAAGTTCCCAGTCTTAGTTGTGTGCCGTCTTTGTCTTGTGAAGCTTGTCAACTTAGTCAGCATCATCGTGTGTCATTTTAGTCTAGAGTCACTAATCGTGTGTCTAGTCCATTTGAGATTCTGATGTATGGGGTCCAATTNTTTTGCGTTGTATCGTCCGATACACGATACGTTTTTACGATACGATACGTATCGGTAAGAAACGCACGATACGTGCAATTTTTTTTTTTTTTTAAAAAACGACGTCGTTTTGTGCTCTGATTTTTAAAAAAAAAAAACGACAAGTGAAGACTTGTTGGCATCCGATCACGATGATGATGATGATGATGCATTTTCAATTGAAATTGAAGATTGAGTTCAAAATGGATGTTAGAAATTTGGATTAGAAGTCTCTTTGGTGTCTCCATTACTTTGAATTTTATTTTTTTTATATTTTGTATTGGTTGCTTTGTAGGGTCTAGAAATCTTACTTGAATAGTTGGTGGAGTATTAATGAAATGTTATATCTTTTATGAGTGTATGACTTTTTTTCAAAGGTATATATATTTTTTTATTATTTATTTAAAATTGATTCGTATCTTACGATACACGATACGATACACGATACGATACAATATTTGTATCTTACGATACGCCTTCCGATACACGATTTGATAACTTTGGTTTTGGTTGCCATTGAAGACAACGGTTGTGTTTCTTGCTTGCTGAGTAAATAGGATGTCTCAATAAGATTTATTTATATGGGTTAATTGTAAATTATATCGTGAAAGATCGTTCGAATTTTAATTTATATCTTCAAAGATAAAAAATTTTAATTTGCCCTCTTGAATATAAAAATTTGTATTACTGTGCACCTAAAACTAACATCCGCAGTTTGCCATCTAAAATTAAATGAATAAATTATACTTAAATCCTTTCATACTTGTATTTAGAATATTATTCCTACATCTCTTAACATTTGTGCACATATAACACATAACTCTTTATCGTTGATATCTGTTAATATATCTATTAAAAAATATAANGTTGTACCACCATCTCTTCCCCTATCTTAAGATATTCCGCTGCCCTCTGTGTTACTATCTACTTTACCTCTCCGTATCTACTCTCGCCGTCCTCGCCCATCGACTGAGGTGCCCGTATCGTCTTCCTTGCCGCCTTCTTATCCTGGTACATTAGGTAATTTAGACTCTTTACCTATTGCTCTTCGTAAAGATACTCGTTCGTGTGTTACTCATCATCCCATTTCTCATTTTGTTTCATATGATGCCTTGTCTCCTGTCTTCTCCTGTTTTACTTCCCAATTATCTGCTATATCTATTCCTAAGTATTTACAGGATGCATTATCTGATTCGGGTTGGAGGAAAGCTACGGAGGAGGAGATGGATGCTTTACATCATAATGGGACTTGGGATCTCGTTCCTTTACCCCCTGGTAAACGAACTGTTGGCTGTCGTTGAGTGTATACTGTTAAATTTTGTTCAAATGGTTATGTGGAGCGTCTCAAAGCCTGACTTGTTGCAAAGGGCTTTACTCAGACTTATGGTGTTGATTATGAGGAGACTTTTTCTCCTGTTGCCAAAATTTTCTCTGTTCGTATCTTGATTTCTTTGGTTGCTAATCTTGATTGGTCCTTGTTTTAGTTAGACATCAAGAATGCCTTCCTACATGGTGACTTGGTTGAAGAGGTATACATGGAGAAGCCACCTTACTGCTCAGGGAGAGTATGGTAAGAGTGTATGTCGGTTAAAGAAATCTTTGTATGGTTTGAAACAGTCACCGAGGGCATGGTTTGGTAAATTTTCAGATGTAGTTTTAGAGTTTGGTCTTCTTCGATGTCAGACAGATCATTCTATGTTTCATAGACAGACAAATGCTAGATATGTCTTATTGGTGGTCTATGTAGATGAAATTGTGATTACTGGAAATGATTCTGAGGGGATTGACAAGTTAAAAATATTTTTACGGGATCGATTTCATACTAAAGATTTGGAAAAATTCAGGTATTTATTAGGTATTGAGGTGATTCGATCTAAACAGGGTATTTGTTTATCCTAGAAGAAATATGTACTTGACATGCTTAAGGAAGCAGGTTTACTGGGTGGTAGACCGATTGATGTTCCTATGGATTCGAATCAGAAATTATTGATGAATGATGGTGCATTGTTTGAGAATCCGAGTCGGTATCGCAGATTGGTTGGAAAGATTAATTATCTCACTATTACTCGACTGAATATTTCCTATGCAGTCAGTATAGTAAGTCAGTTCATGGGATGTCCTAGAGTACCACATTGAGAGGCAGTTACTCNGGTTAAGGAAGCAGGTTTGCTGGGTGGTAGACCGATTGATGTTCCTATGGATTTGAATCAAAAATTATTGATGAATGATGGTGCATTGTTTGAGAATCCGAGTCGGTATCGCAGATTGGTTGGAAAGATTAATTATCTCACTATTACTCGACTGAATATTTCCTATGCAGTCAGTATAGTAAGTCAGTTCATGGGATGTCCTAGAGTACCACATTGAGAGGCAGTTACTCGTATTCTGTGATATCTCAAACGAGCTCTTGGACTTGGACTGTTATATCGAGCTGATGGACATCTTAGAGTGGAAGGTTTCTCAGATGCTGATTGGGCCGACTCTCCTTCTGATCGAAGATCAACTACTGGTTATTGTATTTTNATGAGCTCTTGGACTTGGACTGTTATATCGAGCTGATGGACATCTTAGAGTGGAAGGTTTTTCAGATGCTGATTGGGCCGACTCTCCTTCTGATCGAAGATCAACCACTGGTTATTGTATTTTCTTAGGGGGTAATGTTGTCTCATGGAAAAGTAAGAAACAACTTGTGGTAGTAAGATCCAGTGCTGAGGCTGANTTACTGCTCAGGGAGAGTATGGTAAGAGTGTATGTCGGTTAAAGAAATCTTTGTATAGTTTGAAACAGTCACCGAGGGCATGGTTTGGTAAGTTTTTAAATATTTTAGAGTTTGGTCTTCTTTGATGTCAGACAGACCATTCTGTGTTCCATAGACAGACGGATGCTGGATATGTTCTATTGGTGGTCTATGTAGATGATATTGTGANATGTCAGACAGATCATTCTGTGTTTCATAGACAGACAAATGCTAGATATGTCCTATTGGTGGTCTATGTAGATGAAATTGTGATTACTGGAAATGATTCTGAGGGGATTGACAAGTTAAAAATATTTTTACGGGATCGATTTCATACTAAGGATTTGAAAAAATTTAGGTATTTATTAGGTATTGAGGTGATTCGATCTAAACAGGGTATTTGTTTATCCTAGAAGAAATATGTACTTGACATGCTTAAGGAAGCAGGTTTACTGGGTGGTAGACCGATTGATGTTCCTATGGATTCGAATCAGAAATTATTGATGAATGATGGTGCATTGTTTGAGAATCCGAGTCGGTATCGCAGATTGGTTGGAAAGATTAATTATCTCACTATTACTCGACTGAATATTTCCTATGCAGTCAGTATAGTAAGTCAGTTCATGGGATGTCCTAGAGTACCACATTGAGAGGCAGTTACTCGTATTCTGTGATATCTCAAACGAGCTCTTGGACTTGGACTGTTATATCGAGCTGATGGACATCTTAGAGTGGAAGGTTTCTCAGATGCTGATTGGGCCGACTCTCCTTCTGATCGAAGATCAACTACTGGTTATTGTATTTTCTTAGGGGGTAATGTTGTCTCATGGAAAAGTAAGAAACAACTTGTGGTAGCAAGATCCAGTGCTGAGGCTGAGTATAGGGCAATGACACATACGACGAGTGAGTTGACTTGACTACTACACTTCCTCCAGGAAATTGGGTTTCCAGTTCAACTTCCTTTACAGTTGTTCTGTGACAACCAGACAGCTATCCATATCGCTGCCAATCCTGTGTTTCATGAGAGACCCAAGGATATTGAGGTTAATTGTCACTTTATTCGGGACAAGATAGGAGCTGGGGAGATTACAACTCCATTTGTGAAATCTGAAGATCAGCTTGCAGATATGCTTACCAAAGTACTAAGTCGTACACGTCTTACAACTATTTGTTCCAAACTTGGATTATATGATATATATAGTCCAGCTTGAGGGGGAGTGTTAAGAATAGTAGGGTAGTATGTATAAATTGTTAATAGTAAGAGGGTGTATGTGTAATTCTTATTATTGTAGGTTAACTATAAATACAAGTGATGTATGAGAGGTAGGTTAAGTTTTAACCGCTCTCTGTTTTCTCTCTAATATTGTGTTAATTCTCTAAACTTAACACTTCTTAATACGATGTTGATGATAAACCATTTGCAGGCAAATATCGAGAGGCAGAGGATGTTATTCACAATAGTTTTCATGACAACTCGGAGCTTGATACTGTGGCATACAATACCTTTATCAAGGCAATGCTAGAAGCAGGTTAACATTAACCATTTCTTTATATTAATTGAAGAAATTTCTAGGCAGGGAAAGTTTGGGAGGACTAGTGGTGATGTTCTAGTGGTGCAGGTAAGTTGCGTTTTGCAGCCAGCATTTACGAGCGCATGCTTTCCTCTGGTGTTGCTCCATCAGTTCAGACACTTAGCACCATGATCAGGTAAGAACTTGATTTGATTCTTTCTAGAGAGGTTATAGCACAGACAAACAAAAATCTTGGGGAAATATTCCTTGTTTGTTCATCTATTTTGATGAACTGGTTGATAATGGATGCAGTGTGTATGGACGAGGCCGGAACCTGAATAAAGCTGTAGAGATGTTCAACATGGCTCAATGCATGGGTGTATCTTTGGATGAGAAGGCTTACACCAATATGATATGCTATTATGGGAAGGCGGGTAATAATTCACTTCTATATTGGTTGAAGAGATAAAGTTTTGGTTTCTTAAAACCCAATCTTGTTAACACGTGAGAACTACCTGTTAGTTACTGATTGATAAATTTTGAAGCATTTTGAGGTTACAATGAAATGAAATATGGCCTTTTTTCTACACAGATCTTGGTTACTTTCAATTAAGCAGTTCATTCTTCTCTATTATATGCATTTGTCTGCCAGATTGGATCACCAATAAAGTATGTACGTACATATGAAATAACGAATTTTCCGCATTGTTCTCCTAATATTAGAGTGTTAGAATCTCCCTTGATGTCTCTTGTGACTATATCCTTAACTTTCTTTCATAGTATCACTTCATTTCATGACGTTTTTTTTCTAAATTCTTGTAGGCAAAATTCAAGAAGCATCACTTTTATTTAGCAAAATGCAGGAAGAAGCAATAAAACCTGGGCTGGTATGGATTTAACTATTGCCAAAACTCACATATAAGAAAAAATTAAGGCATATTTGATGGTTCATTGATGTGCCGCGTCGTCACTGTTTTACAATGTCCTTGGGTAGTGCACTGTCTATTTGAAAGGGGTCTGCATTCTTTTATTTATTAACCATATATAGAGTCCGCAGGAATGGTGTTTTGGGTTGTAATTATACTTTGCGATGATGATAAATTACATGCATGAGCCATGGTCACATGTTCTCACCGGCACTTGAACCTTGCCCTCCCCCTTTGGGATATGGTTTAAAGTATTGGCTAATACCGATACGAGTCAGCACATACTGAGATGATACCATTATATCATATGTATAAACCCCGAGTCTTGCACAACTTGGTCGAGTCGTCCGAGTTATATCTGAGTCAATTTCGAGTCGCCGAGTTGTCGTCACCAAATTAGCTGATACAGATCCATAACGCCGTTGTATGACCTGAATCTCGACATGTTCAACATTTTCTTTGAGGTTGTGTCGCCTCATACGGCGCTGCGACGCCGTGACCGATGTGTCTCAAAGCTCTTCGAGTTGATGGCAGATACAACGACCTTGACCATGTTTTGGGATTGGTAGGAAATACCACCGATCTAATAGCTGGTNTTGTGTCGCCTCATACGGCGCTGCGACGCCGTGACCGATGTGTCTCAAAGCTCTCCGAGTTGATGGCAGATACGACCTTGACCATGTTTTGGGATTGGTAGGAAATACCACCGATCTAATAGCTGGTGGCAAGCTCATGATCATTGTACTTTAAAGCAATGAGCTGTGCCCTCTAATGACTTGAAAAGTATGGTAGAGTTATACGGTATGCCCCTGGTTTTCCAGTGGTTTCCTAGTTTTGGACTGTTCAATTTAGCGAGAGTCACCTGTTGAACATGCATCTGTCATTACTATAAAATTCTGTGAAACTGTTGGTCATCACTGCACTGCCTGTTGGAATTTTTGTTTCTTTGATGTTGGAACCATAAAATTCTGCTTACTTATGCTGGATGAGAAAATGCAGGTGAGCTACAATATTATGCTCAACATATATGCTACTGCAGGACTATATTGTGAAGCAGAGGAACTTTTCCATGCCATGCAGAGAGATGGTTGGTCACCTGACTCTTACACTTACCTTGCCCTGGTTCGAGCTTATACCGAGGGATTGAAATACTCTGAAGCAGAGAAAGCCATCTTTTCAATGCAAAAGCAACGAATTTCCCCTTCCTGTGCTCACTTTAACCTCTTACTCTTAGCTTTTGCGAAAGCAGGTTTAATTGCAGAGGCTCAAAGGGTTTATGGGGAACTTATTGCGGCAGGATTAACTCCTGACCTCAAATGTAATCAGAATATGCTTAGAGGTTACATGGACTATGGTCATGTGGAAGAAGGTATCTCTTTCTTTGAAAGAATTTGTGGGTCTGTGGAACCAGACAGGTTTGTTATGAGCGCTGCTGTGCACTTTTACAAGTTGGCTGGCATGGAACTCAAAGCTAAAGGTGTTTTACATACCATGAGTAGTATGGGCATTCCATTACTGAAAAATCTTGAAGTTGGATCGAAGAGAAGCTCCCTGATATGTCAGAAATAACTTTGGAAGTAGTTATTATTAATTGTGGATAATAGAGAGATATGCCTGAGATTTGATAATTTCAAATGGGTGCAGATGAATATAAGGCCATGTCTTAATCTTCTAATCTCTTATGCAGAGCTCCTGCTTCGAACCTTTTGAAGGCAGGAAGTTTCTGACAGTTGTGTTCGTGGAGGACCCTTGCAACCAAGTTCAGATTCCTGTGGTCATACACGACGGGGTTCCTCCTGTTGCTCACTCAATTTTTGGCTGATTGATTCAGAGAATTTAATTCAAACTCTCCTCTTACTCTCCACTCTTGGGAATGCAGACNATGGGTGCAGATGAATATAAGGCCATGTCTTAATCATCTAATCTCTTATGCAGAGCTCCTGCTTCGAACCTTTTGAAGGCAGGAAGTTTCTGACAGTTGTGTTCTTGGAGGACCCTTGCAACCAAGTTCGGATTCCTGTGGTCATACACGACGGGGTTCCTCCTGTTGCTCACTCAATTTTTGGCTGATTAATTCAGAGAATTTAATTCAAACTCTCCTCTTACTCTCCACTCTTGGGAATGCAGACAGACTCATGAGTGACTCAGAAAGAAAGATGATGGCAAGGCACTTGTTCTTTTGATTTTGAATGTGCATAACATTATAGTTGGAGTATGATCTCTGAGGTACTGGATTGAAATGTAAATAAGTGTACATAACTTTAGATAGCTTTGGATCAATCATAATTTCTCTGAATGAGCTGTGTAGTAGTNCACTGGATTGAAATGTAAATAAGTGTACTTAACTTTAGATAGCTTTGGATCAATCATAATTTCTCTGAATGAGCTGTGTAGTAGTAATGTATGGAAATTTTCTATAGCTTTAACTATTCTAAGGTTGTATCTTAATGTTGAAGATGGATTAGTTAATTTTATTAGCAATTTTGTTTTGGTACTTTAAATAGATATACCATTCCATATATCCTCAAGGGAGNGTAATGTATGGAAATTTTCTATAGCTTTAACTATTCTAAGGTTGTATCTTAATGTTGAAGATGGATTAGTTAATTTTATTAGCAATTTTGTTTTGGTACTTTAAATAGATATACCATTCCATATATCCTCAAGGGAGTATTATCCTTTAGTACTATACAATTATTTGCAGGAGACTTCACAACACCTATGTCGGGGTCGAAACTAATGNGAGTATTATCCTTTAGTACTATACAATTATTTGCAGGAGACTTCACAACACCTATGTCGGGGTCGAAACTAATGTTTTACCGCGTGCTCTAATTGTTGAAGAGTAATTTTAATTTTTCCGAATTGTTATAGTTGTGGAGACTCAAATTCAAGCATTGAGAAAGAAAATTTAAACAATTTTTTATCAATTTGATTTTTGGTGAATCCAATAATGTCTGGAAATGTAAGATTATAAATTGTAAGATTTGTCTGATTTATTGTCAAACTCCCTTGAGGGTGGACTATTTTTTATTTTTTTATAGTGAGTGATATAAATATATATATATTTTTGAGTTAATTGCACTAAAAGTCTCCAAAATATGAAGTTTGTCTCATTTTGGTCCATGAAGTATTGAATATGTTTCTTTATGGTCGGTCACTCAATTTGGACATTATTTGTTTAAAGGACCATATAGAAACATATTCAATACTTTAGGAACTAAAATGATGCAATTGAAACATTGGGGACCAATATGAGACAAACCTCAAACTTTGGGGACCTTTAGTACAATTAACCCTATGTTTTTTCAACATCTTTTATGAAATCATATAAACCATATTTTCTTATTTTTATACAAAATTGTAGTGAATAAGGTGACCTTTAGCTCCATGGGGGAATGTATACTTGATAATCACAATTATTTTGAATAGATAGTAAATTAAATAAATACTAAGCCTCACAATAAAATTAATAGTTTTAATTATCAATTACATATTTTAAATCCGCTTTTTAATATAATATTGCTCACGACAGAAACGAGAGAATCGCCAGTGCGGGCCAGGCCCAGGCCCAAGCCCAACACCTAAATTAAATTCAGTTTTATTTACCGACACTACACCTCCTCCCTCTCTCTCTCTCTCTCAGATTTGGGTATGTCTGTCTCCTGGGCTATAATGATAGTAGCTTGCGGAAGAAAACAAGGAATTTCAATGGCTTCGAATCTAATTAAAACCCTAGTAACTCGAGGCTCTAACAATTTGCCTCCACATTCTAGGAGTCTTAGCAGCATCGTCAGCAGTGAGGTCATCACCTCCCACACTGACAAATGGATGCAAGTAACAAACATATATGCGAATGTTGAAATGATTCGATCTTCGNGGAGTCTTAGCAGCATCGTCAGCAGTGAGGTCATCACCTCCCACACTGACAAATGGATGCAAGTAACAAACATATATGCGAATGTTGAAATGATTCGATCTTCGTGATAGACCTACTATCGTTCGTATTTGATGTGTAATAGGAATTTTCGAATTCTCCTAGGGTTTTCGACTTTGTTAGTATTTCTCTTCAGTTTCTCTCTCCATTAATTAACATGCTTATTTTGGGTCGGGGTTATCTGAACTGAAAAAACAAAATCATTTGATTTGATAGTTGAACCATGGTGTTTATTTCCATAATCGNTAACATGCTTATTTTGGGTCGGGGTTATCTGAACTGAAAAAACAAAATCATTTGATTTGATAGTTGAACCATGGTGTTTATTTCCATAATCGATGTAAAATTGATTGATTGATTGATTTGTTTAGGATAAAAGTAAGAAATCTCCGATGGAGTTGATCAATGAAGTTCCACCAATTAAGGTTGAAGGCAGGATTGTCGCTTGTGAAGGAGGTTTGTATACATTACATACACTTGGATTGGATGGTTTCTCATATTAGTTTAATTTCATGTTTTGCAGGCCAGGCCAGACATTCTTGTAAACATGGATGGATTGAATTAGATATAGATTATTATGAGTCTATGTTAAATTAGTGTCACCTGGGACCATTCATCTTTTTACAATCTGTATGTATTTTTTGTTTCTTTCCTGCAGACAGCAATCCTGCACTTGGGCATCCGATTGAGTTCATATGCCTTGACCTGAAGGAGCCAGCTGTGTGCAAGTATTGTGGTCTACGATATGTTCAGGATCACCATCACTAGGGCTTGGTTGTGTTGCCATGGTGATTAGATGGGCGGTATTTGGACATTCTTGGTGTATTGATGATGATATGGTCTCATGGCAGGCATGTGTTCCTGCTTTTCAGCAAGAAACAAGGGCCTGATTTACGTTGGTCTAAATTGCTCACCATAATTGCACACTTTCAATATACATATATATGAATTTCTTGACTTTTTAGCTTTTCCTCCAATATCCAAAAAATACTCGTATANGCTCACCATAATTGCACACTTTCAATATACATATATATGAATTTCTTGACTTTTTAGCTTTTCCTCCAATATCCAAAAAATACTCGTATAGTAATAATGGTCAGTAGTAAGAGGTCTGCATTAAGCTTACTTTTGTGGCTGGTTGAGTTATTGATTCATTTTAATAGCTATAATAATAATCACTAATAATAAAACNGAAACAAGGGCCTATTTGCGTTGGTCTAAATTGCTCACCATAATTGCACACTTTCAATATACATATATATGAATTTCTTGACTTTTTAGCTTTTCCTCCAATATCCAAAAAATACTCGTATAATAATAATGGTCAGTAGTAAGAGGTCTGCATTAAGCTTACTTTTGTGGCTGGTTGACTTATTGATTCATTTTAATAGCTATAATAATAATAATCACTAATAATAAAATCCAAAAACAGCACATATTTATACTTGCAGAAGGTAGAACCTCAAGGCAAGAATCTTACGCATGATCCATGTCATAGCCTAAAATAAATGTTAGGAATCTGACAACAGCAAAACGAATGAGTCGTCGTATTGCTAGAATTCCTTTTCTTCTAGCTCCTCTCCTCTCCTCTCCTCTCCTCTCGGTGGTAAAACGGAGATTATCATTCTTGATGTCTTCTTCTCATCTCTCTGTGTGTCTGTGTGTGTCCGTGTGTTATAACTAGCTATATCTAGGATGATGAATTATTTCTAAGAAGACTTACTTCCGTGGAGAAGTCCAGCCCCGGAAGGTGAAGAAAGGACACACAATTATGTGTATGTGTGTGTGTGTGAAATGAGAGNTACTTCCGTGGAGAAGTCCAGCCCCGGAAGGTGAAGAAAGGACACACAATTATGTGTGTGTGTGTGTGTGTGAAATGAGAGACACCACACCGCACCACACCACCTATCAATACTCTAATAATGACATTGTTGCTATAATTGATTAGCTCTGAAGATTTAACATACCAAAATCCCTCATCGGGGGGAAAATCATGACAAATAAATATATTCCCCAAAAGAAAATTGTAATGCGGACTAATCTATGATTGAATACAAAAGCAGATACTCACCTGCTCAATCTTAGCCAAGTAACACAAATAATGAGGAGTAACACATAACGATAACACTCCATCAAGTGCTAGCTCCGTCAGCAGCAGCTAGTTTCCTTCTCTGCTGATGCTCCGCGACTTTATAATCTACCACTTCACGAAACAGGCTTGGATCAAGCACACAATTCTCACTCCCATACACAGCAGCTTGAACGCTTGCCATCAGTTTTGCTATCTCTCTTCCCGAAAATCCCTCAGTCTTTGCTGCAGCTTCCCTCAGGATATCATCAGTCAAGCCCCTGATTTCTATCTTCTGCTGTTGTTTCTGGAACAAGTGTGAAAACAAGCCTCGTTTCCTTGCCCCAGCTTGAGCTATGTACTTGTCCAGATAAAGTCTAAGCAGCTTGAAGCGTTCATCTTCGCCAGGCAAAGGGAATTCTAGGATTTCATCAATACGGTCTGCCACAGCTGAATCAAGATCACCAGGGCGGTTTGTAGCAAGAGCAAGGACAATGTCTTTGGATTGGTCGCCCGTACGAAATAGGAGGGCATTGAGGGCACTCCTTTGTGCCTCACTCATATAAGTTTTGTTCCGCCTGAAAATTTTGTCAAAAGTTCATGTAAGACGGATGCTAAGATTCCAATTTAATTGAAAATTGTTCATGTCAGAATATTGCATGGTGATGGGGAATGCACAAAACTCCATAATAAAGTACCAAAAAAAGGTGAGATATGATTAAAATAACAAATGACAGATTACTCTAGCTAGGGGATGATCACCACAGATTGCAGCAGGAGATAATACTCTGTGAACAAAGTCTTACAGAACATTGTACACAAGTATACTAATTAACTCAACTTGGAAGCAGCCTTTTTTTGTATTACGTATACAATCATTTTTGTTCTCTCACAGGACTATATTTAACGTTTAATATTCACAAACCTTCAATACGACCTCCTTCAAGGAAGTTGAACTCTTTAATCATGGATATAGAAGGTGGTGATGTCAATTATATGATNACTATATTTAACGTTTAATATTCACAAACCTTCAATACGACCTCCTTCAAGGAAGTTGAACTCTTTAATCATGGATATAGAAGGTGGTGATGTCGCTAATGGTCAATGAGACCTACCAAAATCAATTAGAGCACCAACAACAATAACAGTAAATGAGTGCTAAATGCCACTTACTCGCACAAAAATGCATCCGCTTCATCAATGAAAAGCAACAAACCCCTGTTGGACTTCTTTGCCCAATCAAACAACTGGTGTATCTTAGTAACAGCCTGTGAACCCAATGGTGCAACATCTCCACCTGTCATCAATGCATAATCAAGCCCCTGAGAGCATGTCAAACTGTGTCAGAGGCAAAAAATGAAAATGGGACTTTCTTCATAGGCCATTTTTTATTGAGCTCCGAAATAAGTGGAATGTACAATTCAAAGCTAATTTTTTAAATATGTACCACAAGCAAGCAAAAAAATGTCATTCCAGAAAACAAATCCCACTATTCAAATAACAATGATATTAGAAAAGACGGGGATATGATCTCATACAGATTTTCTAGCAAGCTCTCTTGCAGCCATTGTTTTCCCTGTCCCTGGAGGACCGTAGAAAAGCATGTTTCGAAACGGTGCCTGATGGGATTTTGTATTGGCAGTAGCACTAGCCAATTGCTGAATTCGTTTTTGAAGAGAAGGGTTCAAGATCACATCACCAAACCCATTCCCATTCTGGGAGGCAGATCCTTTATCAGCACGACGTGAGACAGTGCTCTTCGCACGTGAAAACAAGCCTGACCAAGGGTATTTTCCCCTAGAAGACTCTCTGATCAATGATGGTTGTCCTAGTATTCTATCCACATAACTCCAAAGCACCCTTGCACCTTCTCTGCATATGAGAAACAAGCTTGCATAAGCCTTAGCAGAACAAATAAATGAGCTGGCAATTCTTTTAAAAAGAGAAACTACAATAAGCCTAAGCAAGAGAATTGCTGGGAGACTCCAAAAGCCACTGGAAATTGAATCCACCTAACTACATGTGCATACTAAACATAGAGGACATAAACTGTAGCCTGCTTTTTATTGGAATGGAAACTGTCTCATGGCTTAAAGGCGGTGATCAATTGAAATGGTTGAGAAAAACTGTTGTGAATCCTCTGAAGGTAAGTACGAAATGTATCATCACCAGATATTAAAGTAGCTTACTTGCCAGATTCCACTGGCAAACAGATGTCTAACGTAGAAAATTGACTTAACAAACACAAATGCACAGCAAAGTTGAAGCTTTAGTGTCTGCAGAAATATGCTATCAGATGCTAGAATAAAATCAAAAGGCCAAACTTTGCCTTAAAAGACATCTAATAGGTCTCCACTCCACTGTATTATCTTACCAACCTATGCATGAGTAACAAAACATATCTCCATGAACATGTAGACATTTCCTATATTGCCTCTTCTTCTCCCTCTTATGTAGACATTTCCATTAGCATGTAGACATTTCTCCATATAATGTTCAGCTCCTATTAGTATCCATGACACAAGTTGGATCCAAGATGTAGAAATTAAACTAGAAATATGAGATGGCAGATTTCTTTTCCATCGAAAGAAATGAGAAAGATGGAGCATAGTACACCATTTCAATAAGATGGTCCTGAGCACCCTTCAAAAGTCATAGGTCCTGAGTACAAGTTTCCCCTCGAGCCATCCCCACAAATTTATCCCAGAAAATACCTAATGAAACAAGAGTGGGTTAAGTGGGTGCTCTAATGGACCCAGATATCTTCATGTTGGATACACCGTATAAAAAGTAGAATACATTAGTCATGGCTTAGAAATTCTTAAAAAAATGAGAGAGGAATAACAGTGTCAACTAAGGACATTGATACACTTGCGACTCAAAACTGCACGCCAGGACTTGTACAAGTTTAAAAAGCAGCACTCAATATACTTGTAGGACACACAAGGAATATGTCCTTTATTTACAACAATTCGATACCTTGTTGTGTAGATCCCTGCCGCAAGAGCTGTGACACCACCAACAGCAACAACCAGCTTATTTTGATCCGTTAATATTGCCCGCAAACCCCCTATTCAAGATAGATGAATCCCCATCAATAAATAAAAACATATACTTTATGTCAAAGCAAACATTGGAACATGTAAATATCTGGCAACATGCGACAGCAAGAAGCAAAAAACCCCTTCAGCAAATTCTAGGATTTTGATGCACTTCTGACACATCACACAGCATACTGAGACAGTGAGACATATGACGAGTTGTTCACAAAACCTCATTTACTCAGTTCTGAACCTTAATATACATCAGAAGCAGAGTTGTATCAAATGACATGTCAAAAGCATCAAACCAGGATGTTTAGGCACAGCGATGTTGAATTTATATTAAAGATTCTACCACATGTATAGAAGTTTGACAACAACCCAAAGAACAGGTGTATAGTTAAACAGTAGATCAACAAGCACTGATAGGGCTAAAAATTCATGCAGAGTTTCTTGTCTATTCAAGTTCCAGCAGAACAGATTAGTTGTAAGAAAACCTGTATGAAAAGTTACCTCCAATATGATCAAAAGTGGTGTTTATAGCAGCAACCCATTTCTCTCTCTCTGCATTTGCACGTTCCACTAGCATTCGTCTGTTAACCTCTTCAGCAAGCTTCGCCTCATGGGCACGACCTTCTGCTTCAGCCATAGCTCTCACCCTAATTGTTTCACGTTCTATCTCAGCCTTTTCTCTTTCTGTCTGACGTCGTTGGGCTTGAATTTGTTCTTCTGTTGCTCGTCTGGCTGCCTCTTGCCTATTAGCAGATTCTTCTTGCATTTTTACAAGCTCTTGATTTCTTGCTCTTTGATGTTCATTTTCTGCCTGCAAAAGTAAGGAGCGATTATCTTTCACCATTCTAAAAACTCAGACAGTCAATGAAATGCCACAAGGGTCTCATGCCTGCATCCTCTTCCTTGCCAATTCATCTTCATAGCGAGCCATCTGGGACTTCATTTGAGCTTGTTGCTGAGCTAGCTTTTTTTGTTCATCATATACTACCCTTTGTCTCTCCTGCAAAAAAGAAAAAAAAGAAAGCCAATAATGATATAGAAAGGCCAACAACACATTCTGTTTGGATTGCTGAAAATCATGCCCGCAACATTTAAGGAGTGCAGAACTCATTCATCGGGTTAAAAAGGGGCAGAACTATTGAAAAACCATCCCTTCCATACAAGAGGGCAGCCATCAAACAATTAATTTAACATTATTCCATTTTCCTGAAGAGAGTTGTGTTTTTTTTAAAAAAAAAATTTCTTGGACAAAGATGAGTTAAACAAAGAAACCTTATAAGTTTTCAACTTCCTCAAAAAGGATAGTTTAAGAGTTGCCTAATGAACCCAAGATGCATAGATAACCCTTTGAACGAGTCACTTCACCATCCCAAGCAACAAAAGAGAAATGTCAATCTTACTGTTTCAGCTTGAGCTTGAATTGCTTTGAACTCTGCCGATTTTGCAGCTAATTCCGTTTGTCTAGTCTCTTCTTGCTTCTTCATCAATTCAAAAGCCTACACCAATATAAATAAACCATCATTACCTCTAGTAAACATAAAGACGTAACAAATTCTTGAAAAAAAAAAGAATTTTTAATCAAATCCAAAACCAAACCCTTATTACAAAACAGAGATACCAATAACAATAAATCCCCTCCATAAAAGAAAATCAAATAATCCCTTTTATAGAAACTGTGTAAAATGCACAGCTGAGGGTCTACCCCTTCACAGCCACCAACCACCGTAATTCCACCCCAAAACACAATAAACCCATGACAAGCACTCGCACAAAAACCCCAAATTCCAAACCTTTTTGCCATTCGCAGAACTACTAATCTCTCGAAGCGCCTTAGCTCCCCTCTCCAATGCCTCAGGATCGAACCCAGCCGATGTGGTTCGTGGGTTATCATTGCGAACCCGTGACGGCTCCGCATTCGCCGCTGGTGCCTGCGCTGGTTTTGCTGACGCAGGAGAAGCTTGGGACGATATTGAAGGCGAAGAAGAAGAGNTCGTGGGTTATCATTGCGAACCCGTGACGGCTCCGCATTCGCCGCTGGTGCCTGCGCAGGTTTTGCTGACGCAGGAGAAGCTTGGGACGATATTGAAGGCGAAGAGGAAGAGGAAGAGGAAGAGGAAGAAGAGAGGGGATAAAAATTGGAAAGGCCATCGGCATAGGCATGTTCAACAGCTAAGGTTGCAGAGGCTATGGCTGAGATAAGCCCCGCAACAGAAGTTCTTGCCATCTTCACTTGTCTCTAAAACTCTTTACCCCTCCCAAAAGAATAGTGAATCTGAGATTTAGACTGTACGAACTGTAAGAATTCTACGGATTTTATAGATGGACAATATCATAATGGCTTGAAGAACAAGGAAGGGGCTAATAAAGGCTCTATACAAAGGCAACTTGAAGGAAAACTGGGAATGGAGAGAGAAGTGACAAAAGTTTCGGGGGGGTTTTGGTAGGGTTTGTGAGCTTCTCTGTGCAATGGCAGTGATGGGCTCAGTTTATATACCGAATGGCGAAGGCTATTTTTCCGATAAGGCTTCCCTCGATGGGTTTGGGCTGCGGATATGGGTTTGTCTTGGTTTTTTTCCGGTTCGCAATTGGGTTTGGGCTTTGGGTTGCGGAATGGCTTCATTTTGTTTTTGGGGAGGAAAAACTTGAATTGTTAACCTCAAAAAATCAAAAATTTTAAAAGACAAGGAGAATTATTGAATCAAAAGCCCGTTGGTTTCGCTTTGCTGAATATTACATATTAGGGGTCCCACCAGTGCTAGTGCGATACCCGTAACTTATAACTCATTATTTTTTAGTTATACATATCATGCGATAGTATCATATAGTATACACAACCAATGAAAGACTATTACAAAAACAACTTTTGGGACACACAAATTATTTTTCTCAAAAAAAATTATAACAAAGGTGATAGATGTTAGTCATTTATTGAACATGTATAATTTTTTATTAGTGATGTATACAATATGACACTATCATGGGTCTGTGTTAAACACATTGAAAATTTTCTTGGGAAAAAAGTCATTTTGCCAAGGTTGGTGTCTAGGAATTTTTGGCTTTAGGACAGGCAAGTAGTCATGAAGGGCTTGCACACTGCTCTATTATTATCAGTTGAGGCTTAAACCCTTGATCTAGCAAGTGGTGTCATAACTTATAACTATCTAGGTCAGTCATATCTAGGTCAGAGAGATGGTTAAAAACACTTTGCAATGCTATTTGTTTTTGCTCCTTCAACACTTTTATCATCTTTCTTGAATTATTATTTTATTGCTTGTGTATTCTTGTGATGACCCAAACCCACACCTCTGGTTTCCTCCCATCCCAATAATGCCTAGTATCAGGACCCNTGCAATGCTATTTGTTTTTGCTCCTTCAACACTTTTATCATCTTTCTTGAATTATTAATTTATTGCTTGTGTATCCTTGTGATGACCCAAACCCACACCTCTGGTTTCCTCCCATCCCAATAATGCCTCGTATCAGGACCCATTTTGATAGCATATATCAATTAAGATGCTAAAATATATATGATACAACCAACAAAAGGGAATTTTGGAAGTGCATTTTACTTCCAATTATTACAAAAAAATGGATTAAATAAATACAAATCAAAATTACATTCAACCCAAGGGAAAAAGAAACATGGTCTGAGACAATTTCAATCATCAGAGACTTGGGTAAGTTCATATTGCATTGTCTTCCCTATTTGTTTCACACCAGTTTAATGCCATGAAATTAAGACAGAAGGTGTCTAGCTAGACCTTACACAAACACAACATAATCAGAAAGAATTTTAGGACAGGGTGGAGGCTGTGGCCAGTTTAGCTCTCAGATCTTTCCTTAAAATTTTGCCTGAAGGAGACTTTGGGATGGCTTGAACAAAGTATACCTTATGCAGTCTCTTGTAAAACACCACCTGTTTGATACAAAAGAGCAATCCATTCCATTAGTTAGACAAGTTTGGTCACTGTTAAAGGTTAATTTTAGTAGTATAATCTTCTAAGAAAAAGCTAAAAAGATTAACATATACCTGTTTTGCAATGAATTCTTTAACAGCTTCTTCTGTCAGTTCAAATTCGAATCCATTTGACAGAACTACAAATGCAACCGGAACTTCACCAGCAGCATCATCTTTTTGCCTGCCAAAACGCTTAATTTAGACTCGTGACTTAGGTTATGATAATTTCAAAGGATTATGGATGTTCATTAGTGTGACTTACGGAACGACAGCAGCATCTGCAATGTGTGGGTGGGTCACAAGAAGTGCCTCGAGCTCGGCTGGTGGCACCTGATCGAACCAGGCAAAGGGTGTCATGTCATTGGATGATATCAAATGAATTTATGGATCAGGATCACCAGGGCAAAATCAATATCTAAATATCTGACAAAGTAGACAGTGAAACATGCCTGAAAACCTTTGAATTTGATAAGTTCTTTCATTCTGTCAACAATAAAAATTTCTTCGCCATCGTCCACATAACCTATGTCACCAGTGTGGAGCCACCCATCCACATCGATGGTCCTGGCCGTGGCCTCGGCATCGTCCAAGTATCCTATTATGCATGAATACACATTGGAGATCATGACTAGCTAATAAAACTAAGGAGGATAATAGACTAATCATATATATATATATATATGTATACCCAACTCGACTATATAACCTGAAAATAGAATCGTTTATCATGGTAAACAATTTAAACTGAACAAGAAATTGGTAAAACTAGCCTTTCATGATTTGATGTCCGCGGATGCATATCTCGCCGGGTTGGTTTTGGCCAAGGGAACAACCCGTCTCAGGATCAACAACCTTGAGCTCGGCATTCCGGACGACGGTGCCACATGAGCCAGACTTGGTAGGAAAAGGTTGCTTCGCAAATGATAGGGACATTGATAGCACTGGCCCGGCTTCAGTCATGCCGTAACCCTAAAATAAAAAAGGGTAAATAAATATCAGTTTATGCCATGGTAACAATTTGCTATAAAGATGAATAATCAAGTTACAAGTGCATATGGCAATTAGTACAGTTTTGAATTTGATACCCCAAAATGGGTTAGTTCGAGCCATAAGTGGAGTGCTTTATAGTAAGTGTACTGGGATTGTCATTAATACAACCCAAACGTTGGTGTGGCGTCCTTTTATTGTTCATTGACTATACACCACATTTACTTACTTATCCATTTAATACACTCTTTTAAGTCTTAAATGCACTCCCAGTCCAAAGGCATCTATATCTCTCTCTCTCTCTCTCTCTCTCTCTCTCTCAGGGAGGCCTTTAGAAACAAAAAAAAAAAACTATTTCTAGGAGAGAGACGTGAAAATTATATCTTCTTTCAAACACCCTTAACCATAGGATCGGTGTCAACGTAGTCTATTCCACAACCACTATTAAATTAGCTGAACAATCTGTCACTTAATTGGCCACAGAAGAAGNAGGATCGGTGTCAACGTAGTCTATTCCACAACCACTATTAAATTAGCTGAACAATCTCTCACTTAATTGGCCACAGAAGAAGCTCCGAGGCCCACATGCATTAACCAATTGAACCCGAGAGAGAGAGAGAGAGAGAGAGGGACTCGGATGGCCATAAATGACCGACCAATTGGAGGAAAATCCAAGACACTTTCTATCATTTGTTTCGGTTCACGGATCACAATCGTTGAATAAATAGAATAGATAGAAAATCTCAATAAATATTAAACTTCACCTAAATCAAACGAACGACAGTAATTGATATTTGCTATCAATTTTTAGAGTTCAAATATCATTATTCTTTTTAATTTTTAAGTCTTTTTCTTTTTGTGTATATTAGTTGAGTTTTGAGAGACATATATAATATATATCATAATTAATTTTGTGTTGGAAAAGCAAATAGAAAATTACAATTTGAAAAAGAAGGATGGATCTTATTTATTATCGAGACTCAAATAATTTCAAAAGTAAATTAGATGCGAGTACAAAACAACTAAAAAAAAAAATGTGTGTACCTGACCAAAAGTAGCCTGGGGGAGTCTGCTCCGGAGAGCCTCCTCCAGCTCCTTTCCTAGTGGTGCAGCCCCGGACAACACCATGCGAATAGAGGTCAAGTCAAACGACTCCAATATCGGATTCTTAGCCAACGCCAGGACCAGCGGTGGCACAACCGCTGCCACCGACACGCGGTGCCTTTGTATCAGATCCAGCAGAGCTCCTATCTCAAACTTGTGCATCATAAGGACTCCAGCCCCGGCTCTTAGAGAACACAAAAGCACAGAATTTAATGAAAATATGTGGAATAGTGGAAGAACGCACAAAACTACATCGTCTGCCTTCAAGTACAGGTTAGGGTTCTCGCCATCAACTTGTTGAGCGACGCTCGTGATCAAGCTCTTGTGGGTCAAGATCACACCTTTCGGTAGTCCTGTTGTCCCTGATGAGAATGGTAGGGCTACTGGGTCGTTGGGATCTATAGAAACTGATGGGACTTCATTTTCATTGGCCTCAGAAAGTACTGAGAAATGGAGGCAATTCTCTGGTGGATCATCAACTGTAATCACTCTGAACTCTTCACCAAGTTTTTGATAATTCTCACCACCATGATCACGAAGCTTGTCGGCGTACTGGGATTGGGTAATGATCAGTTTGGCTTTGCAAGCATTGAATTGTTTGAATATTTCGGCTGAAGTGTAAAAGGGGTTTGCAGTGGTGGTAATTGCACCGATCATTGAAGCACCCATGAATCCAAATACGAATTCGGCACAGTTCTGAAGGAGAAGCATGATAACATCGCCTTTTTGGATGCCGAGTTTGGATAGCCCAGCTGCTACTTTTTGGCAAATGATATATGTTTCGGTGAAAGAGTAGGATTTACCATTGTTGCCTACAATGAGACAGGTTCTGTCAGCGAAATCTGAGAACCTCTCAAAACAGTACGTGTGGAGAGGGAGGTGGTTGGAGATGGGTATCTCTGGCAACTTTGATCTAAAAACATGGGAGGCAGAAGATGGGTTTGTTGTGGGAGGGACTGTGGAAGAGAGATCAGGCCGCTTTTGGGTTTCAACAGATGCCACAGATAGCATTGTTTGCTCACCCTCCTTTGCTTATTACTTAGAAGTTCTTCTCGAATATATGACTGAAAATGGGTATGTATCTGTGTGTGTGTCTGAGAGAGAGAGAGAGAGAGAGAGAGAGAGAGAGAGGGAGGGAGTTAGCAGGTTTAGAGAGAGAAGGGAAAAATAAATAAATACAGAGACGGGAAGAGAGGGGTAGGTAGAGATCTGAGATGGGTGAGAAAGAAATAAGTGGTAGCTTGGTGGATGAGTGAAGCACGCCCTTCTCACGTTCTGATTGGTAAACCAGTCCTTTTCCTCTTCGTCAATACACCCAGCCACCTAACCTTCTTGTTTTTACATCCACCCGCTACGAAGACACTCACGCCAATCCATATATATCTTTATAATAAATTAGATAGGGATTTAAATTTATGAGAAATACATTTTATTCTCAAAATTTTACGCACCTAACGTACACTTTTTTTCCTAAATTTCAAAAATTTAATACATATACTCTACAGCACATCCATACATACACTCTAATACGCACATTCTAATACATATATAGCATCATAATTCAGTATTCAGTGACTTGAGTCACGAAATATCGTTAATATATATATACTAGCGATACTTTGTGACTGAAGTCACTAAATATTAAATTGTGACACTATACGTGTATTGGAGTGTGTGTGTATAGTTGGAGTGTATATATAATGTGTGTGTATGTGTAGTGAGTGTGTGTCGAAGTATGTGTAGTAGCTATGTGTTGTGAAGTATTTGTGTTGGGTTTGTAAAATTTGGGAGGGAATGTGTGTGAAATTTAGAGAGAAAAATATACCCCCTATAAATTCAAACACATAACTATCTTATTAGATAGATATATATATAAAATATAAAGCAGGTTAGATTTTAATAAATTTATCGAACAATCGACCTAATTTAAAGACCTAGTCAAAAACTTAATCTAATATGATCATTAATTTAGTTATAAATTTCAATATTAAGTAGAACTTATTTTTAATCTAATGATTACATTGAAGTAAGTTTTAAAATTAAGTCTCAATAGGTAATAATATTAATGAAGTCATCACACATTCCATGATAGACTCAGAGTAAAATTTGAACCGATAGTTGTGAAAAAATTGATCCTTGTCTTACCAAAAAGTATGACAGTCATTTTGGTGAAACATTGAAATGGTAACATCCCTCGAGTTTTTTATTGGTCGGAATTTTGATGGACTTAAGCTAATTGTCTTGATCGTAGAATTTAATTGAGAAATAAGAATCTGTCTAATTCAACTATATATTTCCTGTCTAATTGAGAAATAGCATTAAAAAAAATTTCTTTTATGTTTGGATGTAATATTCCTTTGCTTTTGTAATGTCAGATTTCCAATGAATGAACATTTGAACCGTTGAGGTTTTCAAGTTGCCCACTACACTACTAAAGAAACTTCACTGACTTACCACAAAGATGAAGTTTGAAGTTTAAATAACCCTTCAAAGCATAGCCCTTGAGAACCTGATTTTTGTGGACTGGGGTTTGTTTCGGCCGGTGCCGGGGCTGTTGACAGAGTCAGATTAAGGTCACTGACTGGTGGTGCTAAGAACTGCGATGACGGAGAACGAGGTGCAGCTGCTGCTACTGGAGGCCTTGTACTATTAGAGTAAGTAGGAGAGGGAAGTGAACTATTATGCTCTGGAATCACTGTTGCTTCCACCACCCCATTTATGCCATGGCATCTAATTGACGACCTGGCAGTGTAGATATTAGGACTGATGATCCGGACATTGTTAAGAAAGAATCGCCTTCTACCATTGTTGGAAATCTTAAGCATGAACTCTGGCTTCGACTTTGGTATTATGGAACCTGTTGGGATTGTTTCTAGGTGTTCGAAGAGCATAGGAGACGGGATTGAATGACGAAGTAAGAAATCAAAAACAGCGTTCTCTGGTATCAAAGCTGTTGCGAGTATCCCATCATTGGGCATCAAGAAAGTGACATTCCCTTGAATAATATTTCCGGGAACCATGTTGATCAGCCTGACAAAGGTGAAGTAGTCGATGAGATGATGAGTGCCATGAGAGGAACTGACAATGCCCTATGAGTGGCCATGTGGATGTTCCTTGCACTGGATGGCTGATGAATTCTCCTTGGTGTATTTGATGTTCTTACGAGTAACTGTCAACTGTTTTTCTAGGTGGGTTAGTTTAGATTAACTTGATCATGCACCTCTGTTGCTTCAATTACTAAGTCCACACCTTCTGCGTGAATGGAGAGCTTTTTAGGGAATTCATAATTGTTTTTCAGAACTGTAGTATACGTACTTGAACTGCCCACTGAAATAGACCACTTTTGTGTTTCTCCCCCTGTTGGTTATCCTGAAACAGTACAATTTAAAGCACAAAGAAGGTGATGCTGGACAACTCGATTAGAGATTACGGTCTATTCGAGCATGGAAGATCATGAAAAATGGCAATAATTTGAGGAACAGAGATGGCTTCAATTCCAAAATCATCTCTGGATTGCAAAATATGCACCTATGTGCAACTGCTTATCCATCGGTGTACAACGAAACATTCAAATGCATAATCCATATACAGATAAACAATAAAGAATTGCTTATGAATTCATGTTGCAATTCTCTAAGACCTATCCATCTCAGTGAAATGGATAAAAATGTCAGGTGACACTACACTACANCAATTCTCTAAGACCTATCCATCTCAGTGAAATGGATAAAAATGTCAGGTGACACTATACTACATGGCATAATAGGATTCATAGAGTCGAACCAAACAAGGCTTGGTGTTTGAGTTGTAAACAACACATTTGAATTGGTCCAAAGAACAGAACATGCCCGACTAGCTAAAGACTTCAAGTCTTCAAGAGATTCACCTGATAGGAAAAATTACTTGTCAAGGAAACTGGAATGAACCTCCAATTTGGTTATTGCCTTGTGGGGGATTGATTGCCACCCAAAGAAGAGATATGGTGATTGCAATAAGTCCTGACCACACGAAAACAATTGTGGGCGTCCTCCCTCTTCTTCCCATTAACCCTTTGGCGAAGGGGTAGAGATGTGCCAAAACCCAAAAGCTAAAGAAAACCCCACCTAACAGGCGACTCCACTGCGGAATCACACTGTATATAGTTCGGCTGAACCCCACTGCTATGGCAATCAAGTTGGTCATCATAATTGTGATTGGTGGAATCATGAGGGATGTCCACTTGACAACATAGAGATCAGCAAAATCATCATCTTCATCATCACCAGCTGATTTTGATGTCAAGGTGAAGGAAATCTCAATCCCAGCAATGACCTTTAGCAGCCCCTGAAGCACAGCTGCCAAGTGAGCACTAGTGCCTCCAATCAACCAAAACTGCTCATTCCTCCACCACTCCTCTAGTTCAATGCCTGACCACTTGATCTCAAGCACAGCAAGCATACAGAGAGTAATGGAGATGACCAGAAGGTAGACAAGAAAAGTGACATTGAGAGTTTGGACAATAAATTGCCCAGAGAATAGGGAGAGCGCTGGAAGAAAGCAGTAGACAATTAAAAAGATGGAAGTGAAGGGGTAGATTCCAACATTGAGGTATGCAATCCTCTGCAAAAACTTCATTCTTGAGCTTGCCAAGAGGGCATTGTTGCGAGAGAAGAATATCTCAACAGAGCCAGTAGCCCAGCGAAGAACCTGATGGAGCCTATCTGTGAGATTGATTGGGGCAGTCCCACGGAAGGCATCCCGCTTGGTCACACAGTAAACTGATTTCCATCCCCTGTTGTGCATCCTATACCCTGTGACAACATCTTCAGTAACAGACCCGTAAATCCACCCAACACGCTGTCCCCACTCTGTCTTATCCTCGTACCAGCATGAGATGACGCTGATTGCCTCTGCAACAGAAGATGCATCAAGGAGCTCTCGGGGAATGGTGAGAGCACCAGGAGGCCGGCCATTCTTCACTGCTGGATGATCCGCAAGGGGTCGGCCTTGGAACTCTGCAACTGGGATTGAATCGATGAGGAAAGTTGAGTTTCCAAACTGCTTAGGAGCCAAGGAGAGGTTCATGCATTCATCATCCGAGTCACCCATCCTCAAGGCTCGGTTCTCTTCTGGAGTGTTGGAAACTGTGGCATGCTTTTTACGACGGGTGAAGCAGCACCTACAGCAGCCAGACTGGTGTTCTTTTGCTCGAGGAGGGTCAAAGCCATATAGGGCGACCCTTCGAAAGAGGCATCCCGTTCCGACATAGACTGGACCCTGAAGGCCATCAAGGGCTCGCATATTACCGTCAAAGAAAACAGTGTTGTGATTGGCATAGCGATCGGATGGGTCTATTCCCTCAAATCTCTGAGGGAACTGGACATAGCAAAGGCGGTCTCCACCTCTATCCATCATGAAGCACATGCCTTCCCTCATAGCCTCGGAGTTATAGATGTAGTGGTCACAATCAAGGTTGAGAATGAAGGGGCCATTGGACATGATTGCAGAGGCTCGAACCAGGGCATTCATGGCCCCTGCTTTCTTGTTGTGATCATAGCCGGGTCGCTTCTCACGGGAAACATAAACAAGCATGGGGAGACGAATATCAACATCAGTCAGGTCAATGACCCCGTCATCAGCTGTGCCTGTTAACGGTTCATCACTCGGAGGTTTCAACATCACCTGCATCATTTAAGTGGCCATTGTTAGGTTTTCTTTTCTTCGTGTTGTTTTTAGTTTAATATTCTAACCGTCTCATCAATAAGCATCATCAGTTAGAGCACATAGACCGATCAAATAGTACCTGTATTATTCCAGCATGATCACCCCGAGAGTGCTCCGGTGCAGGATTCGACCAAGTCCCTGGCCAGTGAGTTCCATCCGCCATCCATGTAGCCTTCGGGATCTTGACACTCTCTAAAGGTTCATCATTGCTCTTCTCTCTCTCTTGTTTCATGGCTTTTATTTCCTCCCTGGCATGATAGGCGTCAGACCGGCGGCGGATGGAGTCCAGCAGGCCATTAATGCGAACCTTGAATTCATCATACTCACGCTTTACCCGTCTACGATCCTTGACAAAGTCTGTCTTTACCTTGTTTTTGTAAGGATCCCTCTTCAAATTAAAATAAGATTCAGGGTTCCTGGGCTCAATGTCATGTTTGCGGCAAAATGGCACCCATGTATTAGCAAAGCTTGCAGCTTCCGCCATGGCTTCAAAGGTTAACAGTGCACCTCCATCATCAGAAACATAACAAGAAAGCTTTTCAACAGGATAATCAGCAGCTAGAATGGACAAGATTGTATTTGCAGTGACCAGAGGGGGTTCCTTCTCCGGATCTGCTGTGGAGACAAAGATATCTATGCCTGGGAGATCAGATTTCCCACTAGGATTGTTTGGGCTTGGTGTTTCAAACTTCTCTTTCAAGACATTAAGGTCTGTAGCACGATTGATAGGGCAGAGCTTGGGCAGTTGATCAAGAACCCAAGAGAAAGCAAACCATAATTCACAAACCACAGACATTCCCCATAGCCAGATTGCATCATTGTTTGGGTGCTTGACCCTCCACGCCAAGAATAATCCAAGAACAACCATCCGAACCAGAACTAGTAGCCTGTGACGAAAGACAACAGTAGCAGCNCCATAATTCACAAACCACAGACATTCCCCATAGCCAGATTGCATCATTGTTTGGGTGATTGACCCTCCACGCCAAGAATAATCCAAGAACAACCATCCGAACCAGAACTAGTAGCCTGTGAGGAAAGACAACAGTAGCAGAAAGAATTTATCAGGATGCATTAAATAAACAGAACATGTGAAAGGGTTCAGTTGACATAGGATTAATAAAAGCTATGAAAAAGATGAAGGAATTTCTTTCTTTTTATTTGATGTTTGAAAAAGAAGGAAATGTTGCTAAACAATAACATCATAAATATAGTGGACTGCATTAACATCTTGATCTGGAAAAAAATGCTCGTAATTCTATGTTTTCCTAGGCAATATTTGTAATTGAACAAAAAGGTGTCCATATCTTTTATGATAAGTTCCACTGTTATACTAAAATTAAATAGCTTTAGTCTCTGAGAAAATAATAAAAATTGTCACCCAATAAGCACTTTCTTGCAGCCCTAAAATTAAGGCCACAATCTTGGAGTCCGTAACCTAATGCGCAGCATCTGAAAAATTGAGGTCCGGTGCAGATGCCAAAAAGGAACAAGTACAAAGGCTGGAATATCTTGCATATGGCTTGTGAATCAAGCTCTCGCAATTGGTGATAATAACCTCATGTATTCTAATTTCAACGAGACCCCAAGAAGTAAATGACTCAGACATCAATTTATGTTGGACTGCATTAAGATGAAGTTGTCTGCCCTTCATCAAAACCTGTGGTGAGGCAAGATGTATGGACCCAATGCTTCTTTGCATCAGCATTACTAAGTCCACAAGCACAGCATGACTGAAAGATACTTATTTAAAGCATATGACCAACATAGAAATTTACTTGATCATTTCAAGCTATTCTATCCCTCTTAGTTGTTTGTCTTCATTTATGCTTCGACTTATGTGTTTCTATGAATTTACCTGGTCAGCAACTTCAAATCATGAAACACAGAATTTGAAATCAAAATGTAACAATGTGGTAAGTTGAAGGTCTTTTAAAAGAAAAAAAATATTCACCTACATATCAATATAACAACCTAGAATCAAAGGGGAGCATATGAAAAATAAAAAATCAGAAAAGAGAGTAAGTACCTATATGGGCTGAGAATAGCAGCTGGAATCTTTAATTTGCGAGTGAGAGGCCTCCATGGTCTGTTCATTAATTCTGAAGGCTCAACGATCTCATCATCTTTCCCATTACCAAATCCTCCTTCCTTTGGCCATATAGCATTCCCGTAGCCATAGGTACCCCTTGTTTCAAACAGCCAGCGGCTTTGATCGAAATCTCCAGTCTGGCTCCTCATGAGCATCGACTTCCTTGATCTCATCAACGACATCCTCCTCTCCATTTTAGACAACCCAGCAGGTGGTGGTAGTGTAAGTGGCCGCACATTTTCCACCACTTCATCCAAATCAGTGGGTTTATATGATTCTTTACACCCCGGGCAAATTCCATCTCCAGTTTTAATAGCATCCAGATAACAATCCCTACAGACCTTGAAATCACATTCGCAAGGAAGGATATCCGCTCCCCGTTCATCGCTCATCACCTTAGCGTCACACCCAGGAATGGCACAGGAAGATCCTTTTGCACCAGCCATTTGGGGATGATGTGCCTCTGATTCAATCACCTTGTCCATGAGATGAGCACGTGTAACAGTATTAAATCCACCTGTAAAAAGTGAATTTGATACATATTGTTCTTCAACCTTCTGGGAGATTGAATGATCCATTGGCTGGTTGTCAGGGGTGGGTGGCATATGGACTGTGTAGTTCATAAAATCGCCGCTCCCAAGTTCGCTATCAAGATCATCCCTTGAATAGCTGATATATCGACCTGACGAAGTTCTCCTGCCAAAGGTCACGGTAGGTGGCAGGGGAGGCTTGTTAAATTGTGAATCCGGTGCATCTGAGGTTGTTGATAGAGATAACCTGCTCGCCCTGAATGATTTCGATGACATATTGGAGTACTGCTAGAGATTTATAACCAGATCCTGAAATTTACATAAAGCAATAAAATTCAATCTCTATCGTTGGTACATCACAATCATCACAAGTTTTATACAGCACCCCTAAATTATGAAATAAGAAAATGACATCAAACAGCCAATAACTTAAGACAAAGGAAGTCAAAAAACAGCCACAACAAGCAGAAATGCATAAAGAGTTTCAAATCAGGTCAATCCTTATGCGAAGGAAAAAAGGCAAACTAGCTTATTAGGGAAAATGAGATGTACTCAAAAGATGGTCTTTAAACCCCTTAAGCGTCTTCAATCAACAGAAGCCTCTATCAACATCAATGTCCATGTAGATATCTTTAAAACAGAAATGTCAATTAGTTGTTGTTGTTGTAGAAATGTTTAAACAAATTCAATTTTAAGTCAAACTTCAACATAAAAATCAAAAGAAGTTGTCCATCTCTAAGTTTGAACACACGCAAACCTTTTCAACATTGTTAAACAGTAAACACATTCACCACCAGATCTTCAATTGTACAAGTTCAACCAAGATGTGTAGACTGAAAAGCTAGGTTACTGTTCCACAGCCATTGAAGCAAGTTCAAATCAGGTAAATCTTTTCAACGTAGATTAAAACATATATTGAAATATGTACCTAACAATGAGCGAATATAGATCGAACCATTCCCGAGTAAGATCAATCAGACACAATAAAACCAGCAGGGTGGTTCATGATAGCTTATTATCTACTACCTCTTTAGTCTTTCTAGATGCCCAGATCTCTCTTCGCCGGATCTAAACTGGAAGTTTCAAAGTCTGCAGAGTGTTATGCAACGATCTCAGTGTAAACACAAGAGAGAGAGAGAGAGAGAGAGCTCTTAAAGCTTTGAAACACCATGAGAGAAAGCTGTACATACATCTATATATATAAANAGAGAGAGAGAGAGAGAGAGAGAGAGCTCTTAAAGCTTTGAAACACCATGAGAGAAAGCTGTACATACATCTATATATATAAACATATGTGCATATATGAACTACTAGTTCAATAAAAAAATTTAAAAATCAGAGGTTTGTTGAATGGTGAGGAACATTGGAATAATACCTAACTCTCCTTCTATGTAATTGCCTCCAGACAACAATGAGGAGCATCATCGACCACCGGGTCTTCACTATCGGAGCTTCTCTTTCAATTTCAGCCTCTCTGTACTTTGAAAAGTTCTCCTCGCATGTAGTGACTGACTTTAATGGAGGTTTTTTTCACTTACTCACACACCACCGTCTTTCGGACAAAGGATTAGACTTTTGGGTGGTTTTTTTTTTTTTAAATTATTAGTATTATTTTATTTTTACCAGAGTGGAGTAATGAAGCAGAGGAGGGTAATGTTGGTATTTCGCTATAACCTTTTGGGTGTGGGGTTGGGGAACTCACGACACGTGGTAAGATGGTGTATTGTGATGAGTGAGTTGTAATTTGCGCGTACTCGCCATCGAGAAAAAATTATCTGCAGCCAGCAAGAATNAAACCGTTTTCCCATCTCTCTCTCTCTCTCGGACACGCACACACACACACACTGCAATGAAACCTTTATCGTCACAAAGAAACCACAAAAACCATCGCTCCACCCACCCTTGATGAAACCATTGTCGTCATGTCTAATCATCCACGAAAAACCCATAACCCAATCCATGCTGATTGCGAATTTGTGCACCAAAAAATATAATTCTCGTGTAGATCTATGCACATACATTGATGTGGGTTGTGTGTTATGGATGTTGGTGTTGGGTTATGTGTTTTTGTGATGCTGGGTTGTGTGCAATTGAAAGTGGAGTAGGAGGTGGTTGTGGTGCTCGAAGGAAGTGAAGGTGGAGGTGGACAGGGCCGGCCCTGTAGTGTAAAAATAAAAACATGGACTTTAGGGCCCACATATGCAAAAACCACCAAATTTGAAGATCAATAATATAATATAAGTTAAAAATAAAATTTACTACAATATAGTCTAACAAAATAATTTTTAAAAGAGTAAATCAATAAAAAAATTAAAAATTTGAGCCTAAAAGTCCAGACCACCTCACACAATCACATTTATTAGAGAATAAAAAAAGATTAACAAAAAAAAAAGTGATGATAAAATTCATCTCTTTCTTCAATTGAAAGAAGTATAATAAATATCTCTCATTAGTCAAAAAAAAAATCAAATCAAATACATTTTCTATTTCTCTTAAACTTGTTTTTTTTTTTCATTTGAACGCAAAACACAATTAAACCTTTTATTCTCATTAATTTTTTTTTTAATAGAGTTTTTCATCGTAAACAAATGAAATATAATTAAAATTTAGGTGAAAGTTACATAGATAAATAANCACGCACACACACACACACTGCAATGAAACCTTTATCGTCACAAAGAAACCACAAAAACCATCGCTCCACCCACCCTTGATGAAACCATTGTCGTCATGTCTAATCATCCACGAAAAACCCATAACCCAATCCATGCTGATTGCGAATTTGTGCACCAAAAAATATAATTCTCGTGTAGATCTATGCACATACATTGATGTGGGTTGTGTGTTATGGATGTTGGTGTTGGGTTATGTGTTTTTGTGATGCTGGGTTGTGTGCAATTGAAAGTGGAGTAGGAGGTGGTTGTGGTGCTCGAAGGAAGTGAAGGTGGAGGTGGTTTTAGGAGGAAGTGGACAGGGCCGGCCTTGTAGTGTAAAAATAAAAACATGGACTTTAGGCCCCACATATGCAAAAACCACCAAATTTGAAGATCAATAATATAATATAAGTTAAAAATAAAATTTACTACAATATAGTCTAACAAAATAATTTTTAAAAGAGTAAATCAATAAAAAAATTAAAAATTTGAGCCTAAAAGTCCAGACCACCTCACACAATCACATTTATTAGAGAATAAAAAAATATTAACAAAAAAAAAAAGTGATGATAAAATTCATCTCTTTCTTCAATCGAAAGAAGTATAATAAATATCTCTCATTAGTCAAAAAAAAAAATCAAATCAAACATATTCTCTACTTCTCTTAAACTTGTTTTTTTTTTCATTTGAACACAAAACACAAATTAAACCTTTTATTCTCATTAAATTTTTTTTAATAGAGTTTTTCATCGTAACAAATGAAATATAATTGAAATTTAGGTGAAAGTTACATAGATAAATAAGTAAAATTTAAAAATAGAAAAATAATCTAAAAGAAAGATAACAATGAATTTATTTATAATAAAGTCGATCATCTAATACCACAGTTTTGATAAAGAACATATAAAACAAATAAAAAAGAATTTNAAAAAAAAAAAAAAACAGAGGCTATGGATGATCCTTTGTTAAAGCCGTAATTGAATATATGGGAGATGATGTATTTCTATTAAAATTTAGATCTCACTAATCGTATAAATATATAATTCACATTGATTTAAATTTAAAATTTGACAATAAATTTAATAGATGCAGAATTCAATTTCATATAGTTAGACTAAATGGATTATCACTTAATCAAAGAAGTTAGTTTAATACTTCATGCTTAGATTTGAATGTATAATTTATTTCTTTAGTATCAATACGAGTTTGATTAAGGTTGAATATTCAAAACAACAAAGTTTAAAGTTATGATATTTGAGTTAATAAAACTTTGAAATAAGGGTAGTTTAATTAATCAGATAATTTTGATTGGTCTTTGGCTTCTGCCGTTGCTGTTGTTGGGTTGGATGCATGTATTAGCCGGTTGTACAAGTAGCGGTGTACAGAGAAGCAGCTTCATAAATTTTGAAGTTATTTGAACGTTGGATTCATGATGACAACACTACCCTTGAGGTTCACATTTAATTGCAGAATGGCCAGGAAGGAAAGATACATAATAATAATAATAATAATAATAATAATAAAGGCGGAATTAGCGGAGAGAATGAATGACTGCTAAGCCTGTCTGTCTCTTATGGGCTGCTTTTCAATCAACGTGGCTGTTCGGCTCCTTCTTCCCATTTATTTTCTTGGGGTAATTACAATTTATCCCCTCCAAGTTTCGATAGTGTTTGTAATTTACTCCTTCTGATTTCAAACTCAACAAATCAACCCTCAAAGTTTAAATATTTCTCAATTAACTCATCCTGTTAATTGAGAAATGATAGATTATTTCCCTTCATATATGAAAACTCTCCCATCCTCCATCCTAACCTATGCCCGTCAGCCCCTTCCCCCCTCCCTCCCCCTTGGCGTTGATTCCCTTCCCCTTCTGGCAAAATCCTTATTCTTCATCTGGTCAAAATCCCTTTTTATTCTAATGGAAATCAATTTTCCCTCTAAAATCCTCTGGTGAAACCGTTTTCCCATCTCTCTCTCTCTCTCGGACACACACACACACACACTGCAATGAAACCTTTATCGTCACAAAGAAACCACAAAAACCATCGCTCCACCCACCCTTGATGAAACCATTGTCGTCATGTCTAATCATCCACGAAAAACCCATAACCCAATCCATGCTGATTGCGAATTTGTGCACCTAAAAATAAAATTCTCGTGTAGATCTATGCACATACATTGATGTGGGTTGTGTGTTATGGATGTTGATGTTGGGTTATGTGTTTTTGTGATGCTGGGTTGTGTGCAATTGAAAGTGGAGTAGGAGGTGGTTGTGGTGCTCGAAGGAAGTGAAGGTGGAGGTGGACAGGGCCGGCCCTGTAGTGTAAAAATAAAAACATGGACTTTAGGGCCCACATATGCAAAAACCACCAAATTTGAAAATCAATAATATAATATAAGTTAAAAATAAAATTTACTACAATATAGTCTAACAAAATAATTTTTAAAAGAGTAAATCAATAAAAAAATTAAAAATTTGAGCCTAAAAGTCCAGACCACCTCACACAATCACATTTATTAGAGAATAAAAAAAGATTAACAAAAAAAAAAGTGATGATAAAATTCATCTCTTTCTTCAATTGAAAGAAGTATAATAAATATCTCTCATTAGTCAAAAAAAAAATCAAATCAAATACATTTTCTATTTCTCTTAAACTTGTTTTTTTTTTTCATTTGAACGCAAAACACAATTAAACCTTTTATTCTCATTAATTTTTTTTTTAATAGAGTTTTTCATCGTAAACAAATGAAATATAATTGAAATTTAGGTGAAAGTTACATAGATAAATAAGTAAAATTCAAAAATAGAAAAATAATCTAAAAGAAAGATAACAATGAATTTATTTATAATAAAGTCAATCATCTAATACCACAATTTTGATAAAGAACATATAAAACAAATAAAAAAGAATATAAAAATATTAATGAAGAAATTAATTTTATTCCTATAAATATTTATGATCAAAAGGCATATTATTAATCAAAAAAATATATTAGTAAAATTTGAATAAAAAAAATAATTATCAATTTTGAATCTCATAAAAAATTAAAAAATNATATAGTTAGACTAAATGGATTATCACTTAATCAAAGAAGTTAGTTTAATACTTCATGTTTAGATTTGAATGTATAATTTATTTCTTTAGTATCAATACGAGTTTGATTAAGGTTGAATATTCAAAACAACAAAGTTTAAAGTTATGATATTTGAGTTAATAAAACTTTGAAATAAGGGTAGTTTAATTAATCAGATAATTTTGATTGGTCTTTGGCTTCTGCCGTTGCTTGCTGTTGTTGGTTGGATGCATGTATTAGCTGGTTGTACAAGTAGCGGTGTACAGAGAAGCAGCTTCATAAATTTTGAAGTTATTTGAACGTTGGATTCATGATGACAACACTACCCTTGAGGTTCACATTTAATTGCAGAATGGCCAGGAAGGAAAGATACATAATAATAATAATAATAAAGGCGGAATTAGCGGAGAGAATGAATGACTGCTAAGCCTGTCTGTCTCTTTNTGTTTTTTTTTTTCATTTGAACGCAAAACACAATTAAACCTTTTATTCTCATTAATTTTTTTTTTAATAGAGTTTTTCATCGTAAACAAATGAAATATAATTAAAATTTAGGTGAAAGTTACATAGATAAATAAGTAAAATTCAAAAATAGAAAAATAATCTAAAAGAAAGATAACAATGAATTTATTTATAATAAAGTCAATCATCTAATACCACAATTTTGATAAAGAACATATAAAACAAATAAAAAAGAATATAAAAATATTAATGAAGAAATNCGGTTGTACAAGTAGCGGTGTACAGAGAAGCAGCTTCATAAATTTTGAAGTTATTTGAACGTTGGATTCATGATGACAACACTACCCTTGAGGTTCACATTTAATTGCAGAATGGCCAGGAAGGAAAGATACATAATAATAATAATAATAATAATAATAATAAAGGCGGAATTAGCGGAGAGAATGAATGACTGCTAAGCCTGTCTGTCTCTTATGGGCTGCTTTTCAATCAACGTGGCTGTTCGGCTCCNAAAATTTAGGTGAAAGTTACATAGATAAATAAGTAAAATTCAAAAATAGAAAAATAATCTAAAAGAAAGATAACAATGAATTTATTTATAATAAAGTCAATCATCTAATACCACAATTTTGATAAAGAACATATAAAACAAATAAAAAAGAATATAAAAATATTAATGAAGAAATTAATTTTATTCCTATAAATATTTATGATCAAAAGGCATATTATTAATCAAAAAAATCTATTAGTAAAATTTGAATAAAAAAAATAATTATCAATTTTGAATCTCATAAAAAATTAAAAAAANTCCCTTCATATATGAAAACTCTCCCATCCTCCATCCTAACCTATGCCCGTCAGCCCCTTCCCCCCTCCCTCCCCCTTGGCGTTGATTCCCTTCCCCTTCTGGCAAAATCCTTATTCTTCATCTGGTCAAAATCCCTTTTTATTCTAATGGAAATCAATTTTCCCTCTAAAATCCTCTGGTGAAACCGTTTTCCCATCTCTCTCTCTCTCTCGGACACGCACACACACACACACTGCAATGAAACCTTTATCGTCACAAAGAAACCACAAAAACCATCGCTCCACCCACCCTTGATGAAACCATTGTCGTCATGTCTAATCATCCACGAAAAACCCATAACCCAATCCATGCTGATTGCGAATTTGTGCACCAAAAAATATAATTCTCGTGTAGATCTATGCACATACATTGATGTGGGTTGTGTGTTATGGATGTTGGTGTTGGGTTATGTGTTTTTGTGATGCTGGGTTGTGTGCAATTGAAAGTGGAGTAGGAGGTGGTTGTGGTGCTCGAAGGAAGTGAAGGTGGAGGTGGTTTTAGGAGGAAGTGGACAGGGCCGGCCTTGTAGTGTAAAAATAAAAACATGGACTTTAGGCCCCACATATGCAAAAACCACCAAATTTGAAGNAAACCTTTATCGTCACAAAGAAACCACAAAAACCATCGCTCCACCCACCCTTGATGAAACCATTGTCGTCATGTCTAATCATCCACGAAAAACCCATAACCCAATCCATGCTGATTGCGAATTTGTGCACCTAAAAATAAAATTCTCGTGTAGATCTATGCACATACATTGATTTGGGTTGTGTGTTATGGATGTTGATGTTGGGTTATGTGTTTTTGTGATGCTGGGTTGTGTGCAATTGAAAGTGGAGTAGGAGGTGGTTGTGGTGCTCGAAGGAAGTGAAGGTGGAGGTGGACAGGGCCGGCCCTGTAGTGTAAAAATAAAAACATGGACTTTAGGGCCCACATATGCAAAAACCACCAAATTTGAAAATCAATAATATAATATAAGTTAAAAATAAAATTTACTACAATATAGTCTAACAAAATAATTTTTAAAAGAGTAAATCAATAAAAAAATTAAAAATTTGAGCCTAAAAGTCCAGACCACCTCACACAATCACATTTATTAGAGAATAAAAAAAGATTAACAAAAAAAAAAGTGATGATAAAATTCATCTCTTTCTTCAATTGAAAGAAGTATAATAAATATCTCTCATTAGTCAAAAAAAAAATCAAATCAAATACATTTTCTATTTCTCTTAAACTTGTTTTTTTTTTTCATTTGAACGCAAAACACAATTAAACCTTTTATTCTCATTAATTTTTTTTTTAATAGAGTTTTTCATCGTAAACAAATGAAATATAATTAAAATTTAGGTGAAAGTTACATAGATAAATAAGTAAAATTCAAAAATAGAAAAATAATCTAAAAGAAAGATAACAATGAATTTATTTATAATAAAGTCAATCATCTAATACCACAATTTTGATAAAGAACATATAAAACAAATAAAAAAGAATATAAAAATATTAATGAAGAAATTAATTTTATTCCTATAAATATTTATGATCAAAAGGCATATTATTAATCAAAAAAATCTATTAGTAAAATTTGAATAAAAAAAATAATTATCAATTTTGAATCTCATAAAAAATTAAAAAAATTAAATTATTATTAATAAAATAAAGAAAATCTCATTGACCGTTATTATTTTAAACCTCAAATATTGTTAAGCTAACTCGTGAAGTGGAGTAAGAGGCGGTTGTGGTACTCGATGGACGTGCAATAGAGGTGCTGATTTGTTTTTCTTTGTTTCGAATCTTATTCTGGTGCGGAGGTGAGGGGGTTGCCGGACTTGGGTTTTTGGAGTTAATTGAAAAATAATCAAACTTTGAGGGGGTGATTTGTTGAAATTAAAAATAATAGGAGTTAATTGTAACACGGCCTAAACTTAGAAGGGACAATTTATAATTAACCCTTTTTTCTTTATTACCGTTGACCAGAAACCTATTTTTCATCCCTAAAGATAAAAGTCAGTTGGTAAAGAATTCAAATGATTCATTTATTCCTACTAACTTAATCTTTATAATTAGAATTCCTACCAACTGTCATAAATAATTTGGATCTTAACCAGACAAAAGAAGATGCTGTAATCTATTAATTGACTGAATGCACGTCACGTGACACAACACAAGGCAACGTCTCATGTTTAGCACGTTAGCTGCTACCCAGATCGTGAGATGGGACGCGTATTCCTCGGATGAGATTATCAGAGTGGGAATTAAAAATCATCGCCACGCTGTCTACCAACTCCTATCACGTCCCATCCTATGTATGCATCTATGTTTCACCTGTGTATTTATTCTAAAGAATAGTATTAGTGACTAATTTTGTTATTAGAGACAAAATTATATTTTAATTAATCGGTAACGTTTTCAGGATATATACCCTCATTTTTTAAAAAAATTACATTAATTAGGAGTAACCTATGCCTTTAACGTAAGTGAAAAATAATAGATTTGGAAGAATGAACATTCAACGTAAATAATTTTAAGAGAAATGTTATTGACTGTTGAATGAATCCATTTAAAACTATCGAATAAAACATGCCTTATTTTATATAACACCAAGAGCATCTCCAACTCACTCTCTATTTCTTCTATTTTAGCTAATCAAATACAAAAAATTCTCTTCAACCCATTCTTTATTTTCTAGTTAACCCAAATGGCTCACCAAATGTGGTGAGCCATTTGAACTCTCTAAATTCTCTCTATACTTTTTTTTGTTCTCTATCTCTCTCTCTATATATGTTTTCCTTCTTTTAAATTAGTGAAAGTTAGGTACAGTAGTTAACTAAAATAGAGTGTGATTGGAGTGAATTTATAAAAATGGATAGCTAAAGTAATGAATGTAATATTTAAATATATTTTGACTAACTATTTTAAAAAGGAGGGCTAGAGATGTTCTAATATACCCTCGTTGTCTCCAAATGTCAATAGAGGAGAATGTCTCATTTTAGGGACCCCCAACTTACCCATCATATAGAAAGAAACTGATCAGTCCATTGAGATTCACTTCCAAGCACACACAAACACACAGAAGCATCAACGCCAACCAGAGAGGAGAGTCAAATATGACCAGACTTGCTCTGGACCAACACCACACCCCCTCTCTGACATTCCCACCACCACGACGCCCACTCTCTCAGACACAAAACTCCAGCTGTTCCCACTTATCCAACCTACAGATCAACAGTCACCATCTCCCCAGTTCAAATCACGCTGTCCGCACCATTTAGACTATCCAACCTTTTTAGAGATCATTGTTATTGTTCTAGCTTTACTTATTTGCACAACCGGATAAATTCGACTACAATTTGCAGTTCAAAAGATTGAATTGGAAATCGAAAGAGCTGCATAATGATAACTAAGTGCATGCCAACTTTTACTTGGGATTTGTAATGTAAAAAAGTTTTCAAACTCATTCCAGAAGTATCCATATGAAGTATCTTATCAACAGCTTGAACTGGTCGTTTAGCTAATCTCCCTCTCACAGAAAAAATATTTTAACCATCCAATGCAGTTTTCTAGACGTGTGAAAGAATTGTATTACTTGAAGACCTGATGTGAAACAGGAGCATCTTTTACATTAGACATTATCAACATAGGTATCCCTAGAAAAGAATGGGAAGCAATTGCCTGTTCTAACCTTATCTCATGTAATTGCAGATATTCTCCATTCATTCCAAACACAAACACAATACTGAGCAAAAACAGAAAAACAACTCACAATCAACAATCAAGACAACAGAGCTGGGCTTGTGAAGTTGGCACGCTTGCAGTCACAAGTGCACAGGTTTCTAGATTCTTTCACTACACGTTGCGACCTTCGGGTATGAAGCTTGATGTTCACCAACTTACCTGCTAACTGTTAACACAACCAAAGATCAAAAAGAAATCAAATTTGTCAGATAATTATTTAGTTTTGATTGCTCCTCTTAAACTAAAAATCACAAAGGCAGGCAATAAATCACATTCCTAAAAATCTCAAAGTGCTTTTCACCATGGCACTTTTCCATGGAGTTTGCTCGTCTAGTAATATTAAACATATAAGTATGAAACCAAGTACTTCGTTTTCAAAGCTTAGCTATCATAAGAACTTCAAGAAAATTATCCCTCAGGCAAGATACTAAAAGGCAGGCTAAACAGTCCACTTCTTGATCCTTCGTTCTCATCTTCAACAACAATTAAAATCACAAACAAAAAGCCAAATGTACTCTAAATAGGATGAATGAGTAACAAACCATTCTCCAAATCAAGTCTTCTGGACCCATAGGTTGAGCTGGATGGGAATATAGGAAATGCCTTGACAACTGTAAGCAAAAGATGTTGATAAAGTAAGGAACAAAATGTCATATATGTATTTAATTTCATAAAGAAAGAAAACCTCCATAGAAGTTCTCAACATCTCTAATTGGTTAAAGTAAGAAGCTTGGAGATCAAATATTCCAACCAACTGATTGGATTGCATCATGTTATTAAAGGGTTGTTTCCTTTTGTTTTGTTGAGATGTAATGATTTTGATGTATTTTCCCTTATTGTGTCCTTTATAGGATGGATCTCTCATCCACTTCTTTTGTAATTCGTTTTTTTTTTACAATTACTGAAATTTTCGTTTCCTGTCCAAAAAATAAAAAATCCAACCAATTAACCTAATGAACAAAAGAAGTACTACCACAAGTATCCAGAACTTATTTGCAGAATCAGACCTTAGCTAAGTTCATTTGCATTGCCCTGATTTGAGCAGGACTAACACTTCTGAGGAACTTTAAAAGTGATCCCGGCTGCACAGCATCGCTCGAAGAAACAAACAAAGCTATCTGGAATAAATTGACAAATGTTAAAGCCTCAGCAACCCAATACCAACTGTTTTTTATTGGCCAAGTGGAAGTTCTAGAAGAACAAAAGCTCTAGAAGATCACATGGCAGGGGAAATTCCTAGTACACATGCATACAAAGAAGTGCCAAAGGCTCAACAGAATCGAAGAAATCACCCAAAAACTTTTCAAAGGTTGATTGTACTTGGATATCACACCTTATTGCAAATAGAAGTTAAAAATTGTACTCAATGATATGTACTTCAGCTCATCACCCCAATACCAACTGTTCAAGGAAAGGAAACCAACACAAAGACAAAGATGAGATAGTTTGCAATTCAGATGATGCAATCACATTGTTTTACAAGCTATGCCTGCTGTGGCCAAACTGTTAACATAATTGATTAACAAACATATAGAGAAGGAATCAACTCACAAATTTTCAAATTCTTGATGTGAACTAGCAGATTCGTCAAAGTTGCCAAAGGGGGTAGACAATAATATATAATTCATTCCATATAACTGAAAGGATTTGCAGCTGATAATGCAATTTAAACCGTGAATCTTAAACAATAAAACAAGACATAATATCCTCCTCCTTTCGGAAGGTGCTCATCAGTTTAGCTTAATACACGGTTTGCCACACAAGCAACTAACTTCCTTCTTCTACAGTTCTGCCTCTGTATGTCACATGAATTATGAATGTGTGTGCAAGTACATTTGTACGATCCTGAATCAAGATTTAAATTTAATTTATGAGCAGAATATCAATGCAACTCCTCTTATCTAAAACCGTGTACAACTTAAAAATACAAGTTACAAAACTCGACTTATTGCCCCTTGACAATCATCCTTCACTTCTACTCCTCTTTTCACCCCATCACCTTATGTTGGTGCTTTTAGGAGATACATCATAAGAAGAAACTAGCACCAAAAACTTAAAAGCGCATACCTTCCGATAATCAAGTATCCCTTCAAATGGAAGCTCTAGTTCATCACTAATAATAATAGGAATACACCCACTGACAATAGCGTCAAACAATCTAGCAGATGATGGAGTGTCACCAGCTGGACATGGGCAATAAATAGACCTGAAAACCAAAGAAGCAACTCATTCCACTTAAAAAGTACAAGAAGAAAGGTACAAAGTGAACATTGTAAATTATGCAACTTGAAATTTACTTGCGCATGCCACTCTGAGCTGCTGCTTTTCCTGCCTCTCCAGCACTCCCCTCGTCTATAACTACACCACCAACACCATTAAGTTCTAACACAAGTTTAGCACGTATCTTTCCTCCCTGAAATTAGAGCACATTAAATTATTTTGCACCTAGTGATGCACACAGTTAGCACAAGCCAATCCAAAATGTCAGCCAAAGAAGTAATATTATGAGTTAGGAAAGAGGATGGAAGAAATCAAATCCTGATGGCCTACCAAGGAGTAATGTCATAGGCCTGAAGGACGTGATAATCAGAAACACTTAATAAAAGTCAACACAATAGCTTAAACCGAACTACCATGGGTTAGAGATGTGGGTTTGTCCAGTCTGCCCAGTGTAAACATAGATCTAAGTATATGTCCTAATAACATGGTTTTCTATCAAAATATACTCACAAGTCACAATAGCTCTTCACATCACAATTATTTTCTTTCACATTCTTCTTATTTTTACTATCTCATCCAAGGATTGTCCAAAGACGTTTTAAGGTCAGCTATCCTCTGATTTTGTGACCAAGCTGCATTGTAATGTCCAAACATTACAACCACTACCATAATTTGACACCGCAAGTGATGATATTAAACACATTTACTGTTAGCAGCAAATAACCAACACATAACAGATATTCAACCCAAATGAAAACACAAATCATAAATGACTGCAAAAAGTCAGGTAAAATCCTTGACCCAATCAGCACAGATATCTCAATCTGGCTAAGTCACTTTGTTCTGAAAGAAACAATTGTTTGACACTTTACAACATCATTTACTTTCTGCAAATTATGACAATTGTCATCAGATCCCATCTGGATATGTCTTCCACAATATATGCTTTAACAATGAAATAGGAGTCTTAAGTATTAAACCATGTGAAAAAAAAAAGAAAAAGAAAGAAAGTATGCAGTCCCGTTCATGATGGTTTTAATCATTGAACTACATGTTATCATTGCTCCCTCCCGGGGCTCCACCACGAGAGCTCACTGGTTTTCGTATCAGGGACTCTTCTTTGCCTAAGCGAGGCGATTCATCAGGCTCAACAGCAATAGGTATCATTGCAGGTTCTGGCTCCCGGGGAATCCCTGAAGATTTAATCATTTCTTCGTAGTTGGATAGGACTTTCTGAATTTCATCATTCACATTTAAGGCTTCAAAGAGCAAGGCCTCATTATCCCCAGCAGTCTCGATGATTCTCTGTACAGTAAATTTGAACTGGTGACACTGCTGTACAAGTGTGGCTGTCAAGTCATCCTACCAAAACAATTCGAAAGTGTTTAGAAATATGGAGGAAATATTGACTTGAATATCACAATCTGACCAGTAGCAATACCACTAGCTAGAAAACTCCAAATTTTGAACAGGGAAAAAATTATCAAACTTCTGCACTAATGTATAGCATGGGCTCCAAAATGACTTAGTACAGATGTACAAAATGAAATACCAACAGTAAGCAATAGCCTATGGTCAATTAAGTTAGCCACCAGTCTGGCACTTTCAGGGTTTCAAAAAAAACCATGTGTTATACAGAATGGATCACTGAATGAATTTTTTCACAAATGCAACCAACAACTATAGCTCTCTATGCTGGAAGCACTAAATTCTTTCTCAGGTAAATTCCTGACGAACACATCTGAGAATCCAACTAAAAAAATCTCAAAAAAACGAGTCTATTTTTTTTTTGGCATGGGTGTTTAGCGACATTGGAAAACTAATATACCTGTAAACAATGATCACAATGGACCCAAAATGCATGTCGGTCGTCACACTGCTACATCCATACCTATATGCAGCCACCTCTTCCAAGATGAGTGGGTTATCATCAGTAGCATGATGAAGTTGCCCAGAAAGTGGACCATGTCAAATAATTCTTTTAATGGCATGGTTACTCCATTTCTACGCCGAAGCCAAGAGGGCAAACTACAAACAGTTTTGCCACTAAATATGAGGTTCAAGTGCTTTGTGTTGACCAGCTACAACTAGGGATAGATATAGCACAATTTATTCCCAACCCTCCATTTTCATCTTTCACAACCAAAAATATGCAAAATCGGACAATATATTATTAGACGACGGTTTTTTGAAGCTGTTGCAGACAAAGAAAAGAGTATTAATCAGTTTACATCCATCTCCATCCCCAAATCATTTGCCAATCAACTTATAGATCTCCTTCATCCACAAGCATGACAGTGGCATTCTTATACGAGTAAATACTATCTTAACAAAAGGGAGTGAAGAACATGGCCGTAATTGGAAACCATAGAAACAATCTTGAAGAATAACTCTTACAGCTCCACTGACATAAACAAAATCCCAAACTACAAAGCTTCAAGGAAATATCATACAATAACGACAAAAAATCCTTTTGTTATACAAGATAAGAGTTATAAAAATTCCACTTAAAAACCCATAATCTCCCAGCTTGGAAGAAATAAATCCTCAGCCATTTTTCCCTTCAGAGCCAAAAGCACTTGACCTCAGTTTCAAAGTTTACATTCTATTTGAATTCATGGCTGCAACCACCGCTGGCTTCACAAAGAAACGTTAAATATAGTCTTCACACTAAACCAATATTACCCTTTTGTGGTATGTATGCAACGTCATACATACCACAGTTGTTACACGACATTGACTAAAACGAAGAAAGTAAATGTGTTTTAGTTGAGGTAGATAACTAGGCCCATTAGACTATCAGAATGTTAACTTAGGTAAAAACAAGAACACTAGGAAAGGTCGGTGCCTTATAATTAGCCATGCTAATCATGGGGATGCAAGAACTCTAAAAGATGATGGTATTGTGCGATTTTGCACCGACCTAAGCCCTAACCCCAAATGCCCTAAGCCCGTAAGCCCTATGCCCCCTAAGCCCTAAAACCCTATTTGAATTCTATTAGTATCTTCTAATGCTACAAACTCCTAATTTTCTTCCATGCATTAACCTTTTACTCCCTCTCCAAGTAATTGAATTTTGTTTCAAACATTTAACAATTTTGATAGAAAAATAATTGAAAAAGAAATAAAACATAATCTATCTACTAGAAAAGCAAACAAAACACATATAATCAAAAAAAAATGCTATGTAATTATTGGTTGTGTAAAACATGAAAATAACAATGAAAAATGAGAAGGAAACTGTGGGTCAATGAGAGCGTAGGGGGTTCAAAATAATAGAACAATGATCACAACAAGTAAAAAACACAAAAAAAGTAGAAATAATCAGCTATAAAACACATTTTACATGTAAAAGAAAGCCAATGGAGCTGGGACAAATACATATACTTATCTTCTCACAACAACACCCGTTTTGCAAACTCATCTCGTTCAACTCTTATTATTCTTTAATAAGCAAACTACATTCCACAAATAACTAAAATAAAAACACATTAGATTAGTTACGCACATAAAAATGAAAGTTTAAATGATAACAAACAACAATAACGGAAAAAAATATGATAACAATGATGAGGAGGTGGAGCAACAGAAGTAAAAGAACAATAAACTCAAATCCCTAACCCCTAATCCCTAATCCCTACTCTCTACTCCCTAAACCTTGAGCTCTAATCCCTAATTCCTAGGCCCTAATCCCTAATCCCAAATCCCTAAGCTCTAACCCTTAACTATTAACCCAAAACCCCAAACGCCCGTAAGCCCTATTTGAATTCTATAGTATATTAGTATCTTTTACAAGCTACAAACTCCTAATATTTCTCAATGATTTAACCATTAGCTCCCTCTCCAAGTAATTAAATTTTGTTTCCGACATTTAACAATTTCAATAGAAAGATAAGAAAAAAGAAAATAAAACATAATTAATCTAATAGAAAAGCAAACAAAACACATATAATCAAAGAAATACTATGTAATTATAGGTTGTGTAAAACACGAAAATAACGAAAAATAAAAAGAAAATAGTGAGATAATGAGAGTACTTGAGATTGAAAATAATAGAAACAATAATCACAACAAGTAAGAAATACAAAAAGAAATAAAAATAATCACGTGTAAACCACATTTTATATGTAAAAGAAAGCCAATCGAATTTGGACAAATAGATATAGTTATCCTTTCACTCCTAAACTCCGCTTTCAAACTTATTTCGTCTATTCCACTAACAACTGAAATCAAAGCACACATTAGATTAGTTACGCACATAAAAATGAAAATCCAAAACATAACAAAATAACAATAAAGGAAAAAAATAGAATAAGAATGATGAAGATGTGGAACAAACGAACCAAAAGAACAATAAACCCTAACCCCTAATCCGTTATCCGTAAACCGTAATCTCTAATCCCTATTCCCAAAGTCATAATCCCTAATCCCTACTCCCTAAGGCTTAATCCCTAATCCTCACTCCCTAAAGCCCAAATCCCTAACCCCCAACTATTAACCCAAAACCCCAAAAGCCCATAAGTTCAATAGCCCCTAAGTCTCAATTCTCCAAAGCCCTAAGCCTTAAACCCTATTTGAATTATATATTCTATTAATATCTTTTACATGTTACAAACTTCTAATTTTCCTCCATGATTTAACCATTTGCCCCCTCTCCAAGTAATTAAATAATGTTTCCTATATTTAACAATTTCAATAGAAAGATGATAAAAAAAGAAATAACACATAATTAATCTAATAAAAAAACAAACAAAACACATATAATCAAAGAAATACCACGCAATTATAAGTTGTGTAAAACACAAAAACAACAACAAAAAATGAAAAAGAAACAGTGAAAAATGAGTGTGTTTGGGATTGAAAATAATATAAACAATTCTCATACCAAGTAAAAAACATAAAAAGAAGTAGAAATAGTAATGTGTAAAACACATTTTACATGTAAAAGAACGTCAATCGAATTTCGACAAATAGATATACTTATCTTTTCACCCCTAAATTCCGCTTTCAAGCTTATCTCATCCATTCCACTAACAACTGAAATCAAAGCACACATTAAATTAGTTACACACATAAAAATAAAAATTCAAAAGATAACAAACAACAATAAAGGAAAAAAATATGATAAGAATGATGAGGAGGTGGAGCAACAGAAGCAAAAGAACAATAAACCCAAATCCCTAACCTCTAACCCGTAATCCCTAATCCCTAATCTCTAATCCCAACTCCCTAACGCCTAACTATTAACCCAAAACCCCAAAAGCCCGCAAGTCCGATAGCCCGTAAGCCCCAAGCCCAACACCCCATTTGAATTCTATATTCTGTTACTATCTTATACATGCTACAAACTCCTAATTTTCCTCAATGATTTAATCATTTGCTCCCTCTCTAAGTAATTAAATTTTACTTCCGAAATTTAACAATTTCAATAGAAAGTTAATAACAAAAGAAATAACACATAATTAAACTAATAGAAAAATAAATAAAACACATATAATCAAAAAAATACTAACACGAAAACAACGACGAAAAATAAAAAAGAAATAGTGGGATAATGAGGGTATTAGAGATTGAAAATAATAGAAACAATGATCATAACAAGTAAGAATTACAAAAAAGAAATAGAAATAGTCATGTGTAAAAAACATTTTACATGTAAAAGAAAACCAATCAAATTTGGACAAATAGATATACTTATCTTTTCACTCCTAAACTCCGCTTTGCAAGCTTATCTCGTTCATTCCTCTAACAACTAAAATCAAAACACACATTAGATTAGTTACGCACATAAAACTGAAAATCTAAAAGATAACAAATAGCAATAAAGAAAAAAAATAGGACAAGAATGATGAGGTGGTGGAGCAAAAGAACAATAAACCCAAATTACCAAACCCTAACCCCTAATCCGTTATCCCAAATCCCTACTCCCTAAGCCCTAATTCCCAACCCCTAACTATAAACCAACAACCCAAAATAAGAAAATAAAACATAATTAATCTAATAGAAAAGCAAACAAAGCATATGTAATCAAAGAAATGCCATGCAATTATAGGTTGCGTAAAACATGAAAACAATAACGAAAAATGAAAAGCAAACAGTGGGATAATGAGAGTGTTGAGAATTGAAAATAATAGAAACAATGATCATAACAAGTATGAAACACAAGAAGATGTAGAAATAGTCATGTGTAAAACATATTTCACATGTAAAAGAAAATCAATCAAATTTGGACAAATAGATATACTTATCTTTTCGCTCCTAAACTCCGCTTTCAAGTTTATCTTGTTCATTCCACTAACAACTGAAATCAAAGTACACATTAGATTAGTTGCGCACATAAAAATGAAAATCCAAAACATAACCAAAATAATAAAAGAAAAAAATAGAATAAGAATGATGAGGAGGTGGAGCAAAAGAAGAAAAAGAACAATAAACCCAAATCCCTAACCCCTTTTTTTTTTTGGAAGAATGCNCAAAAGAACAATAAACCCAAATCGCTAACCCCTTTTTTTTTTTGGAAGAATGCAGAAATATTATTGATAACCCCAAGATTACAAGAAGCAAAAGTATAGCTTGAACAAAAAGAGAAAGGCCAAAGTTGGCTTTAATCCTGCAAAATTAAAAAAGGATAACATTCTTCAAAGTGCAGAGACAGCCCAGATACCACCCAGCAAAATGCAACATCATGAGAACCAAGCAGCATCAGGACAAGCAAAGGCGCAAAGGCCATAAAAAAGATGAGAATCAGCTGAAATTCCAGCTGGAGAACCATTAAAACCAGCTGAAAGTTCAGCTGAAACTNCAAAGGCCATAAAAAGGATGAGAAACAGCTGAAATTCCAGCTGGAGAACCATTAAAACCAGCTGAAACCAGAAGAGACAATCCATAGAGCCCCAGCAGAGAGAAGGTGAGGAGACCAGCTGCAGCTGAACCAGCTTGGGCAAGCAGGCAGGCTCAATAAAGACCTAAATAGCTGCATAAAACCCGCTGGAAATCCAGCTAGAACCCAATTGAAATCCAGCTGAGAGTCCAGCTGAACACCATGAGCAACCGTATGAAAGCAGCTGTTGGAACCAAAACATAACTGTGCCAGCTGAAAAAGAGGAGAGCAGCAGCTGAAAGAGATCCATAACCAGCTGACAGACGCAAATCCATGAGAAGCTGAAACCAGCTGGGAAGGCAGCATGATCACGGCAGAAAAACAGCTGTAGCAGGAGCCAGGCAGTTCACGTGAACGGTTGTGTGAACAGTGCTCAGCTACTGTGGCAGCCTGCAATGAAGGCCAGGCAGCAGACCAAGAACCAGCAGACACCATAAGAAAAGACAGCTGACGGAGACCAGCTGAAAAACCAGGTAAAAGGCCATCAAAACCCAGCTGAAGATAGAAGATAACCGAAGAGTGAGGGCCAGCAGCTGCATTAAACAAGCTGTGCACATGAACAGTGCACGTGAACAGCCCAAAACCAGCAGGGCGCAGGAGACCCCCAGCAACATGAACCAGCCCAAAGCAAAAGGACCCCAGAACCAGCCCAACCAACAGCTATTAACCATGATCATCATTTATCAGAGCACACCCAGTGCGCAGAACAGGCAACTGCTCCTGTCTCCCATTCAAGCGCACGTCAACAGTATCAAGCTGCCTGCAAGTGCTATCAACCAAGATCATTTTTCATCTCAATGTAGACAACGAAGGTTGATCATGATGCAACCTCATCTTCCCAGCTATAGGCAATGAATCAGTACCCAAAAATTCAAAACAGCAAGCTTCANTGATCGTGATGCAACCTCATCTTCCCAGCTATAGGCAGCGAATCAGTACCCAAAAATTCAAAACAGCAGGCTTCGTTGACAGCATAAGAAGCCAGAAAATCTGCAAGACCGTTAGCTTCCCTGAAAATGTGACTAACCTTGATATTAAATCTATGCAAAATTCCACAAATATCATCAATAAACTGTTTACATTTCCAAGGAACCTTGACCTTCCCCAATACCATTCCAACAAGCACTTGTGAATCTGATTCAATAAGAAGTTGATAATTCATTAAATCATGACGCAAAAACATCTTAATACCCTCCAAAAGTGCCTTACACTCTGCCAGCATATTCGAACCCCTGTCATAAAAGGAGGCAGCAGCGACAACAATCTGACCATTCGAATTCCTGACCACCATGCCTCCACCTGACAAACCAGTTGACCCCTTTGCTGCACCATTTACGTTAAGCTTCAAGGTCCCATCTGGAGGGNGCCTGACAAACCAGTTGGCCCCTTTGCTGCAAGCGTCAAGGTCCCATCTGGAGGGGGTTCCCACTTAATCCATAAAGCCTTTGTGATAACAACATGGGCAGCATTAATCTTCAAATCAGCAAGTAACACTTTACCATTACTATCATCACCCTTCTTAGGCTTAATAATAAAAGCCTGAAAACGCAAAGCACTCATAATTTGTAAAAACACAGCATAGAAATTTAACTTCTCTTCCTCAAACCGTCTCCTGCACCTTTCTTTCCAAAGAANATTTGTAAAAACACAGCATAGGAATTTAATTCTCTTCCTCAAACCGTCTCCTGCGCCTTTCTTTCCAAAGAGCCCAGTATAAAAGAAGTGGAACTCCTCTAACTAGAGCGTGACTCAGCGAACAACATTTAAAAATTCTGCTAAGCCTCAAGAACCTAATAATAGAAGACTCCCCCTCAATCAAACCAAAACCCATCATACTTGCAAACCTTCTCCATATTGATTTTGCAAAACTGCACTCAATAAACAAATGAGAAACAGTTTCCTCTTCTTCGCCACAGAGACTGCACCTGCTTACCAAATCAATACCCAAGTCACGGATTCTCGAATCAATGGATAAAGCCCCCCTAAGGGTTTTCCAAGAACATAGCTGTGCACTTGGAAAAATTCTTTGACTCCAGATACATTTAGCAGCCACATTCTGCTCACCCTGCTGCCTGACGTGCCACCATGCATCTTTAACAGAGAAAAGACCAGTACTACTACTCCTCCAAACCCTTCTATCCTCTTGCTCACAGATCACCACTCCAGCTGATATAATCTCAGACTTCAATTGCTCCCCAAGGACAGAAATAACACCATCCAGCTGCCATTGGTTATTCCCCCACATATCAGCTACAGAAGGAAAATCAGTGGGAATCCCCACAGCACTTTGCAATAAGGCCCAGACTCGAGCCATGCATCACACCAAAAATCAGTGTTTCTACCATTCCCTATACTGACCCAGGAATTTTCAACCACAAAATTAAACCAAGGCTTCAAACTTTTAAAAGATTTTGCACCCCTCGATTCCCCACATCTTAACAAGTGCCTCCCCTTAAGAATGTAGATCTGAACATCTTCGCCCAAAGTGAATTACCATTTAGGATATTCCAGACCTGTTTAACTCTGAAAGTTGCTTGAATCTCCTCAAAGCTTCGAATTCCCAACCCACCCTCCTCCTTTGGTTTGGACATCTTATCCAAAGAGACTCAATGTCTCCTTTTAGAGTCCAATTTACTGCACTGTATGAACCCAGCAATTAATGAATTCAACTTCCTCATCACGCCTTTGGGTATATTCATACAAGCCAAAATATGAATGGGAATAGCATTCAACACAGACTGCACCATCACAAGTCAACCCATCCCAGACAGAAGTTTGGCATACCAACCTTCAATTTTCCTTCTAAAATTGTTGATCACCTCCTCAAAGAAACAATTCCTAGATCTTCCCCTAATAATGGAGCAGCCAAGATAAGAAAAGGGGCAGGTCTTCAAAGGAATTCCCACCAAATTGGACAGCACATTCTGTCTAACAATGGGGATTTTTGCTGAACAATACAAAGCACTTTTTGATTTATTTACTCTCTGTCCAGAACTAGATTCATACAAACTTATAAACTTCATCAAGTTCATCACAGATTTCTTCTTACCTCTCAAGAATATTAAGGTATCATCAGGAAAAAGTAGGTGACTCACCAAAAGAGAACCTCTGCCTGTGTGAACATGAGTGACCAAATTCATCTGGTAAAGTCTTCTCAACTCTCTACTCAAAGCCTCTTCAGCAAGAATAAATAAGGAAGGGGATAAAGGATCTCTTTGTCTGAGCCCCCTTGAATNTCTCTACTCAAAGCCTCTTCAGCAAGAATAAATAAGGAAGGGGATAAAGGATCTCTTTGTCTGAGCCCCCTTGAATTAGCAAAATAACCATGCCTTTTTCCATTTAAACACAATGTAAAAAATTGGGTTTTGAGACAGTTAGAGATAATTCTAACAAACATTCCTGAAAAACCAAACTTTTCCAACACCCTCAACAAAAAGTCCCATTCGATCCAATCATATGCCTTCATCATAGCTAATTTAACTACCATATTGCCTCCCTCCACCTTTCTATCCAACTCCTCCACCATTAGTTGCCCCAATGCACCTTCCTTTTACAAAACCATGTTGCTCTTCAGACACCAACACAGGAAGTAAAGAAAAAAGTCTCGTAGTGAGGAGTTTGTAAAAATTTTATAAACAAAATTGCAGAGGCTAATGGGCCGAAAATCCCCAAAGTTAACAGGGTTGTCCTCCTCTGGAATTAGAACAAGAAAAGTAGAGTTAACAGATTTTGGAATTACACCTCCCAAAACAAAGTTCGCAGCAAGCAGTACATCATCTTTGATAATCTTCCAGGATGATTGAAAAAACTTACCCGAAAGCCCATCAGGTCCTGGAGCACTTTCCACAGCCATGGAGAAAACAATCTCTCTGACTTCCTCCATAGAAGCAGCTTCCACCAACCTTTCATTCTTTTGATCACCAACCAGTGAAGGGATTTCAGAAAATATCTCTTCCTGAATAGAATGATTCTTTGACATATACAACTTAGAATAGAATTTTATAGCAACGTCAGCAATCTCATCTTCCCCATGAACCCAAACACTTTCATCATTCTGAATTCTTTTAACTTTATTTCTTACAATTTTACTCTTCGCCATAGCATGATAAAAAGCTGTATTTCTTTCCCCTTCAACAGCCCATCTAATATTCGCTTTTTGCTTCCAGAATATCTCCTCCATTCTAAGCAAATTATCCAATCCTTCCTTCCACCTCTCTAATACTAATGCACCCTCCAAACAATAATTCTGATCCAATTTAGACTCCTCCGGAATCCTTCTTTCATGAACTTTTATATTATCAAATACATTCCCAAAGACTTCTTTGTTCCACAGTTTGAGATGGGCTTTTAAGTACTTGAGCTTGAAGAACAAGTTAGCAACAGGATTCTCAGAAAAATGCCCCCTCCAATTTGTAGCAACCAAATTCAGGAAACCTTCATGTTCACACCACATATCCTGAAAACGAAAATAAGATATTCTTCTCTGAATAGGTTCATCCAAAATCTTAACAAGCAAGGGGCAATGATCTTAATTACCCCTAGCAAGATGGACAACCTCAGTATTCTCAAATCTCAGAGGCCAAGTAGCATTCACCAAAACCCTATCCAACCTCTGTATCATCCTGACTTGCCCCTGGCGATTATCACACCATGTGAACCTACTACCAGAAAAACCATGATCCAACAACCCTCCTTGATCAAGAAATTGGCCAAACTCCTCCATAGCTGTAATAGAAGGAAAGGCCCCTCCTCTTCTTTCTTCCGAAGTCAAAATGGAATTGAAATCACCTGCAATAATCCAAGGATCACTTGCAGGTATCTCAATACCCCACAAATGCTGCCATAATAACCTTCTCCTAACACGGTCACAACTTGCATATACCACAGACATCCAAAATTTTTCAGAGTCCAAAAATATAAATTCTACAGTCAGCACCACAGCTCATGAGAGTACAACTCCTTGATTTTAACTCTATCATTCCAGAGCAACCATTAACCCCAAATCCGTAATCGGTAATCCCTAATCTCTGAAAGCCTAATCCTTAATCCCTAATCCCAAATCTCTACTCCCTAAGCCTAAACAATAAACCAAATACCCAAAAAAAGGAAATAAAACATAATTAATCTAATAGAAAAACAAACAAAACACATATAACCAAAGAAATGCAATGCAATGATAGGTTGCGTAAAATATGAAAACAATAACGAAAAATGAAAAACAAACAGTGGGATAATGAGAGTGTTGGGAATTGAAAATAATAGAAACAATAATCATAACAAGTCAGAAACACAAGAACATATAGAAATAATCATGTGTAAAACACATTTCACATGTAAAAGAAATTCAATCAAATTTGCGCAAATAGATATACTTATCTTTTCGCTCTTAAACTCCGATTTCAAGCCTATCTCGTCCATTCCACTAACAACTGAAATCAAAGTACACATTAGATTAGTTACGCACATAAAAATGAAAATCTAAAACATAAAAAAAATAATAAAAGAAAAAAATAGGATAAGAATGATGAGGAGGTGGAGCAAAACAAGCAAAAGAACAATAAACCCAAATCCCTAACCCCAAACCCCTAATCCATAATCCGTAATCCGTAATCCCTAATCCCTAATCCCTAATCTCGAAAGCCCTAATCCCTAATCCCTAATCCCAAATCCCTACTCCCCAAGCTCTAATCCCAACCATTATCTATAAACCAACAACCTAGAAAAAAGGAAATAAAGCATAATTTATCTAACAGAAAAGCAAACAAAGCACATATAACCAAACAAATACTATGCAATTATAGGTTGTGTAAAACATGAAAATAATAACGAAAAATGAANAAACAAAGCACATATAACCAAACAAATACTATGCAATTATAGGTTGTGTAAAACATGAAAATAATAACGAAAAATGAAAAGCAAACAGTGGGATGAGGAGAGTGTTGTGAACTGAAAATAATAAAAACAATGATCATAACAAGTAAAAAACACAATACGATGTAGAAATAGTCATGCGTAAAACACATTTCACATGTGAAAGAAATTCAATCAAATTTGCACAAATAGATATACTTATCTTTTTGCTCCTAAACTCGGCTTTGAAGCTTATCTCGACCATTCCACTAGCAACTGAAATCAAAGTACATATTAGATTAGTTACGCACATAAAAATGAAAATCCAAAACAAAAAAATAATTAAAGAAAAAAATAGAATAAGAATGATGAGGAGGTGGAGCATAAGAAGCGAAAGAACAATAAACCCAAATTCCTAACCCCTAATCCCTAATCTCTAATCCCCAATCACTAATCTCTAAGCCCTAATCCCTAATCCCTAATCCCTAATCCCTAATTCCTAATCTCAAATCCCTACTTCCTAAGCAATAATCTCAAATTTCTACTCCCTAAGTCCTAATCCCCAACACCAAACTATAAACCGACAACGCAAAAAAAAAAAAAAAANCAAAAAAAAAACAAACCCAAATCTCTAAACCCTAATCCCTAATCCCTAATCTCTAATTTCTAAATCCCGAATCCCTAATCTCAAATCCCTAATCTCTAATTTATAAACCGACAACCGAAAAAAAAGAAATAAAACATAATTAATTTAACAGAAAAGCAAACAAAGCACATATAACCAAAGAACTGCTATGTAATTATAGGTTGCGTAAAACATGAAAACAATAACGAAAAATAAAAAGCAAATAGTGGGATAATAAGAGTGATGGGAGTTAAAAATAATAGAAACATTGATCATAACAAGTAAGAAACACAAGAAGATGTAGAAATAGTCATGTCTAAAACACATTTTACATGTAAAAGAAACTCAATCAAATTTGCACAAATAGATATACTTGTCTTTTCACTTCTAAACTCCGCTTTCAAGCTTATCTCGTCCATTCCATAAACAACTAAAATCAAAGTACACATAAGCTTAATTACGCACATAAAAATAACAATTCAAAATATAACAAAAATATTAAAAAAAAAAAAATAAGATAAGAATGATGAGGAGGTGGAGCAAAAGAACAATAAACCCAAATCCCTAATCCNCATAACAACTAAGAAACACAAGAAGATGTAGAAATAGTCATGTGTAAAACACATTTAACATGTAAAAGAAAGCCAATCAAATTTCCACAAGTAAATATACTTAACTTTTCGCCCCTAAACTCCGCTTTCAAACTTATCTCGTCCATTCCACTAAAAACAGAAATCAAAGTACACATTATATTAGTTACGCACATAAAAATGAAAATCCAAAACGTAACAAAAATAATAAAAGAAAAAAATAGAATAAGAATGATGAAGAGGTGGAGCAAAAGAAAGAACAATAAACCTAAATCCCTAACCATTAACCCCTAATCCGTAATCCGTAATCCCTCATCTCTAAAGGCCTAATCCCTAATCACTAAATCCCAAATCCCTACTCCCAAAGCCCTAACAATAAACCAAATACCCAAAAAAAAGAAATAAAACATAATTAATCTAATAGAAAAGTAAACAAAGCACATATAACCAAAGAAATACTATGCAATGATAGGTTGTGTAAAACATGAAAACAACAACGAAAAATGAAAAGGAAACAGTGGGATAATGAGAGTGTTGGGAATTGAAAATAATAGAAACAATGATCATAACAAGTAAGAAACACAAGAAGATGTAGAAATAGTCATGTGTAAAACACATTTAACATGTAAAAGAAAGCCAATCAAATTTCCACAAGTAAATATACTTAACTTTTCGCCCCTAAACTCCGCTTTCAAACTTATCTCGTCCATTCCACTAAAAACAGAAATCAAAGTACACATTATATTAGTTACGCACATAAAAATGAAAATCCAAAACGTAACAAAAATAATAAAAGAAAAAAATAGAATAAGAATGATGAAGAGGTGGAGCAAAAGAAAGAACAATAAACCTAAATCCCTAACCATTAACCCCTAATCCGTAATCCGTAATCCCTCATCTCTAAAGGCCTAATCCCTAATCACTAAATCCCAAATCCCTACTCCCAAAGCCCTAACAATAAACCAAATACCCAAAAAAAAGAAATAAAACATAATTAATCTAATAGAAAAGTAAACAAAGCACATATAACCAAAGAAATACTATGCAATGATAGGTTGTGTAAAACATGAAAACAACAACGAAAAATGAAAAGGAAACAGTGAGATAATGAGAGTGTTGGGAATTGAAAATAATAGAAACAATGATCATAACAAGTAAGAAACACAAGAAGATATAGAAATAGTCATGTGTAAAACACATTTCACATGTAAAAGAAATCCAATCAAATTTGCGCAGATAGAAATACTTATCTTTTCGCTCTTAAACTCCGCTTTCAAGCTTATTTCGTCAATTTCACTAACAACTGAAATCAAAGTACACATTAGATTAGTTACGCACATAAAAATGAAAATCTAAAACAAAAAAAAAATAATAAAAGAAAAAAATAGGATAAGAATGATGAGGAGGTGGAGCAAAAGAAACAAAAGAACAATAAACCCAAATCCCTAACCCCTAATCCATAATCCGTAATCCGTAATCCCTAATTCCCAATCCCTAACCCCTAAGCCCAAATCCCTAATCTCTAAAGCCCTAATCCCAAATCTCTACTCCCCAAGCCCTAATCCCCAACCACTACCTATAAACCGACAACCCAAAAAAAGGAAATAAAACATAATTAATCTAATAGAAAAGCAAGCAAAACAATTATAACCAAAGAAATGCTATGCAATTATAGGTTGTGTAAAACATAAAAACAATAACGAAAAATGAAAAACAAACAGTGGGATAATCAGGGTGTTGCGAATTAAAAATAATAGAAACAATGATCATAACAAATAAGAAACAAAAGAAGATGTAGAAATAGTCATGCATAAAACACATTTCACATGTGAAAGAAAGTCAATCAAATTTGCACAAATAGATATACTTATCTTTTTGCTTCTAAACTCCGTTTTCAAGCTTATCTCGTCCATTCCACTAACAACTAAAATCAAAGTACACATTAGATTAGTTACGCACATAAAAATGAAAATCCAAAACATAAAAACAAAAAAAGAAAAAAATATAATAAGAATGATGAGGAGGTGAAGCATAAGAAGCGAAAGAACAATAAACCCAAATCCCTAACACCTAATCCCTAATCTCTAATCTCTAATCTCTAAAGCCCTAATCCCAAATTCCTAATCCCAAATCCCTACTTCCTAAGCCCTAATCTCAAATCTTTACTCCTTAAGTCCTAATCCCCGACACTTAACTATAAACCGACAACTCAAAAAAAGAAAATAAAACATAATTAATCTAACAAAAAAGCAAACAAAGCACATATAATCAAAGAAATACTATGCAATTATAGGTTGTGTAAAACAGGACAACAATAACGAAAAATGAAAAGCAAACAGTGCGATGATAAGAGTGTTATGAATTGAAAATAATAGAAACAATGATCATAACAAGTAAGAAAAACAAAAAGATGTAGAAATAGTAATGTGTAAAATACATTTCACATGTAAGAGAAAGCCAATCAAATTTGCACAAATAGATATACTTAACTTTTCGGCCCTAAATTCAGCTGTCAAATTTATCTCGTCCATTCCACTAAGAACTGAAATCAAAATACACATTATATTAGTAACGCACATAAAAATGAAAATCCAAAACATAACAAAAACAATAAAAGAAAAAAATCGGATAAGAATGATGAGGAGGTGGAGCAAAAGAACCAAAAGAACAATAAACCCAAATCTCAAACCCTTAACCCCTAATCCGTAATCTGTAATCCGTAATCTCTAAAGGCCTAATCCCTAATCCTAATCCCAAATCCCTACTCCCTAAACCCTAAAAATAAACCAAATACCCAAAAAAAGGAAATAAAACATAAATAATCTAATAGAAAAGCAAACAATGCACATATAACCAAAGAAATGTTATGCAATTATAGGTTGTGTAAAACATGAAACAATAACGAAAAATGAAAAACAAACAGTGGAATAATGAGAGTGTTGGGAATCAAAAATAATAGAACAATGATCATAACAAGTAAGAAACACAAGAAGATATAGAAATAGTCATGTGTATAACACATTTCACATGTAAAAGAAGGCCAATCACATTTGCACAAATAGATATACTTATCTTTTCGCTCCTAAACTCGGCTTTCAAGTTTATCTCGTTCATTCCACAAATAACTGAAATCAAAGTACACATTAGATTAGTTACGCACAAAAAAATGAAAATCCAAAACATAACAAAAACAATAACAGAAAAAAATAGGATAAGAATGATGAGGAGGTGGAGCAAAAGAACAATAAACTCAAATACCTAACCACTAATCCCTAATCCCTAATCCCTAATTCCTAATACCAAATCTCTACTCCCTAAGTCTTAATCCCCAACCCCTAACTATAAACCAACAACTCAAAAAAAGGAAATAAAACATAATTAATCAAATAGAAAAGCAAACAAAACACATATAACCAAAGAAATACAATGCAATTATAGGTTGTACAAAACATGAAAACAATAACGAAAAATTAAAAGCAAACAGTGGGATAATGAGAGTGTTGGGAATAGAAAATAATAGAACAATGATCATAACAAGTAAGAAACACAATAAGATGTAGAAATAGTCATGTGTAAAACACATTTCACATGTAAAAGAAAGTCATTCAAATTTGCACAAATAGATATACTTATGTTTTCACTCCTAAACTCCGATTTCAAGCTTATCTTGTCCATTCCATTAACAACTGAAATCAAAGTACACATTAGATTAGTTACGCACATAAAAATGAAAATCCAAAACATAACAAAAACATTAAAAAAAAATTAGCATAAGAATGATGAGAAGGTAGAGCGAAAGAAGGAAATGAACAATAAACCCAAATCCTTAACCCCTAATCCCTAATCCCTAATCTCTAATCTTTGAAGCCAAAATCCCTAATCCCTAATTCCTAATTCCAAATATCTACTCCCTAAGCCCTAATCCCTAATCCCAAATCCCAAATCCTTACTTTCTAAGTCCTATTCTCCAACCCCTAACTATAAACGGACAACCCAAAAAAATGAAATAAAAAATAATTAATCTAATAGAAAATCAAACAAAGCACATATAACCAAAAAAATGTTATACAATTAGTGGTTGTGTAAAACATGAAAACAATAACAAAAAATGAAAAGCAAACAGTGGGATAATGAGTGTTACGAATTGAAAATAATAGAAACAATGATCATAACATGTAAGAAACACAACAAGACGTAGAAATAGTCATGTGTAAAACACATTTCACATGTAAAAGAAAGTTAATCAAATTTGCACAAATAGATGTACTTATATTTTCGCTCCTAAACTCTGCTTTCAAACTTATCTCGTCAATTCCACTAACAACTAAATCAAAGTACACATTAGATTAGTTACGCATAAAAAAATGAAAATCCAAAACATAACAAAAACAAAATAAAAGACAAAAATAGGATCAGAATGACGAGGAAGAGTATAAGAAGCAAAAGAACAACAAACCCAAATCCCTAATCTATAATCTCTAAAGCCTTAATCCCTAACCCCTAATTCCTAATCTCAAATCCCTACTCCCTAAGCCCTAATCCCAAATCCCTAATCCCTAAGTCCTAATCTCCAACTTCTAACAATAAACCGACAAACCAAAAAACGAAAATAAAACATAATTAATCTAATAGAAAAGCAACCAAAACACATATAATCGAAGGAATGCAATGCAATTAAAGGATATGTAAAATATGAAAACAATAACGAAAAACGAAAATCAAACAGTGGGATAAGGAGAGTGTTGGGAATAGAAAACAATAGAACAATGATCAGAACAAGTAAGAAACACAAGAAGTTATAGAAATAGTCATGTGTAAAACATATTTCACATGTAAAAGAAAGTCATTCAAATTTTCACAAATAGATATACGTATCTTTTCGTTCCAAAACTCGGCTTTCAAGCTTATCTCGTCCACTCCACTAACAACTGAAATCAAAGTACACATTAGATTAGTTATGCACATAAAAATAAAAATTCAAAACATAACAAAAACAATAAAATAAAAAAATAGGATAAGAATGATGAGGAGGTGGAGTATAAGAAACAAAAGAACAATAAACCCAAATCCCTAACCCTTAATCCGTAGTCCCTAATCTCTAATCCTTAATCCCTAATCTCTAATCTCTAAAGCCCTAATCCCTAATCTTTAATTCCTAATCCCAAATCCCTACTCCCTAAGCCCTAATCCCTAATTCCAAATC